>PYAF01002557.1:146071-217482 GCA_007407185.1 Glycine tomentella
ATATTTGTGCTCTCCTTATATTTAGAGAGAGGTGTGGAAATTTCTTCCACTTAGTAAAATTTCTTCTGTTCTTGTCCCGTGGTTTTTCCCTTATTTGTTGAGGGTTTTCCACGTTATATTTGTGTGTTCATTTCTCCTTTTCTCATCTCTTATTTTAGCTGTGTGTGTTATCACTTCGTCACTTTGGTACCTAACAGAGTATGGATAACAACGTTGTGACTCGTATATCCTAGCCTTTTACCAAAACTAGATTCCTTGGGGAAAAGCCAAAACAAGTTTCTTATTTGAAAGCAAAAGTAACATGCTGATATTTCTTAATGACCAAAACAGAATGGAAAAGAAAGAAAAAGTTCACATGCTCCCCATTTGGTAATCACTAATTGGATTTCTTTTCTATGCTATGAGTTTGGTCTATTTGCATTTCTCCCATTCTTCCTGTTCTATTCATCATGCAGGATGTCGGAATCTCCATTTCAAATTGGACCAATCAATAAATCATTCTTGTAAATGAACCTTTCACGGTTAGATTTGGAATTCAAAGCTGTCGTATCTTGCATGTTATTCAGTATTCATATCAACTGATATATATTTGGTAATTCTTTTCTCCAATGACAGATTGATAATGGCCTAATGACACCCGCCATGAAAAATTCGAAGAGATAGAGTTGTGGCTCATTACAGGGAGCCAATAGACAATCTATACAAGTAACCTATTGAATGCCAATGGTTATTAAGACAGTGACCTATAGTCCTAATCCTTGGTTGGCAATTTTTTGGTTATCTTACAGATTGGAAGATACTGTTCTCAACAATACATTGAAGTTGAATATTAAGAAGTTTTTGGCTCCAACTAAGATGATTGTTTACTAAAATTGAAGTTAAATTGCTCGTTACTGAAAATGTTTGCCTTAGATTTCGAAAGTAAAAAAATGCAAATATAATAATAAAAAAACATCATGCGTTAGTTATAATCTTAACTTCTAATTTTTTTAGATACAAAAGGACTAACGTCCAAAAAAACTAAGAATTCGAATCAGAAGTAGGCAGAATAATAGTCAATTTGGTTCTTAAAAGTTTACGGAAGGAAAAGTTTTCATTGACTTTTTAAATTGGAAAATGCTCCACGTCTTGATTTTTTTTTCCTTGTTGCCCAAAAGCAGTCTTATAATTCATCCGTTGGGAATTTTTGTTTTAATTTCGCTGATCAAAAAATTGAGAATGATTTTTTTGGTTACATATAATTGAGAATGTTATGTCTTCTTTGTGAATTACCATTTTTTCGGAACCTGCATACTAATCTTGATTACCAGTTTAGCACTAAAAAACATGTTATATGCATTATATAAATAATAGTAATTATTTTGAAGAAAGGAATCTTACAAGATGTTTTTCTACAGAACTAGGAAACAAAAAATCTTTTAATGTTCCTGAAAGGTTAGAAGGAAGAATTTTGCTTTGGCTTGTTGAATTGGAAAATGTTACATTCCCGGTCATTCTTTTTATTTTTATCTGTTTATTTATTTATGTCCAAATAGCACGGTCATATTCAAAACTTGGGTTTTACTTTCAAGCTTCGGAACAATGTTAGGGTAATTTGTGACTTTCGATAAAGCCAAAGACGCAACTTTCGTTCTTTTTTTCATGTGACTTACAAGTTACAAGTCAGTAATAGAACCTATAACTTGACTTACTCTTCATCGAGTTAATTTTTCTTCATCATCACCATCTTCACTATCATCTGCTGCTTCTTTTGATCATAACATCTGTTCAGTGATCTTTCATAGAGAGAGAGAGATGGAGCGGTGTGATAAGGTGATGAACCAACGCAACATGCATGATTGTCCTAAAACAGGTCCTGGCTATGCTTCACCCCTGGCAGCCATGTCTGGTCCCAAAGAGACTCTCCTTTATGTCACTGCTATCTACTCAGGTACCAGAAACAACTTCTTGTGCCTCTTTATGTCTGAAAAGGCCAATTCAGCTTCATTGGAGGAATAGATAGGCATTAGGCAGAGAGATCAAGATAGGTTTCTCGCATTGTTGTTACAAACATTTGACATGACATGATACTGGGAACATGTGACATGTAGAAATATCTATCTCTTTCTAGTGCTATGCATGAAGACTTGGTGCAGCTTAAACAATTTCTGTCAAAACGTGTAGTTTGGTGATTTTATATATATATTGGTGATGAATATTCAATTCAATACAGGAACAGGAAGGGATAAGCCTGACTTTCTGGCCACAGTGGATGTGGATCCAAGCTCTCCAACGTATTCAAAAGTTATCCATAGGTTACCTGTACCTTATTTAGGTGATGAACTGCACCATTTTGGGTGGAATTCATGCAGCTCTTGCTATGGAGATCCATCAGCAGTTCGGCGATATCTGATTCTACCTTCACTGGTGTAAGACAGCCACTTTTGATTTACTTGCACGCATATGTGCATGCACACACTCACATACCAAACTCAAACACTGACAAGGTTCAAGAACTTCACTGGTGTAAGACGTTGGTTTTCTTGAAACGAAATCCTTATTAAGTCAGATTTACCATATTTCAGATCAGGCCGCATTTATGTGGTTGACACAAGATCAAATCCAAGGTCTCCATCTTTGCACAAAGTTGTTGAGCCAGAAGACATCATAAGTAAGACTGGATTAGCTTATGCACACACATCTCATTGTCTTGCTTCTGGTGACGTGATGATCTCTTTTCTTGGAGATAAAGATGGAAATGCAGCAGGAAGTGGATTTCTTCTCCTTGATCATGAATTTAATTTGAAAGGAAGGTACCCTTTTATAGATTAGATTGAGAAATGCAAGAATGCATATTGGGATGTCAAAATGCTCTTAAATTACCAATTCCTATTAATTTTCGCATGCATTTAGTTTCTTATTTTATGTAATGAGACGTAGTTTTAATTGCTCTTTCAACATCAATTAACATTCTGCATGGTGGTGCAATCATAGATTGACAATTTACCACTATGCTTAGAAATGACTAAAGTTTTGCAAAATGTTTAGTGTAGAGTCATTAAATAATTGTTTTACAGCAGCATATTCAACAAAAGTACTACGAAACTAATGAAATAGTTACCATTTCAGTGGATTATTTTCTAGTTATTATTTTGTATCTTGGCACACATTTGTTAGGTGGGAGAAACCTGGGCACAGTCCATCATTTGGGTATGACTTCTGGTACCAACCACAGCATAAGACTATGATTAGCTCATCATGGGGTGCTCCTGCTGCTTTCACCAAAGGTTTTAACTTGCAGCATGTCTCTGATGGTCTCTATGGGAGGCATCTACATGTATACAGCTGGCCTGGGGGTGAACTGAGACAAACATTGGACCTTGGTGAGTCAGGGCTTCTACCCTTGGAGGTACATTGTTCAATAAATAATTCTGGAGTTATTTCCACCGATTATAAGCACTTTATGTTAATGTACTTGTGATTTAATCATAAATATGTTTGTCCTTTGCTACATTTTTTCTCTCTAGTCTGTACTTGTGAAGTATTATGTTAAAGGTTGCATAATTTGTAAGCAACTTATCCTAAATGCAGGTAAGGTTTCTGCATGATCCTTCTAAAGATACAGGTTTCGTTGGGTGTGCATTTTCAAGTAACATGGTACGGTTTTTCAAGACTGAGGATGAATCATGGAGTCATGAGGTACACAAAAAGGATATAGTCAAAAATCAATCCCTAAATTTTAGGAGAATCATGGCATCTCATTAATCAGAAGGTTTACATTCAGCTATTCTATTTTTATTTCATTCCTGTAATTTTGGGATTCCTGGTTCTTGGAATTTCCTTTTTTATTTTCTTCACCTTTTCTATACGTTGTATCTGTGCTCATATGAAATAATAGAGATGATATAATTTTCTTCATACTCTACTCATAGATATCCATACTCATTTTGTATTGTCATCTGGTATGCGTTTGTGCAGCTTCAACCAAGGCATAATGATCAATAATACTTACACACTAGACTGACTTTGCAGGTTGCAATATCAGTGAAACCATTGAAAGTGCAAAACTGGATTCTTCCAGAAATGCCTGGGCTTATAACTGATTTTCTGATATCTCTTGATGATCGGTTTCTGTACTTTGTGAATTGGCTTCATGGTGATATTAGACAATATAACATTGAGGACCCTAAAAATCCTTTACTGACTGGCCAAGTATGGGTTGGGGGACTACTTCAGAAAGGAAGCCCTATAGTAGCAATAACCGAAGATGGTAATACTTGGCAATCTGATGTTCCAGATATCCAGGTTTGTGCAGTTTAACTTTTGAAATTAGTGATTCTAGTGTCATGCTTCTTGATTTCTCACATGTTTAGAGTTGATTGGTTCTTAGATGAACTAGATATAATAGACTTGTGCATTACATTGGTGCCTTCAAACTTTGTCACTTTTGTATTTTATCTTGTGTTATGCTTAAACGTGGTAAATCATAGCACTTGAAATTTTGACCCTTCAGTGGTTGAAGGTGAAGAGATCAAAATTTTTAATTTTCAGGGTAATAAGTTGAGAGCTGGCCCTCAGATGATTCAGTTGAGTCTGGATGGTAAGCGGGTATATGTTACAAACTCACTCTTCAGTGCATGGGATAAACAATTTTATCCAGAGCTTGTAGAGAAAGGATCCCACATGTTACAGATTGATGTTGATACTGAAAATGGTGGTCTGAAAATTAACCCTAATTTCTTTGTTGACTTTGGAGCTGAGCCTGGGGGTCCCTGCCTTGCCCATGAGATGAGATATCCTGGTGGTGACTGCACTTCAGATATATGGATTTAATAGCTATTCTACTTGAGGCCAGGCTACAAGCAATATCCATGTGAATAAATTCCTTAGTCCTAGAATGAATAGAGGTGGGCTAATGTTATAAATAAATAATAGTTGCATATGTATGATGGTTGCATTGTAATAAAGTTATATTGTCATGTAGTTTTCAGTACTTTCTCATTTACATCATCCTAAACAGAGTTCTCTGTGAAATAAATCTTGCTCACCTACAAAATTTGGGTCTTCTGATTGAGAACATCTCTATTGGAGTAACATTCTAGATTAATGGCCTTACTTGGGATTCTATGATTTTCATTCACATCATGAATGTGCTGCACCTTCTACGCTGTTCCCATTTGAATGCATTTGAAATCACAACCCTACCAAATCATTTCAATATGATGTACTTCTTAACAAATCAATGCACAAATAATGTTAATCATAAATTCAGAACTTATGCAGTGAATATTCTCGTTGTTAAGTTATAAGGGGGGGGGGAAATATTATATATGTGATTTTTGGTGTATGGATGTTTGGTTTGTGAATTGTGATTGTCAGATGGTAACTTGTAGGGCACCTTGGTCATTCATGTGGTTTTGAAGACTAATAATTCATTCTAATTAGGACTCCACCTATTTTGAAAATGACTGTGGCTCATTTCGATGGACTTTTGGAAATAACCTTTGTTTGCTAATTAGTGGAATTATCTATGAGACTATAACAGTTATGTCAACAATACCATTACTTAAAACCAAATTAAAATAAATGAGATTGAATAACATTATTATAGAATCAACTTTCTAGTTTCTAGAGAAAAGTTGTATGCAAAAATTAGTTGGAGGTGAACCTATTCCTTATGCCTTATTCCGTGGCCACCTCCAATGGTTCTCATTTCTCATTTTTCAAGTATTAGCACTATAAATGGACAGACTTAACCCCAATACCAGTACCAGAAAATGCAATGATTTGTAAGGAATGAAGCAGTAAGCTTTTGTGAAGGGTGGAAATGGAGTCTCAAAAATCTCAAAATCATGCTAAAAAGGCAAACAAGTACATTATTATGGAAGTTACCAAGCGCAACATAGCACCATGTAGCAAAAACTGCATACCGCCAGCATCAAATCCTTACAACAGAGGATGCTCCAGGATATGCAAATGCAGAACATGAAGTCTTCAGTTCGTTCAATGGGAAGAATAAGGAAATCATATACCTATTTTTGATCTTTTATATTTATGCAGTCGTCTATGATGAATTGATGAGTATTTTCCTGGCCATGTGTGTTGTTTTGGCTTCTGCTTTGTAAACACGATAATAATACAGGCACAATAATAAACTGTATATTGACATGAAGATCAATATCTTTCTTTGAAGCTAAGAAAAATTGTTATAGCATGTAGCTACTTTTGTTGTCCCACAAATGTGTGGCATGGAGTAATTTTTGCATATATTCAAAATATTTATTTTGTGGACTCGACAGTCCTACATCTATTTTATGAAGTGTAGTGAATCCAACATCAAACCCCTTTCTCCCACTGTACAAAAACCATCTGATCATTTGAACCTCCTAAATGAATACAAACTGGGTCCATAAACAAAAATGGTTTTGTCCTACGTGCAAAAAAAAAAAAAAAATCACTACCCTATTTTGTTTTTATCATATTAAATATATGAAAATAAATTATTGCCAAGTCCAAATTGTTTGCTACTATTGAAGCCTGTATTTGTCTTGATGTAAAATAGTAGTACTTATCCAAACACAGTATCAGGTTGAAACAAACTAGTTCATATTATTGATGAGAAATGCTTCCAAGAATGCTATGCAAGGTGTGAAAATTCAAACCTGTGCAGTGTGTGCCACTTTGTGTAATTAAACTAAAATAATGGAGGAAGAAATTAAGTAAATGCCTGGAACCATCCTTGACTTTACAATTTCCATGAGTGCAATAATTTGATATTGGTGTGAAAGGAACTCAAAGTCATGTCTTCATTTTATTAGAGTCAAAGGAAATCCCGAAATCCATAGGGACCCCACCACAACTGAATGCTGAGGTCCATTGTCTGATAGAAGACTGAGAGTTTAGGTGGGGCAACTTCGAGGAATATGTAACAAATATTTTAGATGTATGATTATATCAACACACACACCTTTGCCTCTGTTCTCTCCTTTTTCTTTTGTCATGATAATACCTTTCCTATAATCCTATTCACCCAACGCCACATTTGTTTTCATGTATACTTAAATTTGTGTTAAGGGTAAGGGCTTCAAATAAGAAACTTAGCTAAAACAGTTAACTATTTACTCCCATCATTTTGCACAAATTTTTATGAACTTAGATTTTACCAAAGGAGGGACAAAACTAAGAACCAAAAAAATATCATCATATTCAGATGCCACAAAACCAACCACATGTTTTCTATACATATTTTTTCAATATGGGGTACTAACAAAAAAGTCTTATTTGGTATGGAATTTTTAATTAGTCTATATTTATAGTATAATATACTTGGGACATAATAGAATTTTATCTTCCAAGAGCGACCTAATCTCAGTTATCTCATACATTGATACATATGCAATCGCTTATTAGCATAGTAAATCAGTAGTCTTCACAGAAAAGATAGAAACAAAATCATCTGTAGCACATGGAAAATAACAATTTCCATGTTGTCCAAAAGGTTTGGTGAAGTGCGCTCTATCAGCTTATCACTAATGCAACTTGCACCTTTTCAAAAAGGTGGTGTCATATACTATAATATTCTCTATATAGTGCTTCTTAGTGGAGAGTGGAAGGAAGGGTACATCCAATCCAAGACAGAACAGAATAATGGCCTCAAAATCATCCACCATTAGACTTGTTTGTTTCTGCTATTTCATGCTCTTCAGTTCTATGCATTTCACCAGCTGCACTGTGCTCTCATTGAAAAGTTATGCAAGCACATGCAATGGTTCCATAGCTGAATGCAATCAAGAAGATGAGCTGTTGATGGAGTCCGAAATAAGCCGAAGGTTTCTGGAGCAGAAGAGATCATACATTTCCAATGGAGCTTTACAGAGAGACAAACCAGTTTGTAATGGTGGTGGCTCTGGTGAAGCTTATAGTAAAACTGGAGGGTGTCTTCCTCCCCCCTCAAATCCTCAAAGTAGAGGCTGCTCTAAGTATTATCGTTGTAGGTCTGACTCTTGATTGCATCTTCATACAAACATCTTTAAGGTTGTTCATGAATCCTTTTTACATAATCTTTATGTTGTCCATTAAACTTAACGGGAACTTTTGAATTTGAAATTATATGAAAATTTCCAAAAGGCTCTCTAATAACCAATACTATGAAGGAAGATTTATTATCCTGTGGCAGTGGGTAATTAACACTGAATAGTGAATATCACACTATGCTTGCAGATTAAGTGCACTAAAGGAAAGATCTATGATTGTATCAATTATCCGTTTCTTTTCATCTCCAATCTTTCTTTGTTCCATTATGCTGGATGGAATTTGATTTTTTCTTCTTTTTTTTGGGTGAAATGCTTTTGTAATGCACATAATGCAACCATGAGGTATAAATGCCGTTTGAAGCAGACCTTGCAATGTTATAAATGTTGACCTCAGACATCAATTGCAATATACACAGCATAAAACAACATACGAAATACACGTATGAGAAAAGTGAATATAGAATGAAGCTATTGAATGGTTCGGTAATTGTCAAGAATCTAACAACGAACACTGCAGCAGCCATATGCAATATTAATTATCAAGAAGAAATGCAAATATGCCATGTGTAAGAAAGGCAAATATGAAATACGTACATGACAAGTGGTGCTCGAATATAATGAATCTAAAAATATATGAAAATTCAGTAACTGACCTTTTCGACAGTCACATGAACAAACTCGCAGCAACAACGCACTCACTAGTAACAGCAGTCAACGTACTTTCTTGAGAAAATTTGATGTAAATGTATTTATAATTTTGCGTAACAATTTAACAAATATTTTTTTCCCCTCATTCCACACAGGATGAATAAAGAGTGTCCAAGTGAGTGGAAGAGATGAGGAACAGATAGACTTCTTTCTCCTTATCTTATTTTAAAATCCCAAACTTGGAAACTAATTACCAAAAACATTTGTAACAAAAACTAATTAATTTATTCCCATTTATCCCTTTTCTCTTTGATTTATTTGTGGGATGCTATGAAGAACGCTCTTCTCTATTGAAAATTGCTCATTTAAGAAATTATTTTCGAAGGACCATATTTTAATCTGTTAGAAATAGCCTAAAAAGATAGACAGAAAAATTACTCTAATTTTTTTTGGAATGATTAACTAGTCAAATTAACTCCAGTAAACAAACAAGCAGCGGCGGGTTAAACATGAATAACTTTCAATATGCCCCTTTGTTAAGCTAAAAGATTACCCAAACATGGAAGTTTATGCTACATATACTAGTACACCAATTGACGCCATCAACTTAGTGTCACTCTTGGGAGTGCCATTCAGTATCGAAGTTGCATGTATAAATGATCTTAAATTGTAAAACAGTGGCTCCTGAAGCATCAATAGGCAGCAAACTCAATAAATTCCTCAAAGCCAGCCAGTAATAAAGTCAAAATGGTGACAAAGTACAAAGAAAGTCATAGTCATAAGCGCTTGAAGACATTAGGCTAGGCTGGCAGGACTTCAAATCAGCTAGGATTCATTAACTGGGGAATAATATCCGAATAAACTAGTGATGAACTCCTATCACAATCTGCACGAACTGCCTTCCAAGATCCATAACATGCTTGAGCCGTGATGAACTACTTTACATTCTGTATTAAGATAGAACACAAACATACATAGGATAAGGTGATATCTAATCTGGTATTAATCCGTGAGCTAATAACTGAAAGGACGAGATCTTCATGCATAGTTTTGTAACTTCAAGTTCATCGAGATTCCCTAGATTCCCAATCTTTCAACTTCTTGCTTCCTTTAGGTTTTACTATAGGTGCATTCATTGCTGCCATTTTGTCATTATACTTTGCACGAAGTGGGTCATTGTAAGTCCACCTGTATTACAATTCAACAATAACAAGAACGTCAAATAATTTTAGTATTTTACAGCAGTTAATATGTAAGTATAAAATGCTACTTGCAGTAGAAGAAACCCTTTTTTCAGGGGAAGGGGAGGTCTGGACTCTCGAGGTTAGTTGCACGTTAAGAAAAATGAATCCCTATCATCAATGTGTTAACAAATCCAAAATTCTTGGTAAGGGAGAAATATCGGACAGAAAAAAAAAAATTAAGATGTCAGAAAGCCAATGCAGAAGTTCTCTGCAAATACATCGAATGCTACTTTAACATACTAAACCCCCATTATTCGAAAGATGATTATCAATATTTAAAAACATGACTGCAAGCCTATCAACCAACAATACATGAAAAAATTCTGGTGTGATTAAAAAAAAAAAATTGTAGACTCCTTTGTTGTCATAAAATCAGAAGTGTGGCAGAATCAGTCTAACATGTTACATCAACATTGAAAACATAAACAGATTCAGCACTCTGTAAATAATAAATGTAGCATTTCAGATGTTCTCAGAATAGAATAAACCTTAATCTAGAAATTAATATAGAATCATAATTTTTAAATGTTATGTAATACTCTCTTTTAATTTCACAAAATTACAAGCAAGCAAATGACAAAAAGTGAAACACAAAAGTACTATAAAAACAGATGAGCATGCACTTTTGTCAAGATCTCAAACCATATCAAGGGCTGCTAATAACAACTCATTTAAATTGTGAGTTATGACATGCAATATGATCTCTTCTTACTGTCCAGCTAAATTCACATAGAAGTTGAGGGTGTCAGGGTAAAGTTGACAAACTAAGAAAAGTGTAAACAATAAACTTCAAGCCAAGTACATATTTCTACAAAATGAATGCCAAAAAAATAAAATAAGATTTGTGAGATGGCATAATTATGCTTACTCTAAATGAAATATGTCTTTTAACTGTATTCCTTCCAGTCAACTTACCCTCCCTCTTGAATCTCAATCTCAACCATAATCAAATTCCTAAATAAGCAAAATGATAGGTACCAAACGAAGAAACTTAAGCATAGAAATATTTGTATTCCAGTAACAGGTCTTCATCAAGGGAGTTCAGATCCTGGTATCTTCTGTGTACAACAGTACAAAATGAAAAAGATTCCTAGACAGTTATGAGAGTGTCTGGCCTCTCCCAGCCCAAGCCTAATTCCAGCCTACCGTTTACACACCCTTCTCTGGCTAATATTCTCTGTCTCCTTACAAGAAGCCCACATGCACTCCTCTCATGCTCTGCTACAGGGTTGACAGTTGGTTATATCTCTCTCCTAAAATTGATCAAGTGAACCTTTTGCCTATCCTTACATACACCTTATTTAGTGATCTTGGGCCCCTCCATCACAAAACCATTCTTCCTAAAAATACTCATTTCACTCTTCTGATGACTAATAGCAGCAAATTTTTTAGATCACAAGAGAAAAGGAAATCTTAAATGAACATTTCACTGTTGACATGAGCATCTCAATATCATCACATGAATCCGAGATCATTTTGGACCAGTGCCATAGCAGATGAATTTCATAAGTAAATGTGAACAGATATGCCATATTTTTTTCTCAGGATAAAACAACAAAAAACTAATACCAAAGAATAGAATAAACAATCTACCAATATCCTTGAAACTGAAAGGTATAGAACATAGGAGAAATTGAACTTACGGGTTATTCCAATCAGTAGTATCCTCATTGACAAGATGGGTCCACTTGGTTCTTCCACTACGACCAAAGTGCTTAACTTGCATAACCTTGGGTAATATTGTCTTGTCCATTTTATCCTCCCCAGTTGGGGCAGAGAAATCACGAGTGAAAATACCATCAGATCCAACGGTGGCAGCTCGGTCATCAGATTCATTCTGGAAGAAAGCACCTTTGTGATAGTATTTCTGCATAAATCTCCATTTCTGCTTTGGTGGTGGAGCAGGTTTGGGATTCCTCCTTTCCCACTCCCTCCTCTCTTCCTCTGTCATGTTTCTCACCTTCTCAATCTCTTCCTTTTCCTTCAACATTGCCTCCCGATCCTCCCTATCCCTCTTGATCCTACCAATCTCTCTCACTTTCCAAGCTTCATATTCCTCTGCCTCATTAACTTCATCATCAGTATCCACATCAGCAATGTTGGCCTCCATTTCCAAGTTTTTCTGGATTTCTTCATCCTTCCGGATCTCCTCAACAACAATCTGCTTCGTCTCAAACCTCCTTTCCTCCAATCTCCTTTTCCTTTTCTCCTCAAAAGCCAGCTCCTCAGCCTCAAGACGCTCACGCTCCGCAATGGTATCTCTCTCAGACTTGGGAACAAACACAGGCTTCACCATAGCCACTCCCGTATATTCCTCATCAGAGTCAGTCTCATACTCAGATTCCTCCTCCTCCTCCTCTTCTTCTTCCTCCTCTTCCTCTTCCTGAGGAAGTGCCTCTTCCTGCTCTCTCTGAAGCAACTTCTCTTTAATCAGCCTCCTTCTTTCCGCCAAAGCATTCTCATCTTCTTCTTCGAACTCCAACCATTCCTGCCTCCTGGCCTCCTCTTCAATGGTGGAAACAATCTCAGCCTGGCGAATGCGGCGATGATCAGCCCGGACCTCCTCACGGTTATCTATCCGGCTCTCGGCCAAACGGCGGAGCCTACGATCATCTTTTCTGACAATAGCAGCGTCTTCTTCATGACGAGGAAAGGCTTTCTCCAAGGCAGCTTCGCTGGAGGGTCTAAAATCGGCAGGGGCAGCATCTTCTTCGTTCTCATCATCAGCCCATTCAGGAACTTTACCGGGCCAATAACGCTTAACTTTAGTTTGGCCAATTTTACCTCTGAGCTTATCCCTAATGGCTATTACAGTATCACTAACACCCGCTGTCACCGACATTGTTCTTCCTCAATTGACGCCAAACCCTATTTTGCACAGATGCATAGTAAATGGGAAAAATGTTTGTTTACACAGCACAGCAACAGAAGATACCAGATTAAATTGCAAGAAAATAAATGAATGAATGAAGAAACGCAGAAAGATCGACAGTGAATGATAAATTTTGATATGCGAAACATTGAAAGGGTTTGTGTTCGAAACGCTAACACTTGGAATTGTTAGAGAGAATAGAAGAAAGGGAGAAGAAAAGTTTGAAGGGCTTACAATTACAGCGACCTGAAGGAACCCTCTCTGTCTCTGTCCCGTTCCAACCCCAGCTCTTCTGTGAATCACCTCTGAAATTTATTTAATTAAATCTGAAAACTTTTATTTGGTTTACTTTAGTGTTGTGATTTAATATTGTTCTTCGGCAACACTTTTCTATAGTATTTTTTTTTTTTATGACATGTTTAGACGAATATTATGCTTTTATTAAAGAAGAAGAAGAAGAAGAAGAAGAAGAAGAATAATAAATTTCTTATAATTAAATATATAAACAGTAAAGCTAATAAAAAAATTGAAGGAATATCATATTTATTAAAACTATTTTTTTATACTAAAGTAAAAATAATTTAAAATTTACTATTATTACAAAGATATTTAAAATTTATATTTTGGAATTGTATATATAAAATATATTTAAGTTTCCAAAGTTTAAAGGTTATATATTAAATGATAAATTATGAATAAAAAATTATACAGCAACTAATTGTGAGTATTAATAATTATAGATAATAATAATAATATTGTACTTTGTTTTATGGTTAAAAATCCTAAACCCTCTCCTTACAAAACAATCCTAGCCAGATTCTGCAACCATAAGCTGTTTCCTAACCTGATGGTGTTCGGAAGCAAAAGATTTAGCTTTTAATGCTTCGAAGATTACCCTCTTTCTCTCGTTTTCGTCGTCCTCATCACATGATGGGTACTTTCTCTCATTCCCTTTCCATCCGCTCTCCTTCGTCTTCTCTGTTTTTTTCAAAGCACTGTCATTGCTCCACAAACACTGATGACACTGATAGCCATAGTAATGGAACCCAGTTCTTGATTTCCATGAGAAACCTATGCAGGTCAGGTAAAGTGAAGAACATTGATGAAGCTTTGGACTTGTTCCAAGGCATGGCTAGCATGAAGCCCTTGCCTTCTGTGAAGGACTTTACTTTGTTGTTGGGTGTTATTGTGAGGTTGAAGCACTACACCACTGCCATATCTTTAGTTAACCACATCTTTTCTTCTCTAGGCATAGAAGCTGATACCATTACTCTTAATATTGTGATCAATTGTCTCTGCCGTTTGAAGTTGGTTGCTTTTGGGTTCTCTGTGTTGGGGACTATGTTCAAACTTGGTTTGGAGCCCACTGTGATGACTTTCACCGCTCTCATTAACGGGCTTTGCGTGCAGGGCAATGTGGCTCAGGCTGTTGGGCTGGCTGATCATATGGAGAAAATGGGGTATCCATTGGATGTTTACACGTATGGGGTGTTGATTAATGGGTTGTGTAAGACGGGAGACACTTTGGCGGCGGTTGAGTGGCTAAGAAAGATGGAGGAAAGGAATTGGAAACCTAATGTGGTAGTTTACAGCACAATTATGGATGGTTTGTGCAAGGATGGATTGGTATCTGAGGCATTGAATTTGTGCTCGGAAATGAGTGGCAAAGGTGTTCAACCCAATCTTGTCACTTACGCTTGCTTGATTCAAGGTCTTTGCAATTTTGGAAGGTGGAAAGAGGCTGGTTCTCTGCTGGATGAGATGATGAAAATGGGAATGAGGCTGGATTTGCAGACGCTCAATATTTTAGTGGATGCTTTCTGCAAAGAAGGAAAAATGATGCAGGCTAAAAGTGTGATTGGGTTTATGATTCTGACAGGGGAAGGGCTGGATGTCTTTACCTATAATTCGTTGATTCATATGTATTGTATGCAAAATAAATTGAATGAGGCCATGAGAGTGTTTCATTTAATGGTTAGCAGGGGCTGTTTACCGGACATTGTGGTTTTTACTTCACTTATCCATGGATGGTGTAAGGACAAAAACATTAATAAGGCTATGCATCTGTTGGAGGAAATGACTAAGATGGGATTTGTTCCTGATGTTGTCACTTGGACCACTCTTATAGGTGGGTTTTGTCAAGCTGGTAGACCATTAGCTGCAAAAGAACTGTTTTTTAATATGCACAAATATGGTCAAGTTCCTAATCTCCAGACTTGTGCTGTTATATTGGATGGCTTATGTAAAGGAAATCTTCTTTCTGAGGCAGTGTCGTTGGCTGAGGCAATGGAGAAGAGTAATTTGGATCTTAATATTGTAATTTATAGTATTTTGCTTGACGGAATGTGCAGTGCTGGAAAACTGAATGCTGCATGGGAACTCTTTTCTAGTTTGCCAGGTAAAGGTTTGCAAATTAACGTTTATACTTATACCATTATGATTAAGGGTCTCTGTAAACAAGGCTTGTTGGATAAAGCTGAAGACTTACTGATAAATATGGAAGAGAATGGCTGCCTGCCAGATAACTGCACTTACAATGTCTTTGTCCAAGGCTTGCTAACAAAAAAGGAGATTGCAAGATCAATAAAATACCTTACAATAATGAGAGACAAAGGGTTTTCAGTAGATGCTGCTACCACAGAAATTACTATCAACTACTTATCTACTAATGAAGGAGACACCAGAATTCGAGAATTTTTTTTCCAATAAGATAGCAAATGCCAAGAGTTTCACTAGGACATTTATTCAAATCCTGACTCTCAATTCATCCATGTTCCACAATCCTATAGGACCCCATAGAGAGAACTGGCATAGGCTTCAGAACTTACCATTTGTTAAATATATAAAATCATTACCATTCAAGTGCTTCCACCTGACAATTTATGTGATTAGGAGAGTTGGTCTTTAACATGGTATCACAGCCTTTAAGAAATTATGAGATTGACCCTTGTTGCTTCTCTTCTACATAATTAACTTATATTTGAGCCCAAGGTAAAGTGGGTTTGTGCATTGTCCACACTTCAAGCTCAAACTCTGTTTAAGGGGGTGTTAGATATAAATCTTTCTTAGCTCCACCAAACAGCTTAAGCTGTCAATAGAGTTGTTCCTTGACATTTTTAGTGGTAAGTATTTTCACCTCTGCTTGCACATTTATCTTGATATAACCTCAAGTTATTAAAATAGCTTAAAAAAAAAGACCTATATACAATTTAGAAATTGTGCTGTATCCTTGCATTTTTATAGAACTGAGTAATTTTTTACTTATGGATATTTGCCTTCAAGTAAGTTTAATAATGAAGCAAGTTACATTAGGATATTTTGTTTCCCCATAACATTAGGGATAAGTCAATCAATATTGCTAGGAAATGATAATTGACAGCATAAATTCTGCCAGGGTAAATTCAATATACACAAGAAATCATGTAATTGCTTATTGCTTAGTTTTATACATTTGTCAAATGGATTCCATTAATGTAAAAGCATTTAATAAGACCATAAGCTGGTTTTAGAACTTAGTCCTTTTTCCAGCTACCGCTATTAAAATTAATAAATTTCAACTATGAATGTGTACCTCATTAAGTTAAATGGAAAAGATCTCATCTTCTGGTCTATGATATACCGTGTAGAAGGGGAACTTTTGTGGAACACCCAAGAATTGTGTTCCATGGAAATTCCTCACTCAAAAATACTGTATATGAACTAGTGTTCAGTAGCTTCCTTTTATCATGGATTGCTCTTTGGAGCTAATGTTATTTTATATTTTGTTTCCTTTCTCATGTATTTTACTTTTCTGTTTCACGAAGATTCCTGATCCTTCTGCACTGTACTCCTTTTCTCTATTAGTTCATTGTTTGTGATGGGAAAATTTTTCCATATTTATTACCTGTTAGGAAACAAAAATCTAAGATCTAATTTATGGATGCTTGTTGTCCTTTCTGCAAACATTTTTTTTTTTTACTTTTGACAGTTTTCCGCCCTTTTAAAATAACAGTTTGACTTCATGGTTATTGGTTTGCAGATTGAAATCACTTTATGCACTCATTTTGTTATATCTTATGTGTGAGGGAAGACCGCAAATAGTTCAGCGATGGATCATAGAAGGTTAGTCAAACATTTCTTCTTTGTAATATCTGCACAGCATGTTTTTTTGAAATTCAAATTTTTTAGCATCCTAAATTGTTCGTTTGAACTTTTGAATGAATATGTAAATTATATTTCATTTTTCTTTTGTCATTTCTTTCTATGGTTTCAGACTAGATTATCATTACACGGGTAAGACACAGACTCTCAGCTGAATGTTTTGTGGGAGCGACTAGATGACTTTCACATCAAGCAATGATGTTCATTAGATCGGTTACTGGGTTTTGAGATGTAAAATGCTGATTCTGTCGAATGGTTTAGTGATAGAGTGAAGTTGTGATTTTGTCTTCTTGAAAGTTCTGTCATCTAGTTCTTTTGTCCATAACCAAAATATTCAATATGTTGGACACTTGTCATATTAAGTGAGGGTAATTTGTAAATTTTATTGGGTAAATATTCAATATGTTGGGCACTTGTCATATTAAGTGAGGGTAATTTGTAAATTTTATTGGGTTGCGGCCTTATGCTTAATGCTTCATATTGTTGCTTCAATGTAAAGCTAAAAATGGTTTGCATGTGCCAAGGAGCAGTATCCTTGACCATGACACTGGTTTAGCATTTAAATGGACTGCTTTATATATTGATTCTTAGTGAACAATACAAGATGTGAGAAATAATGATTTTTGTAAAACAATCAAGTCTTACTCTACTAGGTGGGATGATTGTCTATATGGATCAATCACACTATGGGGATCTAACAATATCCTATTTTGAGTTATACTTCCTACACCTAGCATATTTCTAATACACCCAGCATATTTTTTTTTTTCAACTTTACTCTCTTACGGATTAACAATCCGTATGAGAATATGGATTGACAATCCCTAACTCATACGGATCAGCAATCCGTATGAAGTTGAATGGTGTACGTCCATATGAAACTTATAGATTATGAGAAGGACAAAATTCGTATTATACTGTGCATGTTGGATGTATTGAAAAAATGACTAATATAGAAAGTTAATATACTATTTTCTTTGGTTCCCCTGCTCCAATAAATTTAAATTGAACAATCTTCTATTTGATGGGTTCGGCTCTTTTCCAGCACTTGAAAGGAAATTTTCCCCATTTTATTCACTTTTAGTTTACTCGGTAATCACATTTTCCATCAGAATGTTTTCAAGAATATTCTTCAAAATATAATTAATTACTCTTTGAAACAGATATCTCTTTGAATCACATTTTGAAAGATTATATTTTAAAAAATTGTTTTCAAGAACTGCTAAATAAATTGACTCCAAAATAAACAAATTCTTAATCTTAAGTTGAAACAACTCTTCAAACTTTTATGTTTAACAAAACAAAGGTTCACCGATCACTTATCCCACTACTAAAATTATTCAAGGAACACTTCAGGGTCTATAGTGTTTACTCTCAACTAGTTAGAAGTACATCTCACCAGTTATTTTCATTTGTTGTATTTAAAGATTTACTACTCAAATGAGTTGACTGGGAGAATGACATAAAAATATATTTATCTCAGAATAATGCTTTGACTTTTACAATGTTCCCCTCACAAAATTGATCTCTTTAAAAAAAAAAAAATTGGAGTTTGTCCTGCTTGACCCAGCTTAACCAAAGCAGCATTAAAATTTTACAATAACCTTCGATTATTTTAAGCCCAATGTTTAAAGCTTTGAAGTATAGAGCAAAAGTACACCATATTAGGCTAATCAATGAAAAGGTACAAAGCTCCCGTCAAATTTTGAACTAGGCAGATGACTAATATGTAACCAATATTCCCAATATATAGCACTCATTTAGTAGACATTAATACAACCTGGAGAAGTGGTGTCCCATGGTGAGGTTTCAGACAACAGAAAGCTAAAAGCACAAAGAAAGTAATTCTAAGAAACCCTCCATTGGCAACTAAAACTAGAATCGATATTCAATCAGTCCCCACTTGCACAACCCTTGCATCCACAGTGAACACACTCTATGACCTTCTCCTCCCTAAGTTGCTTGGGTACTCTGCAAACACAAGTGGTTGCAAAATTGTGATCACGTGGTTGCATGCACCTCAGGCAGCAAAGACGTTCATAACCAGGCTGCAATTCAGACCAAAAACATAATGATTTAAGTACTCAAAATCCAAGAAAACAACACATAGAATGCACAAATGAAATAAAATCTTGGTGAAAGTAAAACAATACTATTTTTTTAACATTTTTGGCTACCAAGTAACAATAACCTTACAACAATTAACATCTCGGAGAAGGCACAAATATGAGTACAGAAATAACATACTTCTTTATTTCAACAGTACTCAATATCAGACAATGCGAGTTCAGAGTGACCCAGTGACACAAACATGGATCGGCTGTGGGAAAACAGAGAAGAGAACATTTTATTAGTTGGGACTTGAGAGGTTTTTCATAGGCCTAAAATGAAGGGGGATTAGGGGTTGGTAACTTGGCATCTTAACACACAAACATTCCTTTCAGAGGTTAAATGACTTTGGCACTTTCCTTTGGAGATTAATGCCAAGAGGCACCAACTCACCAAGCATTTGAGAGCAAGGTGGGATGCTAACCAAGTGAGCAACACTGCTCATATTAGATTTTGGGATTGGAAGGTTTTTTTGCAGGAATCCATGTCTATTGTTTGGGTGATGGAATCCTTGTCAACTTTGGAGAGGAAGTTGAGATGGGGAGTGCTCCTTTTTCAAAGACTTTTTCTGCATGTTTCAACTATCTACTTTGTAAAGTTTGCTCATTAGCCATTTCTAATCTAAGGCTAAGAATCTAAGATAATTATTTACATAGGGGCTTTAACTTACTTAGAAATTTGATATGGGTAATATAGTGAACTACAATCCCTTTTGCTTTTACACTTTTACTTGAGTCTCTTTCTCCCCCAACTAAGTTAGAAGAGTTTGGATCATGGAATCTTCCAGTATTTTCTCCTGTAAAGCTTTCTTTCAATTTCATACACATGCCTAACCTAGGTTTCGACTTGATAAATCCATTTTAAAATTCAAACATCTCTTCAAAAGCCAAGTCCTTGGTTAGGACAGTGGTACTTAACATGATTAATGCAAATGGTTTGTTGCAAATTCATAATAGACCTTTCAATCAGCTTTTGGCTCATTTTATTGCATTAGTCTTATTTGTTTTGGAGAATTTCTTTTATTTTTTTTTGGTAACTAGCAGATTTCTTATCCTCCTCCTAGTTGTGCTTCTCTTTTCTCTTTAATGAACTTCCGCCTATGTAAAAAGAAATAGAAAAACAAAACCAGTTAAAAAGAAAAAAACTAATTTTAGGTACCTTCTTCCATTTTGCAATTAGATTGCGGTCAGCATATCCTTGATCTAAACAGAATTCATACAGTTCTTTAGAAATTTCCTTCCTCCGATGATAGAGATCAAAGATGTAACGGCTCTTTTGGTGTGCAATCTTAAATATAGGCCATAATGTCTCACATTTTCTTTTGCCATCATGTGAATCATTCTCAGCTGCCACATAAAGGATATAAAACTATTAATTCCATTGATTTCAGAAAGAGCATAATAAAACCTACTAAGCACATGATGTAAAATTCCAACCTTCCCTCATCTTTGCTTGAAGTTCACGGAGTGTAGGCTCAATTAATTCCCAGCCCTCTGGGTATTTAACACGATTTGTCTTTACTTTCGGCATTTTTGTATCTGTTCAAGGAAAACATGGCATCAAAGAGTCAATTTCCATACATTCTCCCAAGCAATATAAATGGTACATATTATTTGGTACAAGTTATGAAGTAAGCACAGTTATCAATCTCAGGCAGCAATCCGTAGTGGCCTACCCCAAAAATGCTATGGCAGTAGAATTCATAGCGAGATGGGCACTATTCTGAATTTTGATATATGGATTAAATAATTTATTTGTACCATATACATTTAAACGCTTGAAAATTAAATGACAAACACTCAACATTCATGACATGTTCGTTAATAATAAAAGGTCATAGATTTTAAGCAAAACATAAAATACAAGTAAAAAACAATACAAGTCAAGGAAACAAACAAAATTCAAAGGCGCGTTCATATTTCAAATTTCAAATACAAGGCATCTTAAACATTCAATAAATAATGAGGGTGGGTGTTGCACACAGAAAAGAACAGAGGTTCAGAGTTCAAAGGAGAAAAATATGGAAGGTGAGTGTTGCCAGAAATACTGTCGGATATGCACGGAAGTTAGTCAAATAGTGAGCGTCACGCAGTAGACAAAAGCGAGAGAAACTATATCCAATTAGGGATTTTTAAATTCTTAAAAAGGTGAGGAACATCTCAACTGTGCACTAAGAGCACACACCCAAACAAAAAACCATGCTGTTTTGAGGGCAAAAATGGGTTTTCAAAGAAGTCTCAATCTAGCGCCACTTATCACCGATAGAGCCACTATTTTGGCCGTGATTGCAGCCACTACACTGTTATTCAAAACTTTACAGTGGCCGCTTTGCGCTGCTATAGTGGACTATTGATGCATATCTTTGATCAAGGAGCAGAACAGAACACACTACGGCTTGACTTGGTTGAAATTTCACAAAAAAATGTTAAACAAATTTTGAGGAAAACCCTAAGCCAAAGCATTCAGCCATATAAATAAAATTACGAGGCTAGGGCACGAAGCCATGAACGAGGGGAAGAGAAACTCCTAGTCACAAACTATGAAAAACAAAACGAATGGCTTAATTCACTGGTCAGCCTATAGTTTTTCATGAAAATGTAGATAGGAACACTCCTAAACCGGACTTGATTGAATTTCACATTAAATGTGACACTAATTTTGAATAAAACCCTAAGATACAGCATTCAACCATATAGATAAAATTAGGGCAAAAACCAATGACGCTTACCTCTATGCCGATTTAGCTCTAGTCTGTGACTCGATTCTGAAGATAGGTAGAGAGAAAACAAATACTAAGATAAAACGAAAAACTTTGTTAGTTTTGTTGTCTTGATAAGTTATCGGAGGATCTGTTAAATTCTAAAGGACTTATGCACTACGTTGATAAGTCTTTAAAGACAATGTGATGTCACTCATCTCATATTATCTAAGTGACTAACTGAATTTGTGATCGATTGATGATCGGTGATTTTGGCATGGAATAACAATTTTAATTATTAAGGACTTAAGGTAGGATCCTAATCCCGACCACTTTAAGGTATATTAACTTATTAATTATTTTTTTCTCCGATCTTTATTTTATTTGAATAATGGTAATGAATCAGATCAACGATTTTGGGATTGTTGTTGTTACATTTTCGGTTTTTTATTTTGTTTATGACTAGTTGAGTTTGTAATCGGTTCATGCTCGGTGATTTTAGAGGTTTTGGACATGATTTTAGAGTAATGTTATATTGTGTAAAACCTTGTTGCAATCAGTTATGGTTACATGTGTGTTAGGATGTGAAAATTTTATGATTAAAATTTGTAGGATGACAAATATAATAGATTAGTTTATTTAATCTACTAATAAAAAAAGTGAGATGAGTTATTATTATTAGTTTATTTTGTAAAGTGAATCAATTTGATCAATCTCATTTTTTTATGAAGTAGAATCAACCCAATTCATTTTTTACAAACTAACGTTATCATTCTTAAAAATTTGAGGATTTAGAGAGTTTTATTTAAAAAACTAAAAAAATATCAATGAAAATAAGATTTTATTAAGTCATTTGAAATTGACAAACAACAATAACATAATCTGTGATTGGAATTCTCATTAAAAAAAATTATGTAAATTAATATGTTATTGATACTAAAATGTATTTTCATTCATTCTTAAGGTTGGAGAAAATATTAGAAACTACATTAACAACATTTTTTTAAGACTCATAGTTTTTTTTAATAATTATTATCTCTTTTATGGGAGTGTGTGATTTGCGAATGTGCATCGTAAGTTTTTGAAGTAAAGTAATTAAATATTGATTTTTTTCGATATCTTAAAACATTAGTTCTTAACTTTTATAAATATATTAAAAATAAGACTTACAAATTATGTAAAAGACTTGACTCAACAAATACACTTGTGCATTCAAATATCCATAATAGTTAATAATAGCAATTTATTCAATATACTATATTATCTAAGGGTCACTAGATTGAACCCACTTCAAAAAAATCTTAAAACATCCAAATTTTATTATCACATTATCTTGAATATACTTTCTTCTATAAGTGTTTAAACTTATTTAAAATTTTGAAACCTTGAAGGTGTCATACTTTAATTAATAAATATCTTTTATAATTTTATAATTATTAATAAAATAATATAAACGAGTGTGTTAAAAAATATCTTCTCGAAACTCCTCTAAATCTAATGCTACAAAAATTAATTACTTTTTTTTGCTTTCTCTTCAAAACTATAAGCATTCCAGATAGTTTTTAGTTTTGTTTATTAATCAAAAAAATTATTTAATTGTTTGGTAAACAAATCTTTTAATAATTTATAATAATTTTTGAAATATTATTTTAATTAACATTTTTTAAAATACTAACTTGTAATTTTTATATTTTATTTCATTTTTATCCTTAATATATTTATCAAATTTATTATTTATCCTTTTTAAACAAATTATAATTTTATTATTTTTCAATTATTTTATACTTTTTAAATATTTCAACAATTAATTTTATTACTCACTTAATTTTAATAAACTAATTTTTAATTTCCAACTAATTTACTAATTTGCAGCTAGTTTTATATAACATAATCTTAATCTTCCATACTTAAATTTACCCATATATTTTTATAAAAAAAAAAAGTTACCCATAAATGTTTTTCCCCGAGTCATAGATCAGTGTATAACTATGGGTGGTCTAAAAAAGTTTTATAGCCAATGAGAAGAATATAAAGTATTTCTCCCGCTAGTTCATTTTTATTTATGTGAACTCAGCAAATGTACTAATCCATTAGAGAGAGAGAAAAGATAAAAATAGATATTCCAATTTTTCAAGGTGGGTAGCAATCCCCAACAACCTGCAGCAGGCTACGGTATTGACGACGGCGTTGAAGTCAAACAAAACCGCTTTTTCTCTCTCTAAACTGCATAGCGTCAGCGTAGTTGCAAATTCCAGGTTTTCTTCTTTTTACTCAATTCTCTCTCTCTCTGAGGTTCTGGAAAGATCATTTCCATTCCGAAATGGACGGTGCGCCACAATCCGCCGGTGGTCCGGCGCCGTTCCTTCTGAAGACCTACGACATGGTGGACGATGCCTCCACCAACGACATCGTTTCGTGGAGCTCCACTAACAACAGCTTCGTCGTGTGGAACCCTCCCGAGTTCGCTCGCCTCCTTCTCCCGACCTATTTCAAGCACAACAACTTCTCCAGCTTCATCCGCCAGCTCAATACCTACGTAAGTTTCTTCGATTCCTTTGTTTCGCCTTCGGATTCATGACGCGCTTCATTCGTTTTTATTCGATTCTAATTCGTTCTTCTGATTTATGTCTTCCGTTTAATTGTTTGCATGTATTGATTGTGCCTTTGCAATAAAATGTTGATCGCCGGATTTGACTAATTTTTTGTTATTATTAGCGCTGCGCTGAATTGAAATGTTGCATGTGTATGATGAATGATGACGATGTGAGATGGAGAAAAATGTATAGGGAGATAGAGAGAGCTTCAATTTGAATCTCATAGTCTATTTGAAGATATATGTTACTTAGGGTTAAAGAGATCGACAAGGTTTAAAGATAGGTTTCTTTTTTTTGGATTGTGAAGTGGGGTAATTGGACTCAGAAGTCATCGAGGAAGGTGATCAGAAGAATCGAATGCTGTGCCTTGGGGTATTCCTTGCTCAAGTGCCAGAAAATTATGGCACTCAGCAGAAGGTAATAAGAATCTGGTAGTATAGGACTTGGCCTGCATCGGAGAAGGTTTCTTAGTCTTCTGCAACTCCCTGATATATATCACATACTTACAAATTACCAAATCACCAAATGTGTTCAAAGGTTCTTAATCCTGGATTCTGCTATTCTATTATTGACAAGGGATGCATGATGAATAATTATTAGAATTAGAATACTAAGATATGATTCTTAAGTGTTTTATGAGTCTTACAATGTTAGCAATCTTAGTAGGCTGCTAGTGAGGGTTGTTGTACACTAATACTTGACCTATCTTATAAATAGTGGTTGGTATCTATAACAAACGTCAATATAGATCATTAGATCTCATAATGATTTTTCTTTCTCTATTTTTTGGATTCTTCGTATAAGTTTAATACCAGTCAATGGCTAATAGTAAAAAGTATAAAGCGGTTTCTAAAATCATATATATGTTTTTCCCTTGGTTCTCCAAAAGTGAATTTAATACCACTTACATTTCAGGTGTCACTAGCATGAAGATTTGGCGGTTTTCTTATATTGTCGTTTTGCAGAGTAGCACTTTTTTGTGTTTTGGAAACCGTTGGGAATTTGGGAGCACTAGAGAATATTGTACGATAAATTACCAAACTTGATGAAAAATTCATGCTAGAGCATTTTCAGTTGTTTTCATAAATAGGATTTGTTACTTTACCTTTAAACTTTCTTCCTCCACCATAATTGTTTTTCTTAATCCAGAAGAAGATGGCTGACGGAGGTACATATCAGTTCATATATGTTTATTAGTAGGTCTTAACAAAAAATAGATGCCTAGTAATACTTAAATAGTCTTCTTGGGCTGTGCTATTGAACTGTTGAGTGTTTATGCACTTGATGTTTTGCACTCTGTTCTTTATTTTCAGTCCTAAGCACATATTCCCTGGCACTTTATTTGATCAGTTGGTGAAATTGCTCAGTTTTATAATAGCATTTTCCTTAAGTTCTTGGTTGCAATAAGGGCTATAATGTTCTTTTTGTGCTGATCTGATATTTAAAATGAACTGAATTTGGAAGTAAAGACATAATTACTAGCAAAGGAAAGGAAAAGAGCTCCAGTATTCTCATTACCGGTTTGTATCTCATCTCAAACCGGTACCTTAACATTTTGACCGACCAACAACGCTACTGATCTGGGGTTGTTACTCACTACTGTAACAATTCTTTCTTCTTTGGTTATAATTATAATAGACCAAAAAATGAGTCCCCAAAAGGTAAGGCTGCCAATGTTAGAATAGATAACTAAAGCCAAACCTATTAGTTCCTTCTTGTAAGCAGGTTTGGATGGGTTTTTGTCACTATTCACTAACCCTAGGCCCCTCCAAAAGGCATCACACTCAATCACAAATTCCTTTGAAAAATCCTGTCACCTTAATACCGGAGTTGTTAATATCACATCTTTCAACTTCATGAAAACCATGTTTCTTGGTCAAATCAGTTAAAGGTTTGGCCATCTTGCCATTATCCTTTTACAAAATTTGGTAATTTCTTGTTAAACCCAAGAACCCTTGAATCCCCTTTAGAATTCTTGAAATAGGCCATTCTAACACTCTTGATCATTTTTGTGTCTGTAGCCAACTAGGAACCCTTTTCCTTGAGATAATATGCCCAAGATACTCAACAAATTTTCTCCCAAATTGACATTTATTTTTATTTGCAACTAAATCATTTTCTGTTAAATCACCCAATACTTCCCTCATGTACCTTATTTGAGCTCCCCAACCCTTGCTATAAACCAATATTGTCATCAAAGCTCATGCTACCACAGAGGTACTGATTACTTGTTCTTGAAAGCTGCTATATTGTGCTTGTAGTTGAATGCCTTAGTTTCTTTTATGGATATTGAGTCATAAAAGGATATTTGGGCTTTAATTTTCTGTCTTTGGAAACGTTGTTGGCTATGATTACTGTGTAAGCCCATTCAGGTTGCATTTTAACTTTTAAGAGACCCATGCATATTCTATAGCTCTGTACTATTTATGGACAGTAAGGAATTTCAACTTTGAGTGCAATCAAACACTAGCAAGTGTGATGCTCTTGCTAGAGTTACTTCCTATTTCCTAGATCCCTATTTGTGTGAGGCTAATAGTAATTTTGTGTTACTGGTTTGTTTTTATCCATGGGTTGCCTTGGAACTTTAGTCCTCAAAATTTCTCCATTTACTATAAACTCTGACCATAATTTCAGTTCTTTAATATTACTTTTCCACACCTCAAACACTGCCTACTTTTGCTTTCCAGAGGGTTTCTTTCTTGTAAAGAGTATATACTGGTAAGGATTTAATGGTAAATTATTCAAAGAAAATTATAGATCTTATTGCTTGAAAGATAAATTATTGTTTGTGGGCATTTTTTTTTCTTAATACATATTTTCAAGAATTTAATAAAACCATTATTTGGTTTTATTTGTTTTTGTCTATTGATATTGCTCTGTTATCAGGGATTTCGAAAAATACATCCAGAGCGATGGGAATTTGCTAATGATGAGTTTCTGAAAGATCAGAAGCATCTTCTCAAGAATATACATCGCAGGAAACCTATCCACAGTCATAGTCATCCTCCAGGTTCTCTTGTAGATCCAGAAAGGGCAGCATTTGAGGAAGAAATAGACAAACTTTCCCGTGAGAAAACTTCTCTTGAATCCAATATTCATAACTTCAAACAACACCAGTCAACAGCAAAGCCTAAGCTAGAAGATTTTCTGCAGCGATTAGATGGTGTTGACAAGAGGCAGAAACAATTGCTTAACTTCTTTGAGAAGGCTCTTCAGAATCCTACTTTCGTTGAACATCTTTCACGCAAAATTGAGTCCATGGATTTATCTGCATATAAGAAAAGGCGATTGCCTCAGGTTGATCACGTGCAACCAGTTGCCGAAAGTAGCTTGGTGGACAGTCATAGTAATTTTAGAACGGAATTTGGAAATGTTTTCCATCAAGATTTTTCGAATAAACTCAGACTGGAGTTGTCACCTGCTGTTTCAGATATGAACTTGGTCTCACGTAGCACACAGAGTTCAAATGAAGATGGGGAAAGCTCACAGAAAAAGCTATCTGAAGTAGAACCAAGAGGAGTGCAGACAAGAACAGCTCTTACATTTGCACCTGAAACATTAGAGCTTGCAGATACTGGGGCTTCTTTTACTTTTAAGATGGATTCATGTTTATCACGAAGAGCAACAACTGCTGAGAGCTCAAAACTGATCTCTTTGGAGCCAAGTAGTGAAGAAGGCGATAGTTTATCCTGCCAACTAAACTTAACTCTGGCATCTTGTCCATTGCAAATCAACAGAAATTCATACTCAGCCAGATCACCCCAAATTGACTGTCAAGAAATTGGAAAATTGGCAGAATCAAGATTTTTTGCCAATGGTAAAGAATCTGATAGTGGTGTTTCCTCAAACCTAAATGTAGCTGCCGAGGCTACCAATTTAGCTTCATCACAGGAGGCTCCAAGTAACAACCAAGCTAACCCAGCTCCTCCAGACAGGGTGAATGATGTTTTCTGGGAACAGTTTCTTACTGAAAGGCCAGGCTGTTCTGACAATGAAGAGGCAATATCCAACTACCGAGCAAACCCATATGATGAACAAGACGAAGGACGGTCAACTCATGGAATCTCTAGAAACATTAAGAACATGGATCAACTCACACTTTGAGTTGGGCATGCTGTCTTGGAGAACAGTTAAACTATTTTTATATGAATTTTTCATGACAAATACATAATATGATCTGAAACTTCACAGTTGACAGGGCCTGAAACTATTCGGGCTTAGTACCCGATTTATCTTGTGAAAAATCCGAAATCTTTACCAGCTTTGGGGACTGATGGATACAATGTTAATTAACTGTTGTAAATATTCAAGTTCTGATTGTCTTTCAAACGTATTCCTGTAAACATAAATGTCTTGATTATGGATTTTTTTCTCTTCATGTTTGCGTAGAGAGATGTGCTGTAAGTATTTGCTGAATAGACCAGCTTTACTTTCCATTACACGATGGAATTCCATTTAACACAGCATGGAAACTCTTGTTCAGAACGCACATTGACATCTATATATTCTCTTGCGACATACTGCATACAACGCACGAACTACAACTGTCTATTTTCGCTTGCAGGAATTGTATGTTGTCTTCAAATCATATTAGTTTCATAACTTTTGCGGGTTGAATATTTTAAGAAGCCAAGACCCCCCTGGATAAAATTTCACCGATAGTCAGTGATTTACTCGTGATTTTAAAACTAATTCCATTTTACCTACTTATTTGAATTTTAGAAATTACTAAATACACTCTAAACTAGAAATGCGTCTATTTTTATGAGTAACCCAACTTTTAGTTTTTTAAATTGTATTTGAGTCAGTTTAGTCTCTAATGTTACAATTTTTTTTTTCATTTTAGTTATAGATTTTACAAAATGATAATGAAAAAGATCTGAAATGAATGATATTACAAGTTTGGAAACTAAAGAATTTGTAAAATCAAAGACTACCTTGATTGATACATATAAGAGGGTATACTCAATTCTTGTTTGTCAAAATAATATGTATGACGAGATTAGCAGAAAAAATTAATGGCAAAATTAGCAGTAGCAACTTCACAAGAAGAGTTTGAAGCAAGATTTAAACTAGTTATGGAAAGCAACATATAGACCAAGAAGAAAATACGTCTAAAAATGGGGAAAAAAAAGTACCTACAAGACAACATATATGATTGCTACAAAATAGAATTCGAATAATAACAGATAAGAATCTCGACAAAATAAATAAAGTAAAATATGATAGCACATATGTGTTAAATAACACATAGTTCATACGTGTATACACTATTTTCTCTCTCTTCTATCTCTTTATGTTTCTAGCTTTCTAGGTGTTAAATAGTACATATGTGTTCATTGATCATTTTTCATATTTATTTCACTGCATGGTATCTTTAATATTATTAACTAGTTGTCTAGTTGTAACTTTCTGCAATATTTTTTTTAAAAAAATGGATTAAGGAATAAATTCCTTTATATTTATTTAATTTGAAATACCCCTATCATAGTCTTAACATATTTAAATATTTTGTCTATTCACTTTTAAAAACATTTTTCATTTTTTTTTCTACCTTTTGCACGAACACAGGAGAGAGAGTTGTACACTGTCCAATTTATGACTATCCACCCACTAAGCCTCTCACATTCACTTCCACAACCTTAACAACAAACTGAAAACAGCACAGAACAATGTCCCAACCCAGATTCATTGTCATGACTTTCCCATGTTTGGCACTTGTTCTTCTGCTTCACACCCTTCTCCCAGTCTGCAATGGCCTATCAGTTGTGGACCTCAATTTGAGTGAAACTGATGTGATGATCAAAAGGGTTTGCACCAAAAGCATTGGAGAGTGTTTGGCAGAGCCAGAAATGGACTCAGAGAGCAATAGGAGAGTTCTGGAAGGTGTGCAGCACATAAAGTACATTAGCTATGAGACACTGAAGAGGGACATGGTTCCATGTGATAGAGCAGGAGCTTCTTACTACAATTGTCATGCAAGACCAGCTAATCCTTATAATAGGGGCTGTGAGGTCATTACTGGATGTGCAAGAGGTGTTCAAGGCATCAAAACTTGATAGTTACTGTCCACTGAATGGATGAAGGAAGCTAGGAAAGTGTCTCAAGTGGCTGTATGTTATTCTTCTTAATTTCCTTTTTCCATCTAATTCTGTTTTGTTTCATTTATGAGTTTTCCTCTGTAGTTATGGTCATTGTTGTTATACTTTTCAAAAGCTTTTTATTTACTTTCTTTGTAACATATGGTATGACTAGCTTGATAATGAAAATGTCTAACTTTTGTTTTTGAGAACACACAACTGCAACTTGACATATTCTTGGGATTTTGATGCCTGTTTGTTACAAAGTCTATTTACTATAGAGTTTAGTTATCAATTGCAAGGACTTCTTCAGTCCCACATTGGAAAGATAAAATTCTAGTGTGGGGTTTATAAAGTCTTGACTCTGCTAAGAATGAATGGTTTTTGTGGTGTGGTTCTTCCAAACTTCTTTTGAAGTTGCAAATTTTAACTACTCTGAAAATCTTAATAATTTTCTGAAGAATATTTTCCCAAAAGCTATGTTTATTTTCTAATTCCTATTATATTTTCTACAACAATTTTATCATATTGATATGTTAAGATGAATATGTGGACATATAAGAAATTACAAGATACAAAATAATTGTATGAAAAACAACAAAAAATCAATTAAAGCGGTTTGGATATGTACAAAAGAAGATTCCAAAAAGTTGAAGGAAGTGGATCTCATAGCAAATAATATTACTGAAACTTTAGTCTTTAATTGAGCCAAATAATATTGTGTGATCTACCTAACCAATCTCACCTAATAGGATACAGCTTTGTTTTTGTATTCAACTACTTGAGGCTTTGAAACAAATTGATTATATTTTGTTGGCTTTCTCTTTTGATTTTAGTCTGATTTCACAGCAAATGATTCATACAGAACACCCAACCTGAGCATTCGTATCTTATTTATTATGTAATGCGTTAAAATTTTATTTAAAATGAGGCTCCTCACATTGAATCCAATCCCCTTCTCCACCTTCATGGCTAGGTTGAGATTTTTGGGGGAAAAAAGCTGATTTCTTCACATCTGGTATGGAGAAAATAGGAAATAAGAATAAAAAAAATACATAATGCAAACCGAATGTTTAAAATCAACCTCATCTTGGTTTTACTTTTAAACACATGGTTTTCATAGAAAGGAGTGCTAACAACACTTTCTCTCAGATTGGTGATGAAAAGGGAACATAGTTTCCATTTTATGTTAGTAAAGTCTTCCATAAATGATAGTTTCTCGTGCCAAATTTCAAAAGTGAGAGCTATTTTCAGCAAGTTCTAGGAATTATTCACCTTTTATGAACTCTCTCTTCCTTGCGTTATGTTTGGTTATTATCTTGATAAGTTTATGGAATCTTCATCAGACTCACTAGGATCTGCATTGTGTAGGGGATTTGAATAGTTTGTATGAGGTCTAAGATTTTTATTTTTATTTTTGCTGAAAGCAAGATATTTTTATAGTTGGAGATCATGAGACATTGAGACTAATCTCCAAGAAAGTAGAGTATCAGTTAATAGTTAATGAGCAACTTTTTTTTTCCCTACAAGTGCTACTCTATTTGTAAAAAAATATGGAATCTTTAAGGTCATGGGACTTACATATCACAATAACAATGACAGAGTTGTATTTGTAAGAAGATATTTCGTGTGGTATTATGGTATTACTGTGGGGACTTGGTTCGGAATAATATCATAATATGAAAGTGAAATGTGCTGAACAAATGAACAATGAAGCATGTGTGACGACAACCACCCAGGTTGGCATATGCTAAAAGATTTCACTGTGTGCTGTATTGAACTAATGGAAAATAGGCACTGCTACGCCTTCAACATTGCACGGGAAAAATAATTAAATTAATTGGCAAAAGATCAGATATAATAATTAACAAGAGATGGATAGCACTAATTAGACCACATGGTTTCAGTTATGTTTCTCTTGGCAAAGCCTTCACATTGCAAAGTTAGTGAATAGCCATGTCATGTGCCAATGTCAAACTTAAAAAACTGAGGGCTGGAGATTTGTGAAACTTGGCAAAATGGCCTTTGATAGCAAATTAGCAATGTTGATATATTTGTTAAACAATAGATATGTCCAAGCATGCTATGCTATAGCCTATAGGTAATGGTAGGCCACTTCTAACAACAACTATCCAAGTGAGTATTTATGCATTGGTGCCCCTAGGGGATCCACCCTCCATACTCCATACTCAAGAGCACTTGTGGGCCTCATCTTTTATAGTGTTAGTATTTACCTACCCTCCCCACCGCATTCTTTTTCAACAAAACAAAAAGAGAGGGGAAAGGAAATAAATTATTTTCCAGTCTTTACTCTTTTTTTGTCATTTTTATTTAATTAGATGAAGATTTTTATTTTGTCATTTTTATTGGAAAATTTGATCACATCTGCATTAACTAATTAGTTCACTTTGCCTATCTGAATTTAGATTTTTATTTTATAATATAAGCCAGTGTTCCTCTGACAGATAATGAGGTGAGCAACTATTTTCTACACAGTAGCTTTTTCTTGTTATTTATCCACAGCAGCAAGTGTTTCACTGTTTCAGCAGGCAAAGCAAAGGGGGTCTATGTGAGGCTTTTGGAATGAAAGCTTTTTGGGCCTAAGATGACAGATAAAACATGATTATATTTAAGTAGGGATGACAACAAGGCGGTTTAAGGATTAGTTTGGGGTCAGGTTTAAATGTTTAATAGAGAAAAGGATAAAAAAATTGTATCCAATTCCATCTCCATCAAGATCAGAAAGTCTCCCCCACCCCACACTTTTAAAAAAAAAATTACATATACATATTTTAAATAAATAATATATATTATTGTGTGAGGGTGAGGCCTGACACAGTGATAAAGTTATGTCTTGTTGACTTATTAATCATGATTCAAATTCGAAAACAACCGTTTTACATATATAAGAGTAAGGCTGGATTTTTTTTAATATACATTATTGTATATATTTTAATGCAAATAATGCATAAAATTTAATTAAAAAATCTTAAAACTAATAGACTTAGGAACTAAATTTAAATTTTTTAGTATAATATGTAATTTTAATGTTATTTAGGGTGAATTTTAATGTTATTACTAATTATTGCTATAGTTTAATTTAGAATTATTTTTCTGTTAAACAACAGTTACCATATGAAATTCTTGATGTTATTATATAAGCAATATGTGTATTTATAAAATAATCAAGTATTTTAATTTAATTGAATATGTCAATTAGTGTATGATTTTCTGCTTACATTACTTTTGTAAAACTTAATTCTAAAAATAATGTTAAGTCTCCATTGAGAAGCCCAATTTGAAAACATTCACCTTTATTGGGCCATAAACCTCTAAAAAAGCCTAGAGCCTAAACCTTGGTGATTTTTCAGCATCATGAGACAATTTGAATTTTCAAATTTTCTGTTTTCTTTACGAGGTCATCAAAGCACAAAATTAACATATTCCCTAGAAGATGGTGCATAAAACTCCAACCTGTTTCCTCTGTTTTTGCCCTGCAATTATTCCTCTTTATTTTTTGATTCGTAGGAATTAAATTGTTAAAATATAAATATGAGATGAAATTTCACATAAGACAAAAATAAAAAAATTGAATATTATATAAGTAAAAATAAGACTCATAAATTTGAGTCTTAAAGTCTTTGGATTGCTATTTTTCCTCTTTCATGATGCAAGAAATGATTTAGCCTTCAGATTACTGTCATATAGTTTTGATGTACTTACTTGGTGATGTTATAATACCCGAATAAGTTCTGCTTTCTTCCTCCTGTTGTAGTAAAAAAATTATTATTCAAAATTGATTCCAGGTTAAGAAAAAAAATCCTTTACATGATAAATTTCATTAAACTAACGTCTCTTGCATGTTGTAAAAAAATTGATTTTCTTATATAGAGTTCCAAGTTCAAATGTTGTGAACCGAAAAAATAAACATGGGAAAACTTTCTCACCTTTAATGTTTCGTGCTTGGGTAAGATTAATTGAATCTTAAGTAGTTTTTGCTTATTGAAAGTTAAATCCCTGAAAAAATTATGAGTTTAAGATTTGAAATTATTATAATCCAACCAAACCTAGCACGAGATAAGATGAGCTAGTAGTATTTGACACTCTTGTCCGTAAAATGATATTGAACAAACGGTCAAGTTAAATGCCTAAAATGTATATAAATTTTGTATTGCATCATCTATATTCATTCTATTGTTGTTTACGCTCCTGGTCATAGGATATGATGCAAACAACTTGCTTAGTGCTTCTCCATAGTGATTGAGTGTCATGCGTGAGATTTCCTTAACTAAAGGCATCATTTGAATCCAGCTGAATGATGATTCTATGAAAACCACTATCTCAAACAATAATTAGAGGGAGCCAAATGGCAGATACTCCACATTTCATGTTTTTGTCTTGACATAAAATAATGCCATAACAACATCATTTTCGCATAAATTTATTATTTATTAATACTATACAAAGATGTATGTGAAGCCACACCTTCGGCAGTAGAGAATTGAGATCGTAGTTTTAAGATTTGTCGAACACGTTTAACACACCTACCACCCGCAACCCACCAACTTTGGACCTGTTTATTAATGAGATCGTATTATTTATTGAGGATTGGGGACTAAGCAAGATACGACCCTTTTTACTTTGTTGGTTTATTAATATCCAGGTTGTTCATGCTTATTTTCACACGTAACATTAGCTTATTCAAGATTCTTAATAAAAAATATTAGGGAAAATATCATGAAACTTTTATCAAATTTAGAATATTGACAAATGAAACGCTAATTTTTTATATTTGTCACTGACGTTTTTGGAAACATCTCAATAGTGACTTGTTACTCAATGAATCTTTACTACCACTCTCATACTTGGTTTTCGTTATTCCTGTTTTCAAACCACATACTTTGACTAATGGACTATGAGGCTGCGTATAAAAATACAATTGGCGTATTCGACATGCAAATTGTGTAATTGGCCTTAGGTCCTTTTCCAGACCAGTATTGAGAAGTTCAGGCAAGGCTTGTATTGAATCTGATTCTGACAGATACATAAAATTCACTATAAAGGATCCGTTCAGCAAACGCCGATATAATTAATGGCAATGCAAAGACTAAGAGCATCTTTAGTAGTAGATCTTAAGCAAAGATCTTGAGCTTAAGATCTGATCTTCATAAGATCTCCCAATAAAGGAAGTGGAGAGATCTCCAACATGGAGAATGGGTTCTTGTACAATATCTCTCAAGATCTGCACATTATTCAAAAAAGAATAAAATTTTTCTCTCTTTCTCTCTCTCAAAGATCTCAAAATGAAATCTTCCATTAAAAGAAAAAATTAGAGAGATCTTGATAGATTTTTAATCCTATGTAGTACTATAGGGTCCACCAAAAAGTGATCTAAGATCCCAATTTAAGATCTACCACTAAAGATACTCTAAACATCGAGAAGATGAGTGTGACACAATAAAAATAGTTGACCCAAAGAGAGCACCTATGTTCTGGTGAAGAATACGATTTTTATTTGTTACCAGTCTTTACCAACATGGATATTCAAATTCAAATTCTTCAATGCGTCACTGAGGAACTTTTGCACTCATTTTTTCACGCAAAAACAGAATCATCAAACACAGAATCTTGCAAAAATTGATGTGAAACAAGAATGCTCTGAGGCTAAATTGGATCAATGCACATCCTAAAATTTAGAGCCATCTAGTAAAATAGTATAGGGAAATTTTTATTCCTTAGTCGCTATTGTCTTTTTCCTTTCTTTTGTCTAAGCAACAAACCATATTGTTTTATAATTTGGGCGAGGTCTAAATTCGTTTTATCTTTGTAACAACTAAAGAAATTAAAGCAAACGATTTCATAGGCTATTTGGAGCTACGTTATTATGAGGTTGATAACAATATAGGAATCTCTTGATTTTAAGAATGAACAATTTTTTCTTCACTATGAAAGGAATCCTGAACATTATAATTGAATTGGGTGTTAAGGAGAGAAATGAGAGAGTATCTCATTTCAACCTTCACTCGATTGGTTGAAAGAGAAATAAGAACGAAATTGACAAATTGTGGGTTCACCATTTGGGAAATTCTTCTCCATTTTTCATGATTGGAAATGATTTTGTGTATCTTCTTTTTTTTTCTTAATTTCTTTTAAAAAATCAAATAATTTTTACTAATAGAATTTTTTTAAAAAAATATTTTTATTAAAATACTCTTAATTACTTTAAGATAAATACTATGATACCTCGGTTACACCATATTACCAAAAGGAGAGTAAATATAGTTTAACCAAGGCCAAAAACATCACTCCTAGCCACACTCCAGTAAATATAGTTTAACGTGAAGAATTTGATTCTACTTATGAGAACTTCACCCCTTAAGTTAATTCAAAATATAGCTCAAATCGGATTAGTTGGAGAACTTAATTACCCTGATTGCCTTAAAAATATTGCAGAAGCACCAAATAATACCACAATGTGTCAATGTGTTTCCGAAACCCGATAGATGGGTAGGATTTTTTTTTTATTTTCTCTTATTTTCTTTGATATATTGAAAAGGTGGACAGAAACACAAATTTTAGTATTTAATAAAGCAAAATGCACACATCCCCCAAACAAAACAAGCCTTATTCAACCCAAATTGGTTTCATATCACAGAAACCAACAGGATGCCTTCCCTCCTTACTCGTCCCAACCACTCGAACAAAAGTTCTACAGAAATAAAAAAGGCTACAATTCTTCTACGACAAATCTGAAAAGTCTAACACCAAAAATCCAAAAAAGGAAAATTAAACAATCAAATCCGATTCATAAAACCGATTTTTGTCTTTCCCTCACTCACTTTCAGTTGATCATGTCAATCACTTAGTACCTGTAGTGAACAGGCTTGTATGGACCCTCAACAGGCACACTGATGTAATCAGCCTGGGACTTGCTAAGCTGAGTGAGCTTAGCTCCAAGTTTGCCAAGGTGAAGTGCAGCCACCTTCTCATCAAGGTGCTTGGGTAAAACGTATACCTTCTTCTCGTACTTGCCGGTACTCTTTTCCTTCCACAACTCAAGCTGAGCAATAACCTGGTTGGTGAAGGAGCAGGACATCACAAAACTGGGGTGTCCAGTGGCGCATCCCAAGTTCATCAATCGACCCTCAGCCAAGACAATGATGCCGGTGTTGGTCTCAGGGAAGACCCATCTGTCAGTTTGGGGCTTGATGGTGATGCGCTTCACACCGGGGTAGTTCTCCAGCCCAAGCATGTCGATCTCATTGTCAAAGTGACCAATGTTGCAAACAATGGCATTGTTCTTCATTTTCCTCATGTGGTCAACCATGATAATGTCCTTGTTACCGGTGGTGGTGACAAAGATATCAGCCTCAGAAACAACATCCTCCAAGGTCAGAACCTGAAGGCCTTCCATGAGAGCCTGAAGGGCACAAATGGGATCAATCTCGGTCACAATGACACGAGCACCAGCCTGCTTCAATGCAGCAGCACAACCCTTGCCAACATCACCATATCCAGCCACAACAGCCACTTTTCCAGCAATCATAACATCGGTAGCCCTCATCAGACCATCAGGGAGAGAGTGACGGCACCCATACAAGTTGTCAAACTGTTACAAAACCACAGATTAAAAGGTTAAACAAACAAAACACAAGCAACAAAGCAAAATCCAATTATAATCAACTAGATCCATGACCAGCTAATATAATGTCCTCAAAATCCAATCACCCGCTTCTTACTTTCAAGACCCTAATCAATAAACAACCCGTCACAAAAAACTCAGTTTGGATCCATGTTTGCAAAACCAATTTTGAATGAAAATGATTTCGCGTTTAAATTGATTTTAAAACATGATTTATGTTTGAACATTTTTATTTTAAAACCAAAAACAGTAGTAAAATTCAGTATAATTTATTTTAAAATCAAAATGTGCACTCAGAATCAATTCCTTATTTTGTGGAATAAAACATGTGACCATTTACCTAAAGTCAGGTTAGCAAGCTACTTACTAATGTTCTGACGTTTCAACACACAGATCCAAACACACTAAAATACCACCCAATACCGATCCAGACTTCTTAGAGGAGACTAGTCAAACAGTTGACAGGTTCAAAACCCCATTTCACCAATGCCACAAAACCCATCCAAAAACAACAGATCTGAACTCAATCCAACATTTAAACACAAAGGCACTAGATCTGGGAGAAAAAGAGACATTACCTTGCTCTTGGTGACAGAGTCATTGACATTAATAGCAGGGAAGAGAAGAGTCCCATTCTCCTGCATCTGATAGAGCCTCTTAACTCCAGTGGTGGTTTCCTCAGAAACCCCAACGAGACGCTCCTTCATCTTGCGGTACCTGGTGGGATCGGTCTTCAACCCATCTCTGATGATGGTAAGCACGATCTGGAACTCAGCGTTGTCGGTGGAGTTGGGATCGGGGAGTTGGCCGGTCTTCTCATAGAGCTCCTCGGCCTTGACGCCTTCGTGGATGAGGAGGGTAGCGTCACCACCGTCGTCGACGATGAGGTCGGGTCCTCCGCCGGGGCCCCAGTCGAGGGCGCGCTCGGTGCACCACCAGTACTCCTGGAGGGTCTCCCCCTTCCAGGCGAAGACGGCGGCACTGTCGCGGGCAATAGCGGCGGCGGCATGGTCCTGGGTGGAGAAGATGTTGCAGGAGCACCAGCGGACCTCGGCGCCAAGGGCGGTGAGGGTCTCAATGAGAACGGCGGTCTGGATGGTCATGTGGAGGGAGCCGGTGATGCGGGCCCCCTTGAAGGGCTGGGATGGGCCGAACTCGGTCCGGCAGGCCATGAGGCCGGGCATCTCGATCTCGGCCAGCTCGATCTCGAGGCGGCCGAAGTCGGCCTGGGAAAGGTCCTTGACCTTGTACTCGCGACCACTCGTGGTTTTCTCCACCAACAAAGCCATGGTTTACGCGCTGAGAAAGAAAGAAAGAAAGAGAAGAGAAGAGAAAGAGAGTGGAGTAGTGAGAAAAGACTGAGAGAGTGAGTGTATAAATAAGGGTTAGGAACGGGAGTTGGTCAGGTGGACTAGATCTGGGTTAGGACTTAGGGTACCCTGTGTCTTGTTTTCGACCAACGGTTTGCCTTTTACCTTACCTCCTCCTAATTTTCACACACAATTAATTCATTTTTCTTTTTCTTTTTCATCATTTGTTATATTTATATGTTTTTTAAATGATCATAAAATAAACGACGAGATGCCTAAATTAAATTATTATTAGGTTAAATGGTCAATTTTGTTTTGTAAAATGTGATGTACTGTTAAATCAATCCATAAAAAATATAAATAAATTTAATTTTTAAATATATAAAAAGTGTGATAAATTAATCATAAATTTATGAGATCGTTTTATGGTTAAATTGTAATGTTAAAAGACTAAATTAGAAACGAGTTATATTTTTTTTTAAATCAATTTGACGTTAAATAAACATTACAAATTATTATTATAAAATTGGCAAGTTTTTAAATATTAACTATTCTTTCTTAAAAATAAGTTAAACAAATTCAATAGAAAAAAGCCTTTAATTACCATACTTGAGAATAACTAAATATACATTTTTATATCATTTTATATTTAATAACTAAATATTTTACCAAACACTTATTAAAATGCTTTTACAGTTATTCACTCTAAAAATATATGTATTCACCATCATTTGATTTAGTTACAGAGTAAAATGATGTTTACTTTGCAATTCAGGAAATCAATAGTTAAAAAGATTGCATTGTGATATAATTTAAACTAATCAGAACTAAGTACTATCTACATAATGTTAAGTGCAAAAGAAAAATAGAATAATAATTATTCACAAAACTTAACCATTTTTTAAAAGATTTTTTTGTTCAACCATCTTCAATTAAAGTTTAGGAAGAAGTGATTATCTTCATTCAATGCCTATTAAGTTCAAATGGTTAAAAATATAGAGTTACTATTCTTTTTTATATAATTATCAATTTAACGTGAAATCAATATGAGTTGAGTGATTAAAGATCTAAACTTAATTGTTATCTTTTGTACAAAAGTGGGGTTTATTCTCTGTCATGCCACTAAAATTGTCATCCAATAGATTCTTTGACACCTGAGAACTAATTGAATAAATACAAATAAGTAAAATTATCCTTGATTTAGGCCTTCAGTAATCCTTTATTGACATCTGTAACAAGTAGCATGTAATTAAGGTTTTATTGGATAGTACTGATGCCTCCCTATAAAATTTTATACATAAAAAAATAATGCCGAAAGGAATTGAAAGTTCAATTAAATGAATCGACATCTATTGTTGAATTTTTATATTGATATTATTTTGAACCAATTGCTACAAAGAGTTCCCTTAAGTGGTATTTATTTTATCATCGTTAACAACAATCTTTTATATGCATCAAATGAACATACTGGTAAAGATTTCGGTGCTCAAGTTAATAGTTGTTAAAGTAAAAGTATTATGTGTAAGAATTTCATGTACTTGGTAAAGGGACTATTGGAGATTGTTGAAAAACATTTAAAAAACCCTCAACAATCTTTTATCTGCCGATAAAGTTTTCTTAAAAAGCATTTAAAAAAATTATAGGTTAATTAGAGATTTGTTAGGTAGGTTAACAAAATACATGTAATGAGTTTTGTAAAAGTAGAACTTGTGAATACGTGATTTATTAGACAATTCATATTCCTCTCAATCAGGTAATTTTGTGCAAAAGTCTTACTAATTTGCTGTGTAACTGTATTTAAAATAAATTCTTCATTGATGGAGTGGGTCAAGTTCACGACATCGATCATTGACAGATTTTTTTTCTTCCATTCTAATGTTTACCGTGTGATTGTAACCACAAACGAAAGAAAGAGTATAGAAAATGATTACAGGGATTTTTGTCTCTTGGCCTACAAAGGAAAAAGGAAGAGCTGAATGCTGATGGTTGTTCCATAGCCACTAAAGTGAGCATTTGTAGTACCCATGTCTTTTGGCACTGTATGTGACTCAGCTAGTTGCGCTGGATGGGTTACATTCCATTGATTTTTTTTTTATATTAAATTTTCATCGAGTCTTCTAAAACTCACTTGCCATTAATTTTGTCTTACAAATTTTTTGTGATATCAACCAAGTTTCTCTATATATTGTAAAACACAAAATATTTATATTTCAATCTTCATTGTTTTTATTTGACATGATAAATATTTAAAGGATAGAATTAATGTTAATTAAGTTAATATAAAAAATAAAAAATTACATAGCATTCAACATGTAGGTATCAAATCTATGTTATAAAATGTTTATTAGATAGAGAAAAAATATTTGCTAAAAATTTGATAATTATGCTATGTTTATATGTTTAACGATGGGTAAAATAAAATGAATTATCAATATAAAAATGAAAATATATTCCTAACATTTCTCTTCCCTCTATTTTACATTCATTTCATCAAACCCAATATTTTTTTAAAAAAATTACATTCTCGAACTTTTTGAAGACCTTTATTTTCTTAAAAAGTTTTTTTTTTCATTTTTATATCCTTTAATATAATAACTAATATTGTAAAAAAATAATATCAATTTTTATTCGTAAACAACCCGGTCAAAATATAGGTTTAACAATTAGTTAAGTACTATATAAATAGGTTTTATATTTGAATATGTTAGTAAAAATATATCTTATTCCAGTAAATTATCAATTACTTTTAATAATAAAATCATACAAGTTTGTACAAAACTATTTTCCCACTACGATCAAAGTTGTTTCGAAAAGAAAAAGTAAGATGATTTTTTTTTTTGAAGTGATGAAAACTATTTTTATGGTTATTTTTTATTATACAAATTAATTTTGGAATCTGATAATAAAAAGTGGTTAAATTTATATATTGGCTAACTTTATTTTCTTATTTCGTCCAGAGTAATGAATTATTTCAAATAAAAAAATCAATTAATATATATTTTATAATTTTACTAATGAAAAATACCTTTTCAAACAAATCAATAATCACTTAAAATACAAAAATATATTTGATGAGTGAAATATGAGTGTAGGAGTAAAATCCCAAAATCTTGGTATGACCATATGAATAGAGTACTACTATAAGGGAGATGGGGTCATGATAGTTGCATCTGATTTGCTATTTTCATTGGTGTATGACCGTTGTGTATTGCCAAATCAAAATATAAGTGAAGCAACACCCTCCTCCAGCGTTATGAATATGCGTGTGTCGGTGATTTACTTGTACATTTTTTAAAATGAAAGAAATGTGATAAAATAAAAGGAAACAAACCAGCATACATAAATAATCAAGCTGTGGTCCCCAGTCATGGAGATTAATTTGATGTGGCCTTTTGAACAAACCAAAATATTGGAGAAAAAATTAAAATAATATTACTTTTGAAAAATTATTTACGTGTCAAACACGTTTATATTAAACATAATTGAATATATCTAATTTGAACATGTTTGAGAATGTTATATTTATAAATAATTTTAAAATAATTTCAAATTTATAATTTTTTTTTGAAATAATATTATTTTAATTTTTTGCTCCAAAAATATTGACACTGCATAATCACAATTATTGAGAAGATATTTTTATTTTTACCGAATCGTCGCACGACTCGGCGTGTTGCAACCGCATCGAATCCTTGTGTTGGGCTCGCCCCCGTACTCACCCTGTCTTTTTGTGAATGATCCTCTTGGATTAGTTTTTTTAAAACTCAACTGCACATCGGTGTTCTTTAGTAATTTTAGTTCACCTACAAAGGCTATGATTAGATTTTCCGTGAAAAATCTTGCATTTAAGACTAAAATCAGTTTATGATCATATTTGGAGTATCTTTTGATCTTCGTTAAAAATATGGTGCACAAATTTTAAGATAAATTTGAATGATAAGTCACACCCAATAATTTTTAGGATATAAATATCTCTTTATGAGAACGTTTAGACTAACATTGTATTATCAACTATCTAATATGGTCACTAAATCATTAGGTTGTAGCGTCATGTTAGGAAACACACAACATATCCAGACATGTTAAAGAGGGTGCAACAATGCGTTCATACACCTCCTTACTTGATACAAAATCGACAATATCACATATAGAATCTCATGTCCCCCTAAAACCAATAATGAGGGTTCACATGGTGAGACTAGTTGGAGGATGTTTTGTATTAATGGAGATAAATTACATTACTCAATCATGTTAATGGTTAGGCTGAATTAAAAAGGGTGTTTGTAAAACTTTTAAGCATTAGAGTGCTCGTCTCTTTCTCTCTTCAACATACTTGCATGTATAATCTTTTTTTACCTCTGATCATATGTATTAATTAGTGTAGAGTTATTTCAACTTAACCAATAATCTCGAATTTAAGACATATTTGAATAGAAAATTTTTTCATCCATAAAAATTTTATTTATCTTAAACAAGATTGACTCTAATGAATAATACGTATTTAATCTATACTCCTTTTATCTGAATTTCTAAATAGAATTTCAATATTTTTTTTAAGATGATATTATCATAATTAATTAAAAGATATTTCTGTTAATTAAATTTCCCCTATCTTGAAAGATATTTTATCTTACTTTTTTTAAGGACATTTTATATTAGCTTTGCGTTACCAGCTTGCTGCACAAGTACAGCTCAAGGCTTTGAAAAACCTATGTCGGTTGGTTCCTCTTTAAAGAAAAGAGAATAAAAATAACAAAGAAAAAAAAAAAAAAGTGGCCTTCCATTCCATTCGCTTTCATAGTAAAAGACTGAGCGATCCCGGGAAATTAATTAATATACGACTAAAAGATTCGAGAATTATAATAATTAATAATTCTTTTTAAAAAGTAAAGTACAGTACTGCTGGAAACATGAGCATGTTCATAGATTAAAATTTAAAAGAATATTACCAGTAACAAAAAATAAAAATTAACCCATGCATCCAAAAAAGAAATACCCATGTGCTTCTGTGGTCTGCTGTCTGAGATGTGATCTTTTTCAAATGATCATAATAGTTACTTCATAATGACGACATGCATCAAACTATTTTTTCTTCAAAAAATATATAATATATTGGAACCTTTTCACTCGGATAATTGTATAAATTATTGTTTGAGATTTATTTAACTTTTATTTGGGTTTTCTATCTATAAAAAGGGATATTTTTTTAAGAAAAAAAAATTCAAATCATAGGACTCAGCTGGCTCGCCCTTCTATTTTTTCATGCAAATGGCCGTTCCAACTATTATTATTAATTTGTAATTATTGAAGTAAAACAATTCAATGACCAAATCAATGTTAAAAGTTAAAACAAATAGATCAACAACCTTCTGGCGTAGCTTGACTAGATCGTAAAATTGGTTATTTGCTCAATTAATACGCTTATTATATAGTAATAGTAGCCTAGATATAGATGCAGTTTGTCCCGCGTTGTAATTAAATAAAACATCAAGGAATTATTATGAGAGCATTGGTGAGCATGATAATTTCACAAAAAAAAAAAGAGCATAATAAAGTCATAAATTAAAAACTACAGGTAGGTAATTGAGGACTTAGAACTTAGAAGTTGGGACGTGCCAACCGCATATAACATACTTGATTGAAAGACTCTTTACAAATAGCTTTGGCAATGGCACCAATGCCCAATGGGAGATTTAAGTCAAGCCCAACATCAACCTCTGGATTATGAAGTATGAAATTAAAATGCTTCCTAGTAAGTGAACTAGTTGCATCTCATTTATACCATAATTTCTTTTTGAACTACGACTTTCTTGGCCATGTTAGTAAAGTTTGGGGGATTGTTCAAAATTGGTGGAGTGGTTCAGCTTAATCTCCAAATTATTTGTTCAGAGTTGTTTTGGTAGGCAGGTTTTTTCCTCATCCTGGGAAAAAAATTATTGATACCATATTAACATCTCTTGACGATGCTACAAGATTTCTCATGATTATAGAACTGAGTAGGGTGGCTTAAAAGGTTTTATTTTAAAAATAATTTCACCACATTGAATTGAGTATTAGTAATCTGGTTACTGGTATGCCTGTAAAGTGGACAATGATAAATGTTTTTACAGAAGTTGGTATGGATTTCAAAATAGCTCATATATAAAATGTGAAAAAGGAAACTTGAACTAAAATGCTAATAATAAAAGATACATATATAATAAAAGATAAAGACTAAATTAATTAAAGTTAAAGGATAAAAAGCTTGTTACATCAAGTCATTTTAAAGGTGCATTAGAGGCTGCACAGTAAAAGTTACATTGATATATCTTTAAAGATGTTCTTAGTTAAATACCTTTTGACTTGATGGGGGTGAAGACACAAGAGGTTGTTGTTGTGATGTGATTCTGGCTGAATATGCATGCCTGCTGAACATTGACTTCATTGTTAAATCAAAATTAATCCCATAGAACTATTGTATTATTTAAGCGGCTCAATTTCATAAATCAAAATTTATTGGTTGGGGAAAAAACAATATTTAGTAGTTCCCAGTCATATTCAGAAACCTACAAATTAACAATCTCCCATGTTAGTGAAGCAAGGTGTGGGGGAAGGAAAGAGTCAGCATCAGTGCAGTAGAGAGGAGGGTTGGTGATTTTGGTGGGAATAAATTGGCTATATTGCCCCCACCAACCCCGTTGCTACCAAATACCAACAACACCGACTCACTCAGAATTGGGAAAGAAACTTAAAACCAAGTCTTGCAGTGACTTACATGCTGTGTGTGTGTCACACATTCAGGTTTCCAGTCAAATTGTAGAACAATTGAATTTCTTGCTTTAACTTGAGTTGAATTTTAAGAAGTGAAGCTGATGCTTGTTTTTGAATGAAAAGCCTTTGATAGTTTGTTGTAAGCATTTTCCAAATTTAACGCTTCCCATGCTTGACAGAGCTAATTAAGCTATCTGGTTTGATAACAAGTAAACTTCTAAATCTATGAGTATGAGTGCATGCAGCACACCTTTTAAACACAAGCGACTGTTTTGTCTTTTTGATCAACAGAAACAGAATCCTACTAATAACACTAATCAAGATAGGTGTTCTTTTCTGTTTTTTTCCCCCTTAATAAATTAACTTTTGTTTTGTCCTGTTAAATAACTGCTCTATTTGTTTCATGTGTTGTATTAAATGACATGATTTTTATTGACATCTACTGTCCACATCTACAAGCAAATTTTCCTAAAAACTGTAAGTGATGTAGAAGCAAGTAATTTATGTTTTTAAATTCACGCATTGGAGTTTCTAACGCCCAACCAACCAAATGGTAATTTGAATATCGTGTTTGGAACAAATTAGACTTTAGGACATAATTTTTCACATTAGAACAAATGTTAGTAATTTTTGCTTTTACGTTTTACGCATTAAAATAATGTGATTTATTGGTTGTAAAGCATGTTTCCAAACATGCTATAAATTAATAAAAAATATATTTATTATATTACAAGACAGTCAAGTAATACGTGAAAAAAATCTTACTAAAAATACACCAGAAAAATTTAGAAAGAAGAAGTTAATCTATTTCCAAGACCATGTTATGTTCTTGGCTTGTCATAATAGTTTCTATTTGTATTTTTAAGAAAATTACATGCATTTCCATTGAAGATAATTCTACTAAAATCAATAAAATTATTATTACTATAGACAATAAAATTTTGTTTTTGAACAATAACAGTTGATATAATTATAAAGACTCAAAACTAGTTATTAATCTGGAATAATGTTTAGCCATTGACCCACAAGTTTAATAGTATTTTTAAGTTAATTTGAAAAAAAATATTTTTTTCCGTTTTAAACAAATACTGTAGATGTTTATACTACAAATATTAATTATTGATTATAAATTTATAAATGTAAAAAAAGGGGAAACAATGAATGAAGTGGTGGTTGGTAGTAAACCAGCACCAGGCGAACAAGTGGACACAATTTATCTAAAAGTAACAAACCAAGCGGAAGCACAGGCTACAACGGTCCTTTCACACCCGGTCTCAAACCTTTTAAAAACACACACATAGGCACTCACATTTCCATTCCACCGCAACACTCTCTTCTAGCCCTTCTCGCTCTTCACTCACTCTCATTCATTCATTTCCACCGTTCATGGATCCAGTAAGCGTGTGGGGTAACACGCCCTTGGCGACGGTGGATCCCGAGATCCACGACCTCATTGAGAAGGAGAAGCGCCGCCAATGCCGCGGCATCGAGCTCATCGCCTCCGAGAACTTCACCTCCTTCGCCGTCATCGAGGCACTCGGCAGCGCCCTCACCAACAAATACTCCGAGGGCATGCCAGGCAATCGCTACTACGGCGGCAACGAATTTATCGACCAGATCGAAAACCTCTGCCGCTCACGCGCCCTCGAAGCCTTCCACCTCGACGCCCAATCCTGGGGCGTCAACGTCCAGCCCTACTCCGGCTCCCCGGCCAACTTCGCCGCCTACACCGCCATCCTCAACCCCCACGACCGAATCATGGGGCTAGATCTCCCCTCCGGCGGCCACCTCACCCACGGCTACTACACCTCCGGCGGAAAGAAGATCTCCGCCACCTCCATTTACTTCGAGAGTCTCCCTTACAAAGTAAACTCCACCACCGGTTACATCGACTACGACCGCTTGGAAGAAAAAGCCCTAGACTTCAGGCCAAAACTCATAATCTGCGGTGGCAGCGCGTACCCTCGAGATTGGGACTACAAACGTTTCAGGGAAATCGCTGATAAGTGCGGAGCATTGCTTCTCTGCGACATGGCGCACACTAGCGGCCTTGTAGCCGCGCAGGAAGTGAACAGCCCCTTCGAGTATTGCGACATTGTGACCACCACGACGCACAAGAGCTTGCGGGGCCCACGTGCGGGGATGATCTTTTACCGGAAGGGCCCCAAGCCACCGAAGAAGGGGCAGCCGGAGAACGCGGTTTATGATTTCGAGGACAAGATTAACTTCGCAGTGTTCCCTTCGCTGCAGGGTGGGCCCCACAACCACCAGATCGGTGCTCTCGCCGTGGCGCTGAAGCAGGCCGCGTCGCCCGGGTTTAAGGCCTACGCGAAGCAGGTTAAGGCGAACGCCGTTGCGCTTGGAAAATACTTGATGGGGAAAGGGTACAGCCTTGTCACTTGCGGAACGGAGAACCATCTTGTGTTGTGGGATCTGAGACCTCTTGGATTGACTGGTAATATATATAGGATTGGATCTCTACCTTCTGGTTTTGATTTGTTACAAATGTCTATAAATCTGACTTGTTCGTTGTGTGATTGTTTTACAGGGAATAAGGTGGAGAAACTCTGTGATCTCTGTAACATTACTGTTAACAAGAACGCTGTTTTTGGTGATAGCAGTGCCTTGGCCCCTGGTGGAGTGCGAATTGGTAACGATCTTACTTCTCTTTTATATGCTACAATACAAATCTTGCTTTACTATCTCAATTGAAAACAAGATCTCATTTATAAGATCATAAAAATGATTTCCTTAGGCTAGGACTATATCCTCGCTTTTTCTTTTTTTTTATCACACAGAACTTAGATGACGTTTCTTACGTGATTTTAGTACTGTTCTCTCATCAGCATTGGAATGTAAGTTATAAAATTTCTATTGAAGGCTTGCATATTTATACAAGTGAAATTTTAATTTTGGTTGGAGAACAATGTCCAAAACACCAAAGTGATTGCATCTAGTTTTGTGGATTTTTTAATGCATTTGTATTTTGTACAAAGTATCTTAGTAAGTTGTTGTAGATTAGTATTGGAAGAGATTTCATTGAGGATGTGTTTTTTAGTGCTTTAACAAAGGAGGTATGTTAGTTCGGGCTAAAGCTTGCAGACTGCCCTTATTGAAGAATTTCGAGTTGTTGTCGTGCAATATGATTGCCAAATCAATTATAAACTAATCTGTTATTTTGTTTTTCTGATACTTTTCCCTAGAAATGAGTTATTTTGATGTATCAATTACCAAAATGGTTTTTTTGTGCCCCTGTTTCTGTATTTTGCTCTGATGTTAGATAAATGTGTGGCTTTATTTATCACGGGTGAGTGCGCCTGACTAGAGTTTCTGTGAACAGGTACCCCTGCCATGACTTCTAGGGGTTTGGTCGAAAAAGATTTTGAGCAGATTGGTGAGTTCCTTCACCGTGCTGTGACACTCACCCTGGAGATTCAGAAGGAGCATGGCAAACTTCTCAAGGATTTCAACAAGGGTCTCGTCAACAACAAGGCTATTGAAGATCTCAAAGCTGATGTTGAGAAGTTCTCTGCCTTGTTTGACATGCCTGGCTTCCTGGTATCTGAAATGAAGTACCAAGATTAGGTTCAATCATACTACTTTCTACTAATCGTGTCACTCAAGTTCGACACAAAGTGCAGAAATGGAGAAAAGGAAATAAGTGTCTTCCTTTCCTGGGAGTGATAGGTTTATCGCGATGGTGTTTCAATTCTAAAGTTTGAAGTTACTTTGTCTTTGATTTCATGTTTAATTTTGTTAGCCTGATTGATATCATATTTTTTTCTTATTTAACAGTTGAAATAATACGCACTGTCTTTCTTTTTTTTCTTCCTCGCAAGCTAGTAGTATGTTTCATGATTTCATCTTCAAATATTGCTCAACAGAACATCTTAATTTTTAACAACCATGAGTTTTAGTTGAGTTAAGCAAAAGAAAAAGTTATTCAAATAAATCTATCGTCTTTCTTATGCCTCAATGTCCAATGCCTCTCCCCCCTATTTGAAAACCAAATGCTCCATGTCTAATTGTGATAAACTGACAATACCCGTCTGGCAAATTATGAAGAGTCAACATTTTTTTTAGCTCAGCAATAACAAATAATATTAATTGCACAAGTGCTAAAATAACAATAGTTGGGAACCATAAAATCTGGTCCCTCAAAGAACCAAGTGTTGCAGCAGTAAAACTGCAAACACCCCACCCCGCCTTTACACGAGAACCATAAGATAAAAATACGGAAACACTATGGCACGCATCTTTTCCTATACCCTCATCAAACTGATTGCATAAGGGAAAAGATGCGTGACCTCTGCCCACATAAACGTAAATCCACCATAGATACAAACAAACTAAACCAAAACCTACATAAAAAAGCCACTGTTTGTTCACAGGGAAGAGAGGCACGTAGCTGGGTTCGTTTGCCACATCAGAAAAGACACAGAAAAATCTTATTTATACGCTTTGAGCCATGAGCCCATGACCAAGTGAATAACATGAGTTAACATAATCCTGTAACCTTCTTGAACCATGACCAAGTGAAGAACAATTGGTTGGAGAACAATTGACTTTTGTAACTTTAACTCAAATTCCTCACGCTCCTCTTGGAAAGAGATTATGCCTCAAGAGTTAATCGGTAAAAGCAAAAAATTAATAAGATATTCATTAATAATTATACAGTGTGACTTTTCTACATACTTCCAACATCTTTTTGAATTTTTTCCCAATCCCATATCTGCCTCTAGTTTCTTACTTTTGCTCAAGTACTCAATGCCGATAGACTATTAAATGGATCCAATGTAAGAAAACCTGCTAAAAGCCATTAAAATGTACATAGGAATGAGCAGCTATTGCATTGTGGTTGTTGAACTAATTTACTTGATTAAAAATTTCAAACTGAAAAATCCAAAACAAGTTAAGGCATGCAATCTGAATCAGTCACTAAAAGGCTCGTTTCTCCCCTCATTAGAGGCTTAGGATTTTTTTGAGTCCTAGAACGCACATCTTATCTCAATAATGATTTCTATCATTGCCAGAATTACAATTAAAAACTAAAATATAATCAATTAGAATGAATTGAACTTCTACAGACCCCAAAGGCACTCGATGCATTTTCACTGTAGGTGGTTTGTCTTTCTGTACTATACTGAACGCTTAGCAAAATAATCAGTAACACAGATTAAGAGAGCTTGCACTTTATTTTTATCTTGTTGAGGGGTTTGTCATTGAAAACACATTATATTCAGAGGAATTTGACTCAACATGTTCAACCCACCAATATCACATTTAAACAAATTTAAATCAATCGCAAATCATATATATTCAGAATTTTACATATTAAATATTTCATATCATAGTTCTTCACTTCGTTACTACAAAGTCAAAGCTTTATGTGTGCAATATTCTTGCATCATAGACTACAACATGAAGTTTTAAGTTTTAACATGTCATGTAAGAAACTTAATGTTAACAAGGCTTGAAATATGATTAGAGTAAGAAGCTTCCCAGATTTTATAACTAGGAGAATGGACGTGTTAGGTTTTATTTCTCCTTGGAATCATAGTAAAAGTACACCCAAAGAAAGCCATTTGTTGGTTTCTTTGTTATCAATCAATGTCAGAGATAACTCTCAAAGAAGCCCAAGTTTAGAAGATATATCATACAATTTAGAATAGGCTAACAATCAATTAGAAATGCAAATGAGGTAAATTGCACCAATTGCTTCAATTTCTAGTTAAGAGGGCCTTCACAACTATTGGACTCGTGACGTAATGCTTGCCATCTGACCATATCAGCTTTCCAAACACGTAGTTATTTGTGGCCTTTCCTTGCATGGCCTTGAAGGTTACTTTAAAGCTCTTCTCTTCACCAACATTTTTGAACTTCAAGATGCTTGGCTTCAGAGAAACGGAGATTCCATGCGGGTTTTGAACATGAGCAATGTAAGTCCCTGGAGAACCAACATTTTTCAATGTCCTTGTAACTGTCACTGACCCAGAGAGTTTTGGGACTGTGATTGAGGGATAGTTCAGGTTGAGGAGACTAAATTTCTTGCGGCATTTATATGGACCTTCTGTGAACACTGAGATCTGTGTCTCGTTGAATCCTAAAGCACATAAGAAGTTGAGGTAATCATCAATTGTTGTATCATAAACTAGCCCGGGATCCATTGCTCTGTTTGGTTGAACATGTCCTGCCCCGTAACTGAATGGTGTCGCCTTGCCATCAGTAGCATTCAGTAGTGGCTCCACCTCATTGTCTAGTGTTGTAGCTGAAAGTAGCAGAGGACAAATCATCAATTTTTGATAGCTACTTTTACCTCACTAATCAAATTTGTTTTCTATATATGTATGGACAAAACTTAGATACAATTCCGTAGATATTATTGGTGTTGTTCTCCAATTAGAATTAGAGTTTCACCCCCCCTCATAATCTTTTAAGACATAACTTACATACTTGCATATAGTTTCTTAGGTACTGTAATCGCTTTTTTTAAAATAGAATTAGAGTTTCACCTTGCTCAATCTTTTAATGAAAACCTTTATTTACACTAGCAGAATTTAAGAAACTATATCAAGTTATTTTCTATATATATCTAAGCTTTATATTTCTGGGACATTTTATTGTAGATTGGCTTGAGAAAAAAAAAGGATTTGAAGCGTGAGAAACCATGAAGAACATCTCCCTCACCCGTGGTCATGATTGCTGATTTAATAGCAGCGGTACTCCACGTAGGATATAAGGCTCTCAACAGTCCCACAATGCCTGAAACATGAGGGCATGACATTGATGTGCCTGAGACTGAGTTAAAAGGAGTCCTGCGCTTGTCGAACACTAGATTGGTTGGTCCTTGGGCCTCAGTATAGGCCGCTATAACTGACACCCCTGGTGCAGTGATATCAGGCTGAATATATTGGACAAATTAAGAGTTCTTAGATATCTAACACATTACAACAAATTACAAGCCAAATAACACTGTAAGTAATCACACCTTTAGGATCTCTGGCACCATAGTATTTGGTCCTTTTGATGAAAATGCTGCCATAAACGGGGCTGGCTTAGTATCCAATTGAGTCTTTGGATGTGTAATATATGCCACTGGGAACCTAACAATACATAAATTTCAAGTAGTCAAGTTCAAGTTGAAAAACTGAGATTCATGATTATCATATTGGGAAAAATACCAACTATCACAAATTATAAGTTTAATAGCAATCCATGTATTCTGATTGGAAATATAGAATGGTATGTCCATATAGTATAGTGCAAACCCCAAAGTAGGCATAGCTTAAGGCATGGTATTAATTATTATTATTTATAAGTGGCAGACTAGAGTGGTAGATATCTTACTTGGTTGAGTTGATGTAATTAAAGACAGCACTACCATCAGTAAAATTGATATGAGAAGCAGGAAGGACATGAGGATCAGCTATAATTTCATTCCCAGTAGTCTTGTCATTAGCAAGGACCATTCCCACAGCACCAGCTAGAAAAGCTTGCTCTCCCTTGTCCACTCTTGCATTTATTCCTCGGAGACACACCACGATCTTTCCCTTCACCTTGTTGGGATCCAGGGTGCCATTCTGGCACAGCACCCTGCTTAGATATAAATTTTATTTACCATATCTAGTGCAATGTTAATTATGTCAATCATTCAACGACTGATGACTATAACGAGTTTCATATTTTTGATACTTACGCATCTTCAGCTCTTGCACTCGCCAATTTAGCTTCTGTAGCTTTAATAATTGGATAGAATTTGTGTGCCAATTTTTTAGCTGATAAGCTTTCCCCCTTCAAATCAAGTAACCAAGATTATGGTGTCAGCTGATAGTGTTTATAAATTACAAATCCACGACTGGCCACATCTGTATTTGGAATATAATTTCGTACATTTGTCCAATATTTTTTTCACAATTTCCGTAACCACAACACAACTGCAACTACAATCACACTTTAAATCATGATTTTCACATACTTTCCTGTTATTAAATAACATGGTTATGTTGAAAAAAAGAAGAAAAAATATCAAATTTAATTAATGAATCTTTCAACTAATTAAAAAATGACCAATCCTAATTAGTTGGAGAAGCTATTAATTAAATTTTTGAAAAAGTATATCTTTCTCTCTTACGACTGCACATCAGAAGATTCAAAATCTTACAATATATAGTCCCTATACTCAAAGTCTTACATAATTTATACGACAAAAACTTAAGTTTAATTTCATACGTATTTTTAATGTTTACTAATCAAAATTAGAAATTTTCACTCCGATAGTTAAAAGTTTACATTAAAAAATTATATAAATTACCGAAATAAAACTCAAAATTTAGTCAAACAATAATGTAAGCACTAAGCAGCAGCTAAGATGCTATAAACAAAGTTTTGATAAATAATTAAATTAGTCCTCAAGAGTGATGCGGTCGACCATTAAATTTGTGGCACTTTTTACATAAAATTTGATGAAATTGAGTATTTAGCCGTCAAACCTTGAAGGTGATATTGTTACCAAGGACAACGTAAGTGGGGAACTGTCGATCCATGGTGCTGGCAGCTACCGTAAGATGCCAGGGTGCGAGATTTTCCGCAGTGGCTTCCGCGGGCCCACTGTTGCCAGCAGAGCAAACCACCACAACGCCACGCTTGGCCGCATGGAAGGATCCAATGGCAACACTATCCTTGAAAAACGTGGAGGCAGAGCCACCGAGCGAGACGGAGAGGACATCGACGCCGTCGTGGATGGCGACGTCGAAGGCCGCCAAGATATCAGCGTCGAAGCACTCGTCGCCTCCGACGGGGGGCCAGCAGACCTTGTAGGCTGCCACACGTGCCATTGGTGAGCCACCCTTGGCTGTTCCGTGGCCCTGGCCGAAGACGCTGACACGTGCGACCATGTTCCCGCCAGCTGTGGATAGGGTGTGGGTCCCGTGGCCCTCGTTGTCACGTGGCGAGTCAAACGAGGAGTTCAGTGGGCCCGCCACTGAGGCGTACCCCTTGTTGAAGTACCTTGCCCCTATTAGCTTCCTGCATTCAACATCTCCACTTAGACTTTGTCTCCGAATTTGAAAGGAAAGGAAAAGAAAGAAATTCAAGAAAAGAAGGAAAGAGAAGAAAATGAAAAAAATTTATTTTTTTATTGAAGAGTTAAAAATATATTAAGAGAGAGAAATTGAAAGTTAATAAGATGTTAAATGTGAAAATTATATAATTTAAATATAAAAATATATTTTAATATGTTTTTGAATTTGTAGTTGGAGTAAGATAGTAATTTTAATTATTTTTCCTTCTAAAAATTCCTAAATTGGGAGAAGGAAGGGGAAGGAAAGGGAGGAAATGAGGAAATTTCTTTTTCGGGAGTTAAAAATATATTAAGAGAGGGAATTGAAGAATTAATAAGATGTTAAATCTGAAAATTATATAATTTAAATGTAAAAATATATTTTTTTAATATATTTTTGAATTTGTAGTTAGGATAGAATAGTAATTTTATTACTTTTCATTCTAAAAAACCTAAATCGAGGGAACAACAATTTTAATAGTTTGGAGGAATTCAGAAGAGTTTTAAAAATCCTCACATTCTTTTCCTCAAAAATTAAAACTTTCAAACAAAAAAAATGTTATTATCCAAACCTTTCTCTTCCCTCCTTTCTTTTCTAAAATTCCTCTCCCAAACAAATCCTTAGTGTTTTCAAACTTGAAGTTTATGTCATTTCTCTTTCATAAATAAGAAATATACTAAATTCAACCAGAACATTGCTCTCCTGTATGATTAGGGTAGCCTTTACAAGACATTCTCTTATATATTTCTTCTAATACACTCTCTTACTTCTTTCCATAAGGAAAAAACTAAAGTTAATTAATAAAAATTACTTAGCATCGTTTAATTGTATAATTCTCTTTCAATTAATTTTTCAAAATCATCCTCCCTTAGAACTTGATATATATAAAAAATTAAAATTAATAACAAAGACTTTGTTTGCTTATATTAGATATAGTATTAGTTAAAATTTGTGAAAATTTATAAAATTAGAAGAAAATAATATTCAGTAGGTTTAATTACATTTTTATTCTTATTATTTTTATAAAAATTGTAAATTTTATCTTTCATCTTTGAGTTGATGTGATATGCTACAATAAGAGGCAAATTTAATAAAATTAGTAATTTTTAATAAATTTTAATCAATAGATAATGAATTCAAAATTAATATTGTGTTGTTAGTATTTCTCGTTATCTTTAAATAAAATGATATAAAATGCCTAGAAATGGATTCTTACTATTGCACAAGGTTTACTTTCAATCCACCCATCTCATAAGTTTTCAATGTTGGTTCGCTTGGTTTTTTAGAAATCTTTTTTTTACTAACAATTATGTTTTTAGTATTGAATGATACTTAAATACTTTAAAAATATTAAAAAAATAATAGTTTGATGAATTAAAACTAAATTTTCTTTAAAAAATATTTCAATATTTCTTTAATTTATCAAAACAAAATCATGTAGTCAACGTTGAAAGATTGAACCACGGTACTGGAGCGAAATCATCCCCTGGTAGTAATTGGCGGTGAGAATTTGCGGCCCTTATTTGTATTCTCATTGTCTCGTTGGTGTGAAAACAGTACAATAGTATAAAATAATAAGATAACGAAAAAAACAGGTCTGAATTCTGAAAATGCTGCGTTCAAAGGAATGTGTACTTGAGTGCTTAACCCTTTCATTGTAGTAGTCACCTAATAAAGAGTGCCAATTTAAAGAAGGGTATGTGCCCTAAGGCATGGGGCTACAGGAGTTAAACAATTAGATAAGAAACATTTATTTATATCAATTATAAATGACTCAAAATATAAAATACTTTAATTCCATTCTTTTACCAATAATATTCCAACAAACTCTAAGGAAGATGGTACCTGTTGCAGTGAAAAGTATGATCAATTCCGTTATCACAGATTCCTCTCCACTTTGATGGAATTGGTCCCAAACCTTCCTCACCAAAGCTCTTTGATTCAGGCCAAACACCTAGCGGTAATGCGGTGGGAGCAAAAGAGATGAGAGTGTGGTCAAAATACGATAAGCATATTGTAAAATGGAGATTCTACTTCTACCACTTCTCCCTCAATCTCATCCAAATCCAAATTGGCTTAAAGCTAGCAGCATCATGATGGTCCTGTTTTTAGTTCTCATTGCCCCCACCCACTTTTCACGCCTACAGTTTGGGGAGCATTTTGAAAATGAAGATGATGTATGCACATATCAATTTTCTTATTGGTGAGTTTATCATGACTTCCTTGGACTATCCCCACCTTGGCACCATTCTTAGCCCCACCTCACAGAATAAGCTCACCCTTTTTTATTATAGTCGTATCGTAATGAACAGAAGCCATAATGTATAGCTTTGTCCCAATCTAACTTGATTTATTACCAAACTTATGCCTCACAATATATGTATATATACTAAATTTTATGGCATATTTATAAGTTTTTAATTATTTAAAATAATGAACATGTAATGATCTATAAACCAAGAATCGTAACAAAATTCTAATGCATATAACAGACAAATGGCAAGATGCCTAATTGCCCATATTGCATTTGTAAAGGTGGTCCGTTTGTGATAAAACAACTGATAGTCGGCTACTCCATCATTTATCACCAAGCATTTTCTACATTGTAATCTAACCACAAAAAGTTTTCCAATTTCTTTAGCAGTTTTCATTTTGGTGTTAATTTTTTTTTTTTTTTTTGAAATAGAATATCTTTCGGTTGAAAATTAATGATTAATTCTTAGACATATTCAGATTTATGTAAGGATTTGATCTCTTTTAACATTTTTTTTTAATATGCATGGACGAAAAATCAAACTTTTAATCATATGTTTAATAGATAAAATTATTTACCAATCATACCACACCTTATTGATCCATTTTATTTTGGTGTTAATCATGGTTTGAGTATAATTACTGATGCAAGTGTAGTTATTACTAATAACACGAGATTAATGCAATTAGTCTATTTCTTTAAGATGGTTCATGAACCTTCATACTTTGGGTGTAGAAAAGAACTAGTATAACAACCCATTGACGGCAAGATTTAAATTAATAATAAACTAATGTTTTGGAATCAATTTTTTTAAAATGATCAAACTCTGGAAACAGGTTAGTTGGTGGTGGGGGATAGAGATACGATAAGATAACTTTGTGTATGTTCCAAATGTGTGTATAAGTCAACGATCTAGATCAAACCATCATAATAATAATAATAATCAAACCCCATTAATTCCAAGGTGTTGCTGACCACTTTGAAAAGAATAACAAAAGTTTTTAAACACACAAATCAGTAAAACTTACCTGTATCCAGGTTTCCAATGATGACACCCTCACCAAATCTAGCTTTCTTCCAGATTGAGCTGGATTGGATCACCCCATTATGCTCTAGCTCCATGAAATCCCATGATCGAGTGGTGTGTAGCTTTCTCCCACGGTTCTCGAACACTGACAATACTTTGGGGTGCTCTAAAAGCAATTTGGAGAAAAGGGTAGGTACACAATGAGATAAAGGAAACAAAGAGAAGAGAAAACAGAGGAACTAAGCAGAGGATAAGGTGAGTTCTTACTTGCTATCTCAACAGCTACTTCTTCATCCAAAGTTGCAGCAAAACCATTGATGTGCCTTGTGTACGAGTAAAAGATGGAGTCCTTGGCTGTATTAGAACTACAAAGAAGCAAGCTCAAAGCAAGGTAAAAAATTGTACCACTTGAGATGTTATAAATTATAATTGCATTTTTTTTTTCTTACCTTCCTAAGAAAGATTCCAGAAACTCATGGTGGGACTGTGTCACTTGATTGAAGTCAACTGAGGATAATTCTGGGCCGTGTGAGTGGGCTCCCAAGTACACCACATATGACTACAATTAAAATGGTGCACTGCAGGGATTAGACTAGACCACAAGGATTAGATTTTTTTCCCCAGTTTTGTTTATCTTTTTCAAGGTTGCAAATTGCAATGCCTCACCTTTTTCACTGCAAAGCTGGGTCTGTGCAATAGACAGACAAGAAGAATTTGGAGCAGAAAGTGGATGGAAGGACTTGGTGGCCTCATTGCTTTGCCTATCTAGGAAGTCCTCCTTTGCTTTTTCCTTGTTTTGAATGTAACAGAAACACAACCTTTGGTTTTATAGGGTAACAGTCCTTGTAAAACATAAAGTGACTGCACCTTTGCTCCTTAGGTTAAAATTATATTTAATGTACTTTCTTGCAATATCAGAGTCAGTTCAATACTTTTTTAAATTTGTACTTCAGAGCTAGCTAAGGTTTTATTTACATAGTTTTTTATACATGGTATTAATCCTTTTTTTATACTAATAGTAGAGTTTATAATGTTATATTAGACTTAAAAATATTAGTATTATACAGAATCACACTCTTATTAAAGTGTTTAAAATAGAGATACTGCATTACCATTATATTTAAATAATAAAAATATGCATAGGTTCTAATCTCATTTAATTAAATAGAGTCATCAAAACTCTCTCAAATTAAGCACATAGGAGAAATCAACAACGTGACAGCTAATAATTGCCAAATATAATATTAACAAGGTGGCTTTATATAAACTCTGGTTGGACCCTAAACAGAAATACCCAAATATCACTTTTGGACTATTGCGGGTTTGCGAAAAATAACAAATGCAGTGCTTATTTAATCCGTATGAGTGTGTTTCAAGCTAATTAATTAGGGCGAGGATTGAGGAAATGGGTATTTTTAGATGTTTGTTTTAAGATAATGGATATATTTGGCAAAAAAAATTGACAAGTTAGCTTTAAGTAAAAATATATATATATATATATATATTTAATTTAAGTAGAAATATTTAATAAAATTAGCTGTAAAATAAAATAAAAGAACATGTTTATGTGATTTTTATATATTTTTTATTTTGTAAAAAATATACTTTTAGTTAGCTACTGTTTTAAATTTTTGTTGAATTTGAACTTTTATCATTTTTAAGACCAAATATTTATTTTAAAAAATAAAACGATAGTATAAATAATTTAATTATTAAAATAAATAGTTTAATATTAATAATAAAATTTTATTAAAATATTAAGGACAATAATAATAATCTATAAATGATTAAATCAACCGTTATTTAAAATAGCGTTTGAAAAAAAAACTGAGTTATTAATTATACTAAATAATTTTTATTAGCTCCCAATATAATTTTTATTTAGGATGATAGTGCAAGTTTATTGAACTCTATAAATAAACTCTGGTTGAACCCCATAAGACCATAAGGATATTTCAGTTTTGGTCCATTGCGGGTTTGTGAAAAATAACAAATGCAGTGTTTATTTATTACGCTTAAGTGCGAAAATAATTCAACCAAGCTAATTAATTAGTGCGAGGAATGAGGGAATAGAAGTTACATTTTTTTATAGAAAGAATATAAGTAAAATTTAAAGATATGTTCGACTGGAATTTAATATTTTTAAAATTCAAATGATTAAATAAGTGGAAATAGAAATAGAAGTTAAAAATTGAATTATAAGATAATTTCTAAATTTGTTTTTATAGAAAATTAACATATTTGTCCTTTCCTTTCCTTAGAGCTAAATATAAAAATGTGTTTACTAGTACTATGTTATCTTTTGATATATATATATATATATATATATATATATATATATAGAGAGAGAGAGAGAGAGAGAGAGAGAGAGAAGTTTTTGTTTCTATTTTTTTTTTGTACACAAGGGAAAGAGACATGAGACAAGTTAATAAAACAGATAAGTTCAAGGTGTATGTTATCCTTAATAATCACATTGGGACTTCAAGGTTAACATCAATTACTCTTCAGAAACGGCCTCGTGTAATTATTGAAAGTGTGGCAGTGTAATGTGACTATCAATTTAGCTAACAACCAAGACAAAAGAAAGCATTATTGCAAAAAGACTATAACTCTCTAAGTATATATAATGCTGTGATGAGATTCGCAATTAAAATAGCATATGGTATACTGTTGCCGGCCATAGTCATATTTATGCTTCGAAAAGGATGGCAAAAGGCCACTACTTGGATGAAAACCTCCACTTAATTTAAAGACTAATTTTCTAAAACCTTGCGTTTATTTATTTATAAAACCCCTACAGGGTAAAAAAAATTACCAGATTTTGATTCTGCCATCTGAAAAAGGAAGTCCACATTAGCATGTTAATTAAATATTTTTCTTCCTTCTATTTTATTTGATATTAAACACACTAATAGCGTGATTGGAACCCTCCAAAAACAAAATGGTGTAGTATGTAATTTTATAAAAAATAAAAATGGTACAATATATATATATTTGATTAAAAATGTTGAAATAATAGATATTTTTATATTTATTATTCCAAAATTAGAATACAAATAAGTTGTTATATCCAAATAAAAAATAATTATAAATAAAAGTATAAAGATGTTAATAGCATGTGAGACTCATTCTAATTTTTTAAATAGCGTAATTTTTAAATTAATTAATTAATAGTGTAAATTTGTGCACTAATATATATATATATATATATATATATATAAATTAAACTAATAAAATTACAGAGATTTCTAAATCTAATGTGACATGATAAAGTCCACTTACTAAAGTGAGTTAAGAACAAAAGAAGAATATACTATTCAAAATGCTATAATATTCATCTTCCACTTTTATCCAAGTATGAGCATATGACTAATGAGTGCAACAAATATGTGAATTGTGCAACAAATATGTGAACATATGACAAGATGATAGAAGCCTGGTCTCTCCCTTCTGCTGGCAGATTAAGGTGTGGCCCAGTTTTTGGTCTATCTTTGCTATTTCTTTTCTGTTTTTATGGACTTAGCTTAGACTTTCCTTGGATATTGTTTTTTTGTAAGAACTGGGCTTTCATCCCTCTTATGCCAGTCAGTCCAAGCTAGAGCTATTGCTTCATACACTTCCAGTTGCTTCCTGCACTACTTTTTTGTCTTCTGAAATAGTCAATCCAAAATGTTAAATTATATTCTGTTATATTTAACAACCCTAAGCTAGTACTAATATATTTGTTAGAAAGAATTGGTTAATCCCATTAGACTTAATATTTAACAAGCATTTTAATTTGTGTGTTACTTAGGATAAGTGTTTATTTTAAATTTATTATATAATTAAAATTTATAATAAATAAATACCTTTAAACATATAAATTCTATTTTAAATTTATAATAAATAACCATTGAAAAATCCGTTAAAAAAAGGTTATTGAAATTTAATCAAGATATGAAGATAAAAAAATGTTAGATTAAAAGGGTAGAAAATAAAGAAAATAAAAAATATACAAATAAGGATAAAAGGAAGATAATTTGAGACAATTGAGAGATTTTCTTAACAAAATTGTAGGATTAGTGTGTGGAATGCACATTTAGAGAAAATATTGAGAATATCTAATTAAGAGAATGAAAAAAAAAATATCACTCTCTAAGTTGTCTATTCTAATTTATATTATAGGAATAAATAAATAATAAAAAAGTCCAATTAAATTAATTCCTAATAAAATTTAGCATATTAATCAACATCATCTTGCTCTTTTTTTTTTTCTTGCTTAAATTGTATATATCTATTCATCTTTATAAATGATTGTCAGCTTTTGCTTGATTTTAGAGGTGGGTGTATGAGTCGTGGTTTTCGGCTTTGCGCATTTAACGTACAACCTAGGCTAATAAATTATTTATTGTTAGTCCTTTTAAAAAAAAAATATTATTGTTAATCATTTTAATTCAATTAACACTTCATTTTTTTCTAAACTAATTGATTATATTCCGGTTTTATTCTTCATGTTTTACCCTTTCAAGATTTTTCCTTTAATTTCCCTCGAAATCCTAAACACACTCTCTTAACTCCAAATATCACACCCTATAAAGACAAGGACATACAATTATTTTGAAATTATAGTTGGAAATAAATTTTGCTACAACAATCAAACATATAAAATACTATTCAGGAAGTATTATTATTTCCAATAAAGTCTTCCCTGCAGAAATTTTGCTCCAGAAGAAGAATTAATTAAACAGGATGTGAGCAAATGCATGAAGGGCCAAGCAGAACATACATAGTGTGTGGATTCTCGGTAGGACTAAACCCCATTGGCCATTGGATGGTGAAACGCCAAAATTATGACTTAATTTGTTGCACTGAAAGAAAGGCATGCATATATGTCGTTTGGAATATATTAATTATATTATATATAGATATGTCTATGAAGAGGACGACGTTGTTGTGAGGAGAACCATGTCTTCTTCTCAAATGGGTAGTAAAGTCAATTCTCATATATGGCTCCACCGAGCAACGACCATATCTTGATTCCTTGCTAGCCCTAGCTTTTGACAAAAGCGATGCCAATAATGGTTATATGCAAAATTAGAAAGTAACCTAGCCAACCCCACACTTGTAACGTATTTATTGTTTAATATAACATTACGTGCGATTTTCAGTTTTACTTGTGCATGACGAGTAAATAACCCACCTTAGTTCAAGTTCAACTCAGACACGTACTTGTTGTTTTCATCCATATCTCATTGCATGCTGCAACCTATACATGAGGTGTCAGTGAAGGAAATGATCTTCTTCACGACGAAAATGCCACATATATGTCATTCATTTCAGTATGACTTTGAGGAATAATATCTAATGTTTTGCATAAACTTTTCTTATTTTGGTTTGACTTGTGTATAAACTTTACCCCACTAATTGTGGATCATATTGCCACATTGGATGATTAATTAAAGAACAAAATGGATCGCACTAATTTGGTTGATTTTTGGGCTTTAATTTATTCAAGTCTCAGGATCGTTATCTCGAAGAACGAAATGCTTGACATTAATATCAATATGTTCATGCATTAGCTAAATCCCTGTTCTCTTCTCGATCAAAGCTTGAGGTAGTAAACTTCTGTTTTAATGCCTAGCTATGTGCTCGTGGAAAGCCTTACTTTTTTTTTATAAGCAAAATTTGATTATTGAAAATGCTTTAATTATACGCAAGTTGTTGTGCCCAATTAATTTAAGACTTTGCATTACATTAAATCTCCTATCCCAACAATCAGTAGTCCTAAAGTTGTGCTCTTGTCTTTTCCATCTTTTCAATTTTATTTGCATATTAGTTTATTTTATTTTAAAATAATATTTTTTTTTTGTCAATTTCATCAGAGTCTTTAAAAAAATTCTTGAAAATTATTCCTTTTCAGACGTGTTAGTTTAGACTGTTTTTCCTAAAGTGGCGTATATATGTTGTTTTTCAGATCTTAGCTCGATCATATATAGCTGAATAGTACTCAAGTCCCATTGAAAAATTGCATTCATACAATAAAATTATACATCTTATACAACGCTTTCTTTTTTCCGTTCACGTTATGCCATTTTTTCTCCTCTTCTCTTCCTGTTTTTCTCTTATGTGTAAATAGACGTTGTATAATTTTATTTTATAAATATAATTTCTCAGCACAAATCACATGGGTGGGACAGATATATAAAAGGAATCATCATGAGAATCACCTTGTCTTTAACCACACATGCCTCCCAGGACCCATTTTTTTTAACAGCCTCCCAGGACCAAATTAATCTCCTCTACCAATCAAAGCAGTAAGGTGAAGTTTGAAAATTGATTAGTTTTGCATATCTTTAAAGAGTTCAATTATAGAGGATTCAAATCTATAGTTTATTGTATATCGGACCTTTTATTAGTATGCCAGAAGGGGGAAAAAAATCATGTGTGAATTATATTAATAACTTGCTCTAGCTAGCATGCTGCAAAATCACATATTCTAATTTCACTAAATTCAACCAACTGTATAGCAAGAAAATGCTTTATATCCCGACATATATAAACTTTGGCTAAGCCATACCAAAATGACGTGTTGGTTTTTTTATTTTTTTATTATCAAAACAGGAAAAATGTTTTTTTTTATTATTATCAGCAAAATAAAACATATATAAATCATAAGCACCAAGGATAACTAAAACCCATATTCATGAAGAGTATCATCAAATGAAAAATAAATTCATTTCTGTATTTTCTTATTTCCATATTCATTTATAAACGTATGTCTCAAAAAATAAAACGGCTATTGGCATCTATCTGTTTTTTTTTTTGTTTTTTTTTCTTAATTCATCTCATCTAGTTGAACACTTGATATTACTCTTATAATCTACTGTATATCTCAATTATAAATTTATAATAATTATAACAAAACAGGGACATATCAACAACCACAATCTTCTTTTGTAAAGGCAACCTATGCCTATGGGATATAGGGAACTTCTTGCGCATTTTCCTTCCCGGGATCTTCGACTATTAGAAAATGACACTATATATATACCACATGGTTGGGTCCATTATTAAAGCCCCACTTTTGCATCATGCCCTTCCCGATTGCATGTACTTTCTTTATGCATGATAGGTGTAGTTATGATCTATGAATAATCCTCAGGTTTTTTCACCCGACAAGTTACTAAAACTAATTCAATTAAAATTAATGATATTAATTACAATGAAAATATGTGTCTCATAAGTCTCTTAATTATCATTATCTTTTTTTTTTTAAATATGATATTAATATGAAATTGTCTACATCAAAGATAATAATAAATTTTTATCAAAGATTTTGAATGTATATAAATAAATATTTTTTTAATATAATTTATTTCATATATAAGGATCAATCAAAAATAAAATTCAAGAATCGAAGTCTCAATCACTTAATTAAAAAATTACAAACTACTATTACTATCATTATCCTTCTTTTTTTCCTTCCTTATCAACAACTCTTTTTTAGTGCTGTATACGTATCTTCCTTTATCTAACTCTATATATATGTAGTTTTGCCAATTACAAAACAGAGACTTGTGTTTAAGCATTTGAAATATTAAAAAAAAATGTTTCATAGAATAATATATTATTATAATTTCGTTTTGACTTATGAATTGATTATTTTATTATTATTCTTTCTATTTGGAAATATCTACTAATGGATCAGAATAGAATAGATGTCCTTAGGCTTTCGGATAAGAAGCCTTATTTTGAACGTAGAACTGTCTAGATGAAAAAGTTGATGATGTATCAATTTTCTTGAGAGATTTACTTAATTTTAATAATATTTCCATGAAAATTATGTCAAAAGCTAACTTTCAATTAAGCTATATATATATATATATATTTACGGAAAAAATATACATTTCATTCTATAATATTTCGTTTTTATTCATTACTAACTAAAAATAAGTTCTACTGTTAGTCTATTACACAAATATCGAGATATTTCATTTGAATTAAAGTAGATCATTTTAATAATTTATTCCGACATCTAAACTAAAATACACTCATTAATTTATCTATCATGATTTCTGTCGCAATATTTAATACGCACCGGAAACTCCTGCCACAACTTGAATTGGAATAAAATAATTTCCATAAAGAAGAAAGTGACAAATATCCATTCCAATTCCTGTATGTATTTTTTTTTCCATAGGGACAATCTTAATATTAGATCCCAAAATTATGAGGTACTGTAATTTTAATTTATTTTATTCTTGTCAGGTTTATGGTAACCTATGTATTTTTTCATTCCTTTTATATAACTGTATAAATTTAGTTTTACCAGATAGCAGTTTAATTCAACGTATCCATGTATTATGCGTGTAAGTTTTTTAGTAACTATCTTTCAATGTTTACTACTGTTAAAATTGTTATTTTATACTAAAAATAGCTGTTTATTTATCACCGCCATAAATTTCAATGTATTCACTAGATCAGTAGATCTGTTTGTAAAATTTAAGAAATTCACACCTAGCTATATATATGTAACAAAAAAAATAGAGATTTTGTAAAGAATCTAAGCACAAGTTGCACCAAAGAATATCACGTAACTTTCTCTGTCTTTTGAAAACAATCTATTTGTCTGCAACCTAAGTAGAAACCAGCTATTGTAATTAAAAGTTTAACGCTAGCTGCATGATTTTTGAGTTCTGTTTTGTCGGTAGGGACTAGGGACAAATATATTTTTTGTTAGTTAATTTGTATATTTATTGGTGATATATTCTCTCTCTTTCGCTTTTAATTTATTGGGTTAAAGGAGAAAAGGCCAGGAATCTGGGAAAAAATTGGAGGACAGCGACCCCATTTTCTCTCCCAGCAAATTGATCGAGAAGTGAGAACAGTTTGCCCTCGCATCTCATGCAAATTACATAATTAACAAATTATGTTATGTACCTCATACTCCGGCAATGAAAAGAATATAACAACAATGTTTTGTATCTTTATCATCTAATCACATGGTGTGTTAGTGGGGTTGGGCACTGAACCTGAAAATCTTGGCAGGTGAAGCACGATATATTAATTAGATAATTTTACATTAATTTATTTTTATGAAATTAATGAGAATAGACTTTGACTTTAATTACATAGGAGTAGTAAATACTACGTAATATAATGCTGCTCTAAAATGACAAAACTATTTGATTTTTTGGTTGGAAATTAATATAGTATGGAATACTGACTAACTATCGTTACCATCGATGCAGATTTTGAAAGAGAAAATGAACAGGAAAGGTACCGAGCTTAAAATTAAAGGAAGAAAAAATTTAGGGCATGCATGCTTGATATATTAACAATTCAAAAAACACTCTTAGACGCTCAACGTATTTTTGAAGGAAAAAACAATCAATTTTGTAACTTATTTGATTATTCTCAAAAGTATAATCAAACTTTTACTTAAAAACTTAATTTTCTAGAAACAAGATTTGGATTGCTTCCCTAGCCATTGAGTACTGTTATTCCAATCTTTGATCAGTATTCCCTAGTCATTCATACACCTTAGTAGACATTGTAACAACCACATTTACCTTTGAAACATAGATCAAGAGAAAGGCTTAACCATCTTTTGTGAATCTCAAACAGATGCTTCAAAGTTCAAATGATCTAACAACTTTTAGATAAAAATAAAACCTAAAAAAAAAGTTACAAATTAAACATTTGGAAATAATCATTTTTAGAGTAACCACAGTTTAATGATCATTCATATTTGAGACAAAAAAAAGTAAGCATATTAATGTAAAAAATGTTAAAAGTAATTAAATTTATAAATGGAGAATTTGAAATCTTTCACGTAAAAGAAAGTTTTAATAGTATAAAAAGAAAGGTCAAATAACAATAAAATATGTAATAAAAATATCTTTATCTATAAATTCAGAAGAGAATATATGTTTTTGTCCCAAGAAAAATATATGTAAACTCACTAAATTAATTATATACGCGGGACATAATTACTGTTAACCCAAAGAAAGAAAAATATATAAATAGAAATGAAACACATATTTTCCTATTAGTTAATTTTATCCCACATGTAAACTCAAAAGATCTCACATCAAAGGGACAAACATAGTAAATTAAATCAAAAAATAATATTTATGACTTTTGAATATGTCTCAAGTAAAGTAAAGTTAATTATATATGGAGCACTTAATTGGGCATGCATGTGTGTGGTAGTGAGAAGAATAGAGAAAAAGAATGTGGTCTCCAAAGTCCAACCAATACGAATCTGAGAATCTCTAGCTCCCTCCCTTTATATGAATCTTCTCACACACGTTTTCGAGAGCCCCTTTTCCTTATCATAGCCTCATGTTGTTCTTGTTCCTACCAAAGCAAAACCATGGCATCTTCACCGGACACTAGCAAAACCATAAAGCTGGTGCGTTACAACAGCTACCTCCGCAGACTCAACGGCTTCAAACTCCTTAAGACATCCTTCATCCTCCTCGCCCTCATCCTCCTCCTCTACACCCTCTCCACCCACCACCACCACCACCTCTTCTCCTCCGCCTTCCACGGCGCCGCATGGGAGAATGAGGTCCGCCACTCCGCCCTCCCCAGCCGCCCCCACGGCATGTCGGTGCTGGTCACAGGCGCGGCGGGCTTCGTCGGCTCCCACTGCTCCCTCGCCCTGAAGAAGCGCGGCGACGGCGTACTCGGCCTCGACAACTTCAACTCCTACTACGACCCCTCCCTAAAACGCTCACGCCAGCACCTCCTCGCCAAACACCGAATCCTCATCATCGAAGCCGACCTAAACGACGCCGCGTTGCTCGCCAAGCTCTTCGACCTCGTTTCGTTCTCCCACGTCCTCCACCTCGCAGCACAAGCCGGCGTCCGCTACGCCATGCAGAACCCCCACTCCTACGTGGCATCCAACATCGCCGGATTCGTAACTCTTCTAGAAGCTTCCAAAAACGCTAACCTCCAGCCCGCCATCGTTTGGGCCTCCTCCAGTTCCGTCTATGGGCTTAATAACCAAAGCCCATTCTCCGAACTCCACCGCACGGACCAGCCCGCGAGCCTCTACGCCGCCACTAAAAAAGCCGACGAAGCAATCGCGCACACCTATAATCATATCTATGGACTCTCCCTCACCGGATTGCGCTTCTTTACTGTTTATGGGCCCTGGGGAAGGCCCGACATGGCTTACTTTTTCTTCACTAAGTCCATTCTCCAGGGAAAGCCCATTGACGTGTACCAGACGCATGACGAGAGAGAAGTCGCGCGTGACTTCACTTACATCGACGACATCGTCAAGGGCTGCCTCGGCGCGCTCGACACGGCGGAGAAGAGCACCGGCAGCGGCGTAGGGAAGAAGCGCGGCCCCGCGCAGCTAAGAGTTTACAATCTCGGTAACACCTCGCCGGTGCCGGTGGGTAAACTTGTTTCCGTGTTGGAGACGTTGCTCAGGGTAAAGGCGAAGAAGCACGTGATCAAAATGCCTCAAAACGGCGACGTTCCATTCACTCATGCTAACGTGAGCCTTGCGTGGAGGGACTTCGGGTACAAGCCCACCACGGACCTCGCCGCTGGTCTCAGAAAGTTCGTGCAGTGGTACGTTGGGTATTATGGGGTTCGCTTAGGGGTAGAAAAGGAAAAAAACGGAGACTTCGCTTGATTCATCCTTACCGTGCCACTCCATTCATTTATATTTATTATTATCTGTTTTTTTGTTGAAAGTTGCATGTGAGAATGCATAATGATGATTGATGGAAGGATGAAGGATGTGAATATAGTGAAGATGAACATAGGAATATAAAGGTGGTATATAAGGAAGAGACGTACAAGTGTTGAAGGTAATAAAAGCAAGGACAAGAGCAAGTGTATATATCTAATCTATGTGTGAGGTGCTGGAGGGGAAGCTGAGCTGTATTAATGATGGGTGGGCTCTACTTTAAACTTCAATTCTGTATAGACAATAATTATATGACATACACATGCAATTTTCATTAGACAATCATATTTTAAACCTGTGTCGCACTCATTAACAAACATTTCATTTATATAAATTTAAATTAAAATATTCTCAATTTATTAACTAATTTTGTTATAAGTTATCCCATTAGCCATCAATAACAATAAGTTTTACTATTCATCAACTACTTTTTTTTAATGATAAATGTCTCTTTTAATTGCAAGTATTAATTAATCTTCTTAATTATGTTTAAGAATATTATTAAAAAAATAGTTTCAAAAGCTAAAAATATTATTGTTTTGGAAAAAATAAATTAGAAAGACCATTTGTTTTAGGAAGGAGGCAATTGTTTGTTTATCTCATGTGTTTTTAGTAGCTTTTATATCATTAATTAGAGGAATATTAATTTGTGTTACAATTTTTTGAGAATTTTTAAAAATATTTCTAAAATTACAAACTTTAATTTTGTCTCTTCTAAAAATATTTACACTTAATATTTTAGCTCTTTTTATTAAATGGAGGCATTTTGGTTTAATAAAATTATCAAACGAGGATAGATTTTGAAAAATTATTTAGACAGGGGTAAGTTGTGACTCGTGATTGAAAGACACAACTTGCTGGAAGTTGTATGTGTATTCAGGACTTTCAAAATTTCATTTTTAATTTTTTTCCTATAATTGATGTAAAAAAATAATCCTATAAAAGTCATGAATTAAAACTATACACGACACTTGACCATTTTTTTATAAGTTGTGTTTTTTTTTTCAAATAAAAAATGAATAATTTAATACATTCTCAATTTTTTTATATTTAGTTTAGTGTAGTGAAATTAAGCACAATTTCACTTTTTTTTTAAAAAAAAATTGTTTAAAATTCACGACTTCACATTATTAGATTATAATATACAGTGTTCATTTCACTGTAACAATTAATATTATTAGTAAATAATTTTTTCTCCTTAAAATTAATAAGGTTATTTGGTTGAGAGAATAAGGTTATATTATTAGTAAATGTATTATTTGACAAATTTTAATTAG
>PYAF01002557.1:232358-245933 GCA_007407185.1 Glycine tomentella
TTTAAGTTAATGTCATTTTCATTTCAATAATTATTTTAATATGTAAATTGTTAAAATGATGTCATATTATCATTTAATTAACAAAAACTATAAAATAAAAGTTGTAATACATGAAAAATTTAGAAGAACAAAAAAATCATCAGAACCTCAAAACAAAAATCAGGTGTGTATAAATGAATCCAAAAATAATTTAAGCCATATATTATTTATTCAATATTTTTTCACTTATGAAAAAAATATTTATTTATTTATAACATGTAAAGCATGTTCCTTATATATCTCAGCATGTGGACTCATTCTTGATTGTCCTCATCAGACTTCAGAAGCCAAAGCCCAAGTCTCCAACACCAAACTTAGCCGTCACCACAACGAACAGGTAACACTACGCCTTCTCCCATTTATTCCCTCTCTTTTCCCAATCTACCCTCCATCTTCCGTCAACCCCCCTAACAATCATTTCAACGCCTTTTCTCTGTTATTATTATTGAATAGGGTCCTTCCCGCACTAATTTATATAATCTCCCTTCCCAGAATTTAGGTTTTAGTATTTCTTTCTTTCGTTATTTATTTATCAGCAATTGGTGGCAATTTTTCGAAGGTAGGGTCTGATGGGTGATCGCGGTTCGGGCGCTGCAAAGCCGATTTGGATGAAGCAGGCGAAGGAGGCGAAGCTGAAGAGCGAGGCGGAGAAGGACGCGGCGGCAAAGGCGGCGTTCGAGGCCACCTTCAAGGCTTTGGAGAACAAACATGACAAGGGAGGAGGAGGAGGGAGCGTTGCTGAATCCGACAGCGACTCCGAGGAGGAGGAGTACGAGGACCTGGCCCACAAGCCCATTGGCCCCGTGGACCCCTCCAAGTGCACCGCCGCCGGGACCGGGATCGCCGGCGGAACCGCGTGCGCTCCGTCCTCGTTTGTGGTGGTGGCCAAGGACGCCGATGAGAGGAAGGTTTCCGGTGGTGGCGCGCAAGTCAAGGTTAGGGTGACGCCCGGGTTGGGTGTTGGAGGGACTGAGCAAGAAGGGATGGTGAAGGATATGGGGGATGGGACTTATACTGTGACTTATGTGGTGTCAAAGAGAGGGAATTATATGGTTAGTGTTGAGTGTAATGGGAGGCCTATCATGGGGAGTCCCTTTCCTGTGTTTTTCAGTGCAGCAGGTACTACATCATGACCAAACCCTATGTTTTGTAGTTTTTGCTTGAATGTAATATATGTATTGCCTCAATGTGGTTTTGGTTAGTTAGCAGTTTCACTTGGTTGCCTTTTATATGTATAACAATAAGTTGGTTTGACTAGGATGTGATTATGGGTAGTGATACAAAAAACAATAACGAAAGCCTTATCCCACCAGGTGAGGTTGGCTACATGGATCAAGGACACCTTGGTTACCTGTTGTGACTTATCTGTGTTTAGTATATCTAATATCAACGAGTGTTGTGTTGGCTGCCGAAGGTTTAACACAACCCTCTTCCATTACATTGGCTTGATATTGGCTATGCATAGGCGCGGAGTTGTGGTGGGTAGTGACAAAAAAAAGAGAAATATTGAAGTTGAATGGATTCAATGGAAAAATCCCTCAATTTGTTGCTGAGATTCTCTTTTCATTGTTGAATTTGTGATATGCTGTGTACAATGCTGCATTTTTTTCCTTACACAAAAATTGTTGATAACCTTGTTGCCTTGTATTTGCGTGTCTTTTGGTTTGTAATGATCTTTGTGGTGGTCAACTTTCAATGCTTTGATTTGTTTTGTAGGTAATAGTACTGGAGGGCTGCTGGGTTTAGCTCCCGCATCTTCATTTCCAAATCTTGTTAATCAAACTATGCCCAACATGCCGAATTACTCTGGGTCAGTTTCAGGGGCATTCCCTGGATTGTTGGGAATGATTCCAGGGGTTGTTGCTGGAGCTTCTGGCGGTGCTATTTTGCCTGGAATTGGGGCCTCACTTGGGGAAGTTTGTCGTGATTACCTTAATGGGCGTTGTGTGAAAGTTGATTGTAAGTTGAATCACCCACCTCATAATTTGTTGATGACTGCCTTGGCGGCGACAACCTCAATGGGAACACTTAGCCAAGCTCCTATGGCACCTTCTGCTGCTGCAATGGCTGCAGCTCAGGCAATAGTTGCTGCTCAAGCCCTTCAAGCACATGCAGCTCAGGTGCAAGCTCAGTCTGCGAAAGATTCCACTGGTAAGCTGTTATGTTAATTTTGTTTTTGTTTAAGTGGCACATTTTTCATTTAACAATTCTAATACGATGAAAGCTCTCTCTCCTTAATTTTGCACTATGTTTGATTGTGACATTCTTTTTTGTTGCTGTGTTTTACTGTTTCCTAGTTTTTTCTTCTAATTCTATTTGCTACCGCAATAGGTTCTCCTGAAAAGGCTAGTAAGGATGATGCATTGAAGAAAACCCTTCAAGTTAGCAATCTTAGCCCTCTTCTCACTGTGGAACAGCTAAAACAACTCTTTGGATTCTGTGGCACTGTTGTTGAATGTACAATCACTGATTCAAAGCATTTTGCTTATATAGCATACTCAAAGCCTGAAGAGGCAACTGCTGCTCTGGCATTAAACAACATAGATGTTGGGGGGCGCCCTTTAAATGTTGAAATGGCAAAATCACTTCCACCAAAACCATCCGTTGCGAATTCTTCACTTGCTTCATCATCTCTTCCTCTGATGATGCAGCAAGCTGTTGCGATGCAACAGATGCAATTCCAACAAGCACTGCTAATGCAACAATCTATGACTGCACAGCAGGCTGCTAACCGGGCTGCAACCATGAAATCTGCCACGGAGTTAGCAGCAGCCCGAGCTGCAGAAATAAGTAAGAAATTGAATCCTGATGGAGTTGGAACTGAAGAGAAAGAGACAAAGCAGAAGTCCAGGTTTGATTACTGTTATTAATTGTTTAGAGGATAATATATAGATTTTGTCCTGATTTTATTTCAAATTTTATTGCTTCAAACACTTTGATTTTTGTTCTGGGTAGTTCTAATATGTCCTAAATAGGAAGTAGGAAGCATGAACTCATAATGTTTGAATTAATGGTGCAAAAAATAGAGAGAAAACTGACAAGTGTTTCTGTATTTCTTATTATGTTTGGGATAATGGAAGATACAGTACTTTTATGTTGTTACAGAACAGTTGTAATTAGTTGAAACTTGCAACAGATTTGCACTTAACCAACTATCCTAACTGAAACCAGCCAGCTGGTCCTGACAGACCTACCAGCTGGCAGCCATCTGAACAATCTAAGATATGAAGTTTGGCCCCTGTGGAGGACCACTTCTTGTGATGTTTTTTTAAAATTAAAAAAAAATTCTACCAGTCATTATCATATTCTGCTTTTCTTTACAAAGTTCTCTGTCTAATCTAAAATTTAATTTCCTTTGGCAGATCACCCTCTCCTCCTCGTGGAAGATCTCGATCAAAGTCAAGATCTCCTATCAGTTACTGGAGAAAGAGGAGGTCTCGCTCTTATTCACCTGCTCGTCATTCTAAGGATCACCGCTCTAGGTCACCATTGAGGTCCCATCATTACTCAAACTATGATAGGGAAAGGCGGTCCTTTAGAGATATTAGGGAACATGGTGATAGATACAGAAGACGGGATTCAGATAGATCACTTGATCATCGTTCATCTGCTTCAAGAAGAAACAGAAGTAGGAGTGTAAGCCCTTATACAAGGAAATCATCTGTTTCTCCAAAACGTCATAGAGGAAGGAAACAGTCACGTGCTGATTCTGGCTCTCCAAGTCGTCGCAGAGGCAGTAGGTCTTCTCCAAAGATTGATGAAAAAAAACTAAGAAACAGAAGACGCTCAAGGTCAAGATCTTCAGATGATAGGCTTCACTCTAGCAAAAATGAAGAAATCTCGCATGGAAAGTCTAAACACAGAGAGAGAAGGCGATCCAGGTCATTATCTGTGGATGAGAAGCCTCACAGAAGGAGCCGATCATCCCCAAGAAAAGTGGATGAAAGTAGATCCAGGCGCAAAAAACGGTCGAGGTCAAAATCTGTGGATGATAGGCATGGTTCTCCTGAGAGATTGGATGAAAACCGAACTAGAAGATCGAGGCATAGTGATAGAAGGCACTCCAGATCAAAATCTACAGAAAATAGGGATCAAACTGATGTCAGAGAGGATGAACGTAAAAATGAAAAGTCAAAACATCATGATACTAAAAGGAGCAGGTCAAAATCGGTTGAAGGGAAGCATCGTTCTAAAGATAAATCAGGTGAAAATAGAGATAAGAAATCTAAGCGCCGTGATAGAAGGTGTTCAAGGTCAATATCATTAGAAGATAAGCATGACAAAGGAGACACTTCACCCCATATAAATTTTGATGAGAGAAATTTTGAACTGACAAAGTCCCCTGAAGGCAAGAATCACTCCAGTGATAAATATGGAAGTAGAGGTGAAAAATCTGAGCATCAAAAGAAAACCCCATCTAAATCAAAATCAGAACAATTTGATGGGAGTGGGCCCTTACGAGGAAATTACAAGGAGTATGATTCAAAAGGAAAATCACCATCTGATTCTGGATCTGCTGAAGTTAAGCATCATTTGAGTGATGGAGAAAATGCTACCAGTGAAGAAAATTCTAAACTATTTGGAGATGTGTTTCAGGAACCAATTAGAACTGCGAAGGACTCATCAATCCCGAATGATAATGGGACACTGACATCAGTGAATGGCAACTACAAGTCAGAAGAGTCAAGTGAAAATGCAGGAGCTGATGATAACCCAGGTATGGGAAGTCCTATTGTCAAACATTGTCATTAATTATGTTTAGTTAGATGTTACAAATCTGAGAATCCTCTTTGACACAGGATGGATATCAGTGGAAAAAGTAGGAAGTGGAAAATATTAAGCAAATTTGGCTTGGTAATGACTAACTTGAATATAGAAAAAAAGAGTATGCACTTGTATTGTATGATTATTAATGCTTGGTTACTTTCTGTGCTTACAGGAGTGGTGGTTCTAAATGATATCAAAGAATATAGCTGAGTATAGATTTCTGTTATTCAATCTTGAATCAGAAGTGGTGTCACTCAAGGCTACTATCATTTCTTGTCACTATAGTGTAGATTTATTTCAAAAGCATTGCACAGATCGTGGAAGATTTCTGCACCTGTCAATGATTAAGGGATAAAGAGCATATTTTAATTCAGGATTCTCATTTAGGTTTCCTGACAAGTTCTTTCCAAGGAATATACTGTTTCTTCTTAGGAGGACCACAATTCTCTGAGGATGATGCCTCCACTATTTGATTGGTCTCCAGAATATTCTGTTGCCTTATGAACATCTTCCATTGTTTATTTCTTTTGCAGGTCGGGTTGGTAAAGATCTGGTGTAGAATCCCACAGCTGTTGGTGTGGTTTAAGGTTTCTAGAAGTGTCCTGCTTTTGTCATGATCAACCGGCAGTGCTTATATCATGCTTCTTTTACTGCTTGATTGATGTATGTTGGGATGTTATTTTAAGTATACTATTCTTTTTATTGAAGGTAATTTTTGCTATGTTTGGTTCTTGATATTTATTTTTAAAATTTGATGGTGTCTGAATATTATTGGTTTCTAGTTCTTCAAAAATGATAGTTCAGAGGGAGAAACCCTTTTAGCCAGTGCTCGATTATATGCATCTAAAAACTTATTGGACTAAGGATAGCAATAATGTTAAATTGAACTTTCAGTGGCTATTTAAGTAGTATAATCTTGTTTAGTTGCAAGCATCATTATTTGATGTGGCCAACCATAGGCTCCATTGTGTTTACTCATGTTTTGTGGTATGGTGGGCATGTTAAATCCAAAACAAATGCAGGTTATTCTCATTGAAATCTGTTGGAGGAGATACAGTTATGCTGGGTTGATTTTCTCTTGTGTAATTGAAGGTATGCAGTCAGATTCTGATGCTCTATGGTTTAGAGCTTATTTGTTTTTCTTCTAGTAAGTGCTGAGAGCAATATGGGAGGCTGCTTAGCTTTGTATTATGTACGAATGCATTTGCTCTAAGTACTGTTTTCCAATATTTTTACCATCATCTGGTGTCTTATATTGTCCTACACTTTTCCCCCCCAATTTTCCTTTTTTTTTTTTTTTTTTTTTTTTCTTTTTTTTTTTTTTTTTTTTTTTTTTTTTTTTTCCTTTTTCCTTTTTCTTTTTCCCCCCAAGAAATTGTCATGGTTAGGTAAAGCTTCTATATAAAGGTCAACTGAACTTGGATCTTGCTGCAATGAGTTTCATCATGTTGCGTTTGAGCAATTGGCTGAGTTACAGTTTTTACTTAAGTAAATGCTGAAATGCAAATGATTTCAACAGGTAATTCTCCGTAAAACTAACGGGTGGTTCTTCCATTTGTGTAGGATCTTCAATTTAGTTTTGTCAGTCTTGTCCATGCTTTACTTAGTTCTATATGTTGTCCTGTTCACATTGATGTTTTTGCATCACATTCTTTATAAATATTTGCATATTGAGCGGTTTTCAGTGTCATCTTAATGGTTGAGTTGAGTTTTTGTTGTGTTGTTCTGATATGGTGTCACAACTTAAATTGTGGGTTTGAAAAATGAGCTTGTTGCTGAGAGGTGCTAAAGAAATTCTGGTTTTTTTTTCCGCTGTTGGTGGGTCACAACTAAGTTTATCCCCTTGTTTTGTGCTCTTTTTTTCCGTCCCCAGCCCCGTTTTCTCTTTGCCCTTCTCCTCCCATCGCTTCTTTTTTTTTTTTTTTTTTTTTTGGTTAGGTTAAGCATTGGATATGATGATCTTATGAGCAGCTGCAAATTCTCTTCACCGGATGATTGTGTGAAGTTTGTTTTTGGAAGTTCTGTTGGTGTTTTAGTTTCCTTTTCTTATCTCTTCACCACCTGATCTAGTCACCTGATGTTATGCCTTCTCCAGTTGGCACTTAGGCTTTTACCATACGGTGTTTGTTCATGGTTCGGCACGGCTTAATAAAAGAAATGGGTAGTACTATTCTAGGTTATTGTTGAGCTCTTAACATGTTGATGCGTGCCCTTCAACATATACAAATAACTAGTGGCTAATTGAGCGTTGGATGATTTAGGCTCTTCGGGAATTTTTTTATCGAATGTTGGTCCTCTTTATTCCTCGAAAATTATCCTATTTTAAGTTGTATGACCAACCTACATAGTTGTAGGTAATCATCATCAAAAGTGAAATCACGTCGTTCGATGTATTTCTTGAAGTGGAAGTTTATTAAAAGTGTGTCAAATCTAATATATTCCAACTCTTAAAATTGAAATTTGATTTCTTTTTTCCACATTCTATGATTTTTTTTATTAGGGCACTTGCGTGCATTTTCATTAAGTAAATAATCCCCTCCCACCCCCCACCCCCACCATTTGATCTGGTGAGAAAGTCAAAAATTGCTTTGAGAAAGTATTAATCAGGTCACGACTTAGAAATTTAAACCGTGGGATACACATACCGGAATCAAAAGAGAAATGTTAGGACTTCGCTCTTTAATTTTTATCACACTTTATAATACATAATTTAATTTTGGTTGAAATTTTTGGAAATGATAATTTTAGAGTCTTGCATCGTTTAATGATCTTTTTCCTATTTAAAAATACAGTGTTTGAAAAAGTGTCGAATAGTGTTTTTAGTATATCCTTCTTTCATAAATAGACTTAATTTTTACATTTATCAAGTTCTTGCGAGGATTGTTAACATCAATACAATTAGTACAAGTGTTAATACTCCTTTCAATTTCATAATATTGGTTGTTCTAGATTTTTTTATAGCTGGAGTCGTTCCACATATTTTTATCCAAACTAAGAAAATATAATAAATAGATATAAATAGATAAAAGAAAACAGTAATTTTATAAAATTAATTATATTATTATTTTACAAGAAAAATAATAATTAATGTTATGTTAAAATAATAATAATTATTATTTTGAAACGTTATTTTTACACGATAATCAATGAAGAGAATTATATATACACGTCAACATTGGATAGAAACGATGTCCTGATCAAACTTAGGCTACCATTCCAGCCAAGTAAGAAAAACAAACAAGCAAGTGCTAATTATTTTTTTTTTCTTGGTCCCGTTTTGTCGTCAAGTTTATTGGTGTCCTAATCTAAGTAAGCTTTTGTATTATTATTTTTCAGCGGCAGCCTTTCTAAGTAATGGAAACAATTGATGGCATTTTAATTTTGGAAATTTTCTTTTAACTATGAAAATTAATTGCAAGTATTTTTTAATATTATTTTATAAACATTAAATTCATTTAAATTAAATACTTTCTGTATAACTTAATAGTTCTAATAAGTATTATTTTTTCTGTTAGTATTTCTTTTAGTATATCCAATTCAGAATAATATCATATCTCGCTCTCTAAACTAATTTTGTTTCAAGAGTAATACAATATTTTCTCAAAATTAATTTTCCTTTAAAAATCTCAATCATTGGACTTCAAATAAAAAATTCAAATTTATTTCATATTAATTAGTTATGAATAATAAAAAAATAAATTAACTAGATATGTATACAAAAGAATCAAAATTTAAAAGAATTACAGAATTTTTAATAAGAACTATCAACATCCTCTCTATATATAGATTATAATAATTATCGTATTCGATAACATTTTAGGATCTTTTTTCAATGATAACCATTTATACTGTTTTTCTTATCAATGAGAGCCATTTTAGGATTTATTTATTTATTTGTTGTCTCTTTCAATCTATATTTTGCATTTTTATTTTTAAATTAAATTTTAATATTTTTCTTATTCCACCATATGAATTGTTCATTGTAAATTTTAAATATAATCAGTATATTTGGAAATATTTATTTATTGTAAAATTTAGATACATGAAATAGATATTTATCATTTGTATTGTAAAAGCTAAAATACTCGAATGTGTGATGTTATCATCAAAATACTTTTTATGGATCATTAATATTTTATGAAATTTAATCTCTATATTCATCTTAAAGTTATTATTTTTTATTCAAAGTAAATATAAAGTGATTTTTTTCTTTGGCTTCTTAAATAAATACTAACCAACAAGTCTTTGATCTAAGTAATATTATACTTAGTCTTCTTAAATAATATTTCAAATATGAGTCTTATAAAGAAAGGATTTCATTAAAAATAATCAATCAAATTATCTAATAAAATTAATCATTGATAAAATTGGTAAATACTCGTTAATCATTATAAATAACGTGAATAGATGATAAAACACGAGTATTAAAATTTCTCAAATGATCTACAACTAAATCTATGAATATACAGATTTTTAAATTACATAATTTTTTACAACCTCCATAATAAAATTATATAATCTTACTAACAAATTAACTACAAACAATATACTCCAAAGGTGGTGGCCTTTAGTTTACCACTACGTTCAAAGTAAATGTGCAAATTAACAATCAAACTGTTTGGCAACCGATTCTGCCATGTCTGAATCCGTGAGGACATGAGAATTCGACAAAGAGGTTTCTTCTTGAAGATTATCCATATTATTTGTTTGTAACACTAACGTCAACAAGTATGAACACAACACAAGAATACAACCTATATATTCTTATAAGTTAACGGTGCTGAATCGGTGACTTGAAAATGTCCGACAGAGAGGATAAATCAAAAGATAGAGATATAGCAAACTACAGTATATTTTAATAAAAGATAATTTTTTTGACAGCAGTATCAAGTTTTGTTAACAAATTGAAATTCCATATATTCGGAAGCATCCTATACAGCACAAAAAAACGTGTATCAAGTAATTTATTTTTTTAGTCTCTCTAAGAATTTTTTTAGTCTTTAAATAAAAATTTATATTCTCAATTTTGAAAAATATTATTTTTTTAGTCTTTCTCCTTAAATAAAAGTTTGCATTTTTTTAGTCTTTAAATTCTAACATAAGGACTAAAAAATATTGTTAGTATAAAAACTATTGTATTGTAATTTTTGTAAGATTTCTTTTTTTACAATAGTTTTTCAAAAAAAACTATTGTAAAAAAAAATATTACAAAAGGTATAATACAAAAAAAAAATGATAAAACTATTCAAATGAATGAAATAAACATATTTTTTCCTTTTCTCATGTACCAAAAAAAAAAAAAAAGAAATAAGATTTGTTAATGAGATTTTTAAGTAAAGATGTCAGAGATTCAATTACTTTTTTTCATGTTATGATTGGTCATTATAGATATCTAACTTAGTGCCTTGTTTTTCGACTCATACTAATAATGGTGATTTTTTTTAAGAAAATGATGAAGCTGTGTAATTGATATGTTCTTTATTGTTTGTCAGGATGCAATTTGGGTTTTTGAATTTTTAAACCGTGTAGCAGCATGCTACTGAATAGTGATGTAGATTTTAGAAGTATATTAAGCATAAGGGTCATCATAATTATCAAAAATACAAGTTAGCTTAAACGTGTTATTAAAGTGGGTCAAATGGTACTTGTCAACTGTTTTCTTTTTTAAAAAAATAGCAGGTATTTGTCAACAGTAAGAAGTATATGTTCTACATGTCAAAAAAGTGTTTACATATAAAGGATTGGGTATAACAACTTTTAAGAATAATAAAAGATGTAAATTATAGAAGTGGTTCTTTCTATAATTATTAAAAAAAAAATTAATTGTTATGAAAAAAAAGTGGGTTTAATTATTATTATTTTAATGAGGACTTTTTTTTTTACCAATTTAAGGAGGACTCTTTTTTTTTTATCAATTTAAGGAGAACTTAACACATGTTAATAACATGGGCATATGGTATGTCAATTGTTTGAAATATAATCTACATGTCAAAATAAAATTACACATTAGAAGATAACAACTTTTAAGACTAACAAAAGATGTTACTTATATAAATGGTTTCTTTTCCTCTTCACAGAAATTAGTTTGATTATTAAGGAAGAAAAGAGAGAAAAAGAGATCGTAAATTTGAAATTTTCATTAATACAAATTAACAACTAATATTTATTAATAAAAAAATTAGCTTAAGTCCGAAATAAAAAAAAAAGAAGGTACAATCTTATTTGAATGTAGTTAATCTAAAAAATGAGGATAATATAGGGGGGACATAGTACTGATGTACTGTACAGTTGACTGCACCTCTATCTATTTGTGACTTGTTTATCTATATTTTTAAAATTCTTCTATTACAGTTATTAAGTGAAAATTTCTTTAATTTTTTTTATATTTTTAATTATATTGAAGTCGTGAAAAGAATTCTTGCGAATACTTAACAAATTCTGATAAAAAAAATAAATCTTAACAAATAAAAAATGAAAGTAGGAAGACATAAGGTATGACTTATTTTAAATTAGAGAAGTGTTACAAAATACTTTAAATAGATTTATAATTTAGTGTCTTTTTTATGTCAAGGGATGATTTTATATTTTTCAGAAATTATATTCTCAGAAATATTATAACTAAAAATGTTATTTCTAGGCATATTTAAAAACATATTGATATTTTTTAAAGAATTTTAAAATTTAAATAGAAATTAAAAAAAGTTACGTGTGTGTTTAAAACAATTTCGAGTATCCGCATAAAAGATATCACCCCTTTCCAAGGGAATGAAAACGTAGGAAAATTGTGGAGACATTTGTTTTATAGAATAAATTATATTCCGGAAAATGATACTTTTAAGAATGTTATCCCCATAAAAAAATGTTTGATAAATACTTATCATTCTTTGCAATTTATTTTCATTCAAAAATAAAAAAGATTAATAAAAAATGAGGCAAAATAAGATGATCGAACTGAAAGTTATGTTAAAAAGAACTTCCATTTCATGGGAATATAGGATTTCCACACCTTCACATATAAATAGAAAAGGAGAAATATATACAATACATACTTTTGAAAATAATTCACGCCTAATTTTGTTTTATAATTTATATCAAACATGAAAAATGTTACATTTTTAAATTCACATACAAGGAACTAATTTTATATGACTTGAAACAAACATGTTTATAGTAAAAATAGAAGTTATAACTTTCTCAAAAATAATTTTCAAAACTTATAAAAAAAAAAAAAAAGACGAGAATATGACATTTTGATATTTAAATTATGAGAAATCAACTCGAAACGGTGAAGGTTTTCAGTTATGTTCTTTATTGTTTGTCAGGATGCAATTTGGGCGGTTTTAAACCGTGTGCAATATGTTAGTGAATAGTTATGTAAATTTGAGAAATATATTTAAGCACAAGGTTCAATAACTCCTAAAAAGAAGGATAATATTCAACAAAAACTATTAAAAACAAAGTGAGCTTAAACATGTTAATAAAGTGGGCCAAATGATATTTGTCAACTGTTTGAACTATAGTCTGCAAGTACAATTGGTTTTTAAGAATAATAAAAGATGTTACTTGGAGAACTGGTTTTTTTCTATAATTATTATAAAAAAATTAATCATTATTAAAACAAACAAGTGGGCTTAAACATGTTAGTTAAGTGGGCAATGGTATTTGTCAATTGGTTGAAGCATAGTCTCTACGTGTCTCAATAAAATTACACATAGAAGTTAGGTAAGGTAACAACTTTTAAGAACAATAAAAGATGTTACTTACATAAATGTTTTCCCCCCTCCTACGTATAGCTTTCACAAAAGCTAATCTTACTCGAGGTAGAGCAAGACAGTCTTATTGGAATGTTGTAAATCTAATATAATATAGGGACAATATAGAAGAAAAAAAAATACTACTAGTTTAAGACCCCTATCTATTTGTGTTGTATTTATCTATATTTTTATTTATACCTAATATTAAAAATCCTCTATTACAATTACTACATGATATTTTATTTATTTTCTAAAAAAATTATCGGAATTGTAACATGATTAAAAAAATTATATTAAAAAATTAATAGTGGATCAATTATTGATAACTTTGGTGTCAATGAAAAAAAATTAAAATATCAAATTTGACATGTGAAACCTAACTAAACAAATATACGTATTAAAAATAAAATAAAATATTTCGTAAAAATTTAAATTTGGATTATATTTTATCATATAAGTGATTATGTAAGTTTTCCCCACTCTATAAAGTTATATTCCCAAGCATATTCTCATAGGGAAACTTTTAAAGTTCAAACCTGCCCAAAAAGGAAAATTATCGAAAGAGTTTATTAATTGCAATAGTGGGTGAATGATTAATTATAATAATACATTTAAGAATCCTCTAAAAAAATAATGCAAATTTTTTTCTCAATCGGTAAAAATTGAATAAGATGATTTATAAAAATTTCACATATTCTATTCAAATCAACTGAATTAGATCCCTAAATAAAAACAATATATTTACAAATAGGATAACACTTATATTAAATATATTTTTATGTATTTTTGGTATTAATTTTTTTTTTGAAATTGAAATTTCACCTTAATAATTTATATAAAACAGATTTTTATGAAAGAGTCGACATAAGTTATCAAAGAAAATTTTCAAATTTAAATAAAAATACAAAAAACAAATTGAAGCACCCAAAGTGAGTAAGTTTTATCCTTGACAGAATAAAAAAAATCTAAGTTTTAAAACCTTACGAATAGTGTAAAACATGCATATTTTAAAATA
>PYAF01002557.1:246033-290221 GCA_007407185.1 Glycine tomentella
ATTATACATTTAAAAAAATCTAAGTTTTATCCTTACGAATACTATAAAACATGCATATTTTAAAATAAAATAGAATATTTCATTAAAAATTAAAAAAGGCTGATACTTTTATCTTTTTTATTTGAAATGAAGGTTTATACTTTTATGAAAAATCTGATTATATATATATATATATAAGTGTTATCGTAGCAAGCATATCCTTTTTCATGTAATTTTTTTATTTTAGTCCTTGTAAATTTTTTAAATTTTTTTTCCTTAAAATATTTTAAATAACACTTTGAACAGTAAAAAAAATAATATCTAAAACAATTTAAAAACAAAAATTTATTTTAGTCATTGCAAAATGTGTTTACAATGACTAAAATAATTTTTTTATAGGAAAAAAAATATTAAATTGCATAGACTAAAAATGTGCTTAAGATTTTTTTAAATGTATAATTTATATATAAATTATGCACTTTTTATTTTGTTGATGTACGTATAAAACTTAAAACTATATTTGGTACTCATATTTTTATTGATGATGATACACCCTGACTTGTGAACTATGTTATTAACTATTTAGCAAGTCTCTTATTGAGAGCTTGTCTGGTTTTACGTTTGAAATCATTAAATTTGAGTTTAGAGTTGGTCAGATTTGATTATTGTTTTTATCAATATATTTGATACTTTTCTGTTAGTGTGATTTAATGGAGTAAACTTAAGAGTTAAGACTGTGTTGATGTTATTTTAAGTACTTTTTTGTGTTACTATATTCAAATTTTAACTTAATTTTATAATAAAAGCATTTAAATATATATATATATATATATATATATATATCATATTACTTTAAAATCAATTTTAATACTCATTCAAATACATACCCAGTTCCTTCACACACTCAGTTCCTTCACTTTAAAGAAATGCATATTTAGCCACCTTATGGTATTTTTTTAGAGGAGTAAACTTATTGTATTATAAAATCAATGATAGTTGCATTTTCATATAAAAGAACAACTAAATCCCCTTTTAACCAACAACTAATGATAATGTATTCATATTTAATATTAAGATTGTCCCTATATATAACTAACTAATTATCATAAATTCATTCAAACACATGGTAAAATAAAAGTTTAAAATTTAAATACTTTTTAGTCCTTAATTTAGCTTTTTGTTTTCGTCTTTATAAATATTTTTTGTTTTGTTTTAATTTTTTTCATTTTATATTTTATTTTTAGAACAGTTTAGATAACAAAAAATATATTAAATTATAAAAATTAAAAACGTATTTATGATATTTAGACACTTCACAATTTGATATACTCAATTAACACGTAATTTTCCTCCGTCTCCCAATTTCTGTTATATGATATCTATATTTGTGTTAGATGTTTAAGAATCAGTTTTGATAAAAAAAAAAAAAAACAATTAAAAATCTACATTTTGTTATTCACAAATGTTAGTTAGTTGTTAGTAAAAGGATTCTGAATGTATGACCTTTCTTCATTTTTCGGTAATTAATAGAAATTTTTTCACATAATTTTTCTAAAAAAAACATTTATAAATTAATTAATAAAAAATTGTCTTTTAACTTATGAAAATTTTTATCTCATTATTTTATTTCTCTTTTGAGCTAAACTTACCTAGATAGACCCAAAAATCTATATTTGTATAATCCACCACCCAATGATACAAAGTCCATAGCTTCGCCTCCCACTCGTTTGCTTATGGCTAAAATGACAGCTAACCACAAACCACCAATCACACAAAATCTTTTATTTTTTTTGGTGAAATCCAATCACGCAAAACTAAATAAAATAAAATAAAATGAAATGAGAACCCTATAAAATGGATAAGCCATAAAGAGTAATATTAGCAACAGACGCAAACCAAAAAAAGTAAGAGCGAGAGAAGAGAGAGATAATGCGTTGTTATGGCTTAACAGTACCGGGAAGCGACCACCGCTTCAGCGTGCCCACCGTATCTCAGGTGTTCTTGCGGCCCAACAGGCCCATTAACCGAATCGCGTTTCCGAAGGCGACCCTGAAGAACGAGGGGTTCGTGGTGGAGCTGAGCTTCTACGAGCTTCTTGGAATACCAGTATCAGGTTCGGTAACGGAGATCAAGAACGCGTACAAGCAACTCGCCCGAAAGTACCACCCGGACGTGTCGCCACCGGATCGGGTCGAGGAGTACACCAAGAGGTTTATTCAGGTGCAGGAGGCCTACGAAACCTTGTCTGATCCTTCCAGAAGAGCTATGTACGACAAGGACATGGCCAAGGGCATTAACTTCGCCTTCAACGCTCGGAGACGCTATAATTACCACGATCAGGTACGCCAACTGAGGGCTTTTTCACCAAATAGTTGTTGGAATCACATGATTTAGCCATCGTAGGATGAATTGCAAATGGCTTTCAATTGTTCGTAATGTGGTTCTGATTCTATGATAGTATGATTTGTTGTGCTTCTTTTTTCTTTTTAACAATCCTCATCAAATATATTGAAATTCAAATAAGGTTAAATTGTGAGACAAGGACTTTATACAGTCTCTCACTCTGTGCTTGCTATTTGGTTGTTCTGTTGCTTTGTTTTAATTCTTAGATGACAAAGGATTTGCACACTATCACTAACCCACCCAATGAAATGACATATTACATATGGATTTTTTTTTTTTGCAATTCCTAGTTCAAAATCATTGCATCGAGCACTATACATCGTTTATCTGATATATACCTGGGCTATTTTTCACTGTGTCTAAACTTATGATTTGATGAGTTAGGATACACAATTTCAAAAATTAAATTGGGGATTCAAAATTTGATTTGTGATTTAATCTAATCTGAAATTGTTTTACTACTGATTTGTTTACTTTAACCTATCTCAGTCAGCAAACAAAGAAATTGACTGTAGGAGTGTCATACAACTTGACCAGGAATGGGAATTGCTTTATCATGCACTTTTGAATTCTGATATTTTATATTTTGGGGTGCTTTTTATAAGTTAGTAATATGAACTTGATTCTTTGTCTGTTCCATGCCTTTTGTTTTCCAAAAATTACAGTTCTAGCGGTCACCTTGCTTCTGTTGGAATTTCTTTTTCATGATGGTATCACAGATTCCTCCTGCTGTTTGTGAACTTATATTAATATTTGATGTATCTATTACAAATTTGACTTCTGCTCTGCACCTACCCATAATTGGTATTTTTATAATTTATGAGGACTATTCTGTCTTTTGTTCTTTTTTTCTTTTTGAATATGTCGACTTGAATCCCAGTCTCTCCGTCACAATATCGGAACAAGTCTGTTGTAGTGGACTCTTTAGCACATGAATGTCTGTTGTGCAAGTTAAATTTCCGTTCATGATGGTATAACAGATTCTACCTGCTGTGAGCTTGTATTATTTTATGCAATATCTATTCACTTCTACACTGTACCTATACACCCAATATGAATATAATTGTGTGTGTTGTTGCTGTATAGCATGTGTAAAATATAATTGGCTCTTCAGCACATTAAAAGTCTGTGCAAGCTAACAGTGTCAAAGGATATGAATATAATGATGACGAAACGTGTCTGCTAATGAGATTGAGTGTGATCTTAATTATTTCTTTATTCATATACTGCTGTTCGGCATTTTTTTTACCATGGTAATGACTAAGTGGGAATTCATGGATCATGCATTCTAAAGAGATAGGGGACTTCTTAATTTATTGTATTTGTTTGTTCAGTTGTCTAATTCACTGTGAATTGTTCTCATGTAACTTTTTTTTCCTTCTAATTTTAAATTGAAGAAAAGGGGGTACGGGTGTTTGGCTAGAAGTAGAACACTGATTATTTTGCACACTGATTCTAAGCTGTTGGTTTTGAATCAGGTGGTTGAACAAAAAAGTGAATGGAAAGCTAGGTGGAAATCTCAACTGTCAGAGTTGAAGAGAAAAAGTAACGGCAAGGATGCTGGAGGGAATATGTCATGGGCAGCACGAATGCGCCAACAGAGGAATGAATTGTCAAATGAATCATGACTAGGATTTTCCTTAGTTCTCTCTATGTAACTAGTTGTATATATAGATAATGTGTACATCTTCGTACTCTAGATTACAAATCAAATATAAAATTAATGTTGAGAAAACGTGCCATTGGCCTATTGCTCTACTTACAGTTTTCAGCGTGCCAACCACATAGTTTGCTGAATTAACGTCAGTAGGCCATTTTAGTGTTTTGGTTAGCATTTGGAAAATTGATTTTGAAGTAAAGTGATTTATAGTTAGATCATTAGATGATTTTATTCTAAAAGTAAGTTAATAATAAAATTTAGTATACTTTTTTTTATTTGATGCAAAAATTATTTATAATTGTTTTAACTCAATTGTTTAGATTTAGAATTAATTTCTTAATGTAAAATTAAATGTGAATATTAATTGAAAATTATGTTAGTTGGTACATAAAATTATGTTGAGTCTAGTACATAAAATTATGACGACATCATGAATAAGTTGAAATAAATATTTATTGTTTCGATGCTTCACTCTTAACTTGATTTTTTTGATCAATACCGCCAAAAGTGATTTTAAAGTAGACACACTATTAGTCTAACTAGCAGTGAGACTTGTGTATTGCATGATTTTTTCTAAAAAAAAAAAAAAAAAAAAAAAAAAAAAAAAAAAAAAAAAAAAAAAAAAAAAAAAAAAAAAAAAAAAAAAAAAAAAAAAAAAAAAAAAAAAACACTAAAGAGGGAGAGAGAATAAAAAGGTGAGTAAAACAAAATAAAATAAAAACTTGAAAATTGTTCTTGAAAAACTGTTCAGCTAACATGTAGCAATGGCTGGACAATTTTTTAATCCTTTGATTATGGATTGTTCTGTATGGTAGTTATTTTGGATGAGAAGATTTTGGGGTGCCTATTTATGTGTAAGGTGGGAGGAAGAAAAATAGTTTGGAGTTTGGTTGCCAGCAAGTGGGATTAGGTACTCTGGTTTTTGTTTATGCATTTAAATGGACGAGTATCAAGGGTCAAATATGATCGAATTTTCTTTTTGATAGCCCAAATATGATCGAATTAAACTCCACAAATTATACAATTTTGAAGCCCCTCATGAAATTGTTATATGGTTACTTATTTCGGCTGAGAAGGTTTTTGGGGTGCCTATTTATGTGCAAGGTCGAAAAATATTTTGTACTTTGGTTACCAACAAGTAGGATTAGGAACTTTGGTTTAACATCAAGGGTCACATATGATCGAATTAAACTCCACAAGTTATACAACTTGGAGGCCCCTCATGAAACGTGTCATATGATAGTTATTTTTGGCGGTGAGAAGATTTTTGGGATGCCTATTTATGTGTAAGGTGGGAGGGAGAAAAATATTTTGGACTTGTTTTTTTTCTTTTGAATATTTTGAACTTTGGTTACCAACAACTCAACAAGTGGGATTAAGAACTTTCGTTTGTGAATTTAAATGGACGAATGTCAAGGGTTAAATATGATTGAACTAAACTCCACAAACTATACAATTTGAAAGCCCCTCATGAAACGTGTTATATTAAGAAAAGATATGTGTATGACGCTAGGGTGATGTTGTTCGACCAATTCATAAATGAAAAAACTATTGGTTTGATTAATTATGCAGTGATTGGAAGTAGGAATCACAAGGAAACTGGCCGAATTGAATGAGCAAAATAACATACAGAATGAAGCATTTATGGTTCGGAAGTTAATGAATATGAAATACGAATAAGGTAATGCATCTGAGCATATTTCAAGATGTTGTGAATAAATTGACGCATAAAAGTTACATTAGGTGATAAGTTGTGAGTATTGTTGTTGCTTGGTTCAGTGCTTGACACGTGTAAGTTTTGATAGTAAGTTGTGAAATTGATTAATTTTTGTTTATCATAACATTTGTGCAAATTATCTATCTATCCCTTACTGTTAAACTAATAACCAATTTATGTCAGAAAATTTGACTAATCACTTCTAATATTATTTCTTCTTTCAATTATATTTTTTTATTTACAAAAATTTAAATTTAAAATCTTAAAAGAGACCGAATTTTATTTTACTTAGGCCAACGATTTTTTGTTTCACATTGATTAGTGTAACTTTAAATTGAAATTAACTTCACATTATATTGTCAATGGTACATACCATGTTGTCTTGTAAAAAGAGCTATGATTTCCCATGAGGCACAGTGGTCCCTTCCCCGTTCCCATGCCCACACGAGCGAGCGAGAGAGAGAGAGAGAAAGAAAGAGCAGGATTAATTTGCATTTATCAATTAAAGTTGTAATGTCAAAGTGTTGCAAATTTGTAACTTCTGATAACTTTCTTTATTTAGGTTTTGTTTGGAAGAAAGATTTTAAAGGGGAAGAGAGAGAAGGAAAAAGTTTGGATAATAACACCTTCTTATTTAAAAGTTTTAATTTTCTAGGAAAAAAATTTGAAGATTTTTAAAATTCCTCTTAATTTCTCCAAATCACTAAAATTATTGTTTCCCCAATTTGAGAATTTTTAGAAGGACAAGTAATAAAATTACTATCATACCCCAACTACAAATTCAAAAATATATTTTTAATATATTTTTACATTTAAATTATATAATTTTTACATTTAACATCTTATTAACTTTCAATTTTTCTCTCTTAATATATTTTTAACTTCCAAATAAGAAAAAAGAAATTTTCCTTATTTTCTTCCCTTTTCTTCTCCTTGAATCTTTTTTTTTCCTTCCCCTTCTAACTTCCAAACAAAACCTTAAAATAACCTTGAAGTTAAGGGTGAGGGAAGATTCTTCCCATTTAAGAGTCATGAGTTAGGAAAACTAATAATTTCAGTTGGGAGATAAAGAATGAGACAGGGGATTGGGGAAATTAAGAAGATTCTGTTACTAATTTCTAATCACGTGTAATAGCTTCAAAGTTAGGCTTTTCATCGACAAAAGGTCAATCTAGTGAGATGACCCTCCTTACACTCCTCTTTTTTATTTCCAACAATGAAACTAATAAGTATTCAAAAATATATTACTTACTTGAAACCCTATATGATTAAGAAAACTCTTGGTAAAAAATATTGTTCACCATCGTAGAAACAACACTTGGAATATGTAGGTGAGACTATGAAGCATGTCCCTTTCCCATAGCCTATGAACTTACAGTGGCATCACAGCTTGGAGTGTCTTCGCATGATGCAAGACAAATTTGTTGGCTTCTCACAGCATGTGAAAACAGAACAATAATCATGGCTGCAAGAATAACTTTCACCAAAATCACTGAAACAAGAGAAGGAGACATTCTTGTGTACGACACTTTGGATCCTGTGCATTGTGTCTTCCTTTTTTCTGAGTAATGAGTTGAGTGTTGCAAAGCACGAAAAATAGTCCTTAAGATTTGCATCAAAATAAATTAATGTAGTATGTATATTGATCTCTCAAAGAGAATCAAGTGTAATTTTTGAAAGAAACGGGAGTATTGTGTTGTAATATATATTGATCACTCAAGAGAATACAATGTATATTTTAAGAGCCAAGGGTCTACTTTGTAATTTCTTCAAAAATGAGAATAATGTTGATAAAATTTTGTTTTAATTTTTTGAAGTCACAATTGTATTTTTCAATCCGTTCTTGTTGGGCAAAAATATAATGTTCATTGTTGTGTGAATATAATAATACCAATAATATCAATAAATAGAATAAATCAAAAGCATCTGTCACCAAATTGGTCATTAACAATCCTTATGACAACAACTAAAAGAATATAAAATCATAAAATTATATTAGTATAAAAATATATGATGTATAATAAATAAAATCAAAATAAATAACTCTTTATATAAGTAAAAATATTATTTTTAAAATATAAATATTTAAACTAAATGAACATTAAAAATATAATAAAAGTGACCGCATTCAGCATCTTGTTTTGAGATATTAATCAAACTAAAATAAAAGTAATTAAGAAAAAATTATTTCTTCAAATCTCCTTAAACTCAACACTTTCTTCCTCTTCTTTGAAACAACATTTATAATGAGATGATAATCCTATTGAGTAAAACAATTAACAGGAGTTCACAAATAGTGTTGTTTTCAATCGACACAGTAATCCAACAAATCAGTCATGATATCTACAATGAATTTAAAATACGATTATATATATATATAATCCCAATAAAAATTATATTAAAACAATCACAATTCATAACATTATGAATAAATAAAATATTTAAATAAACAACATCATCTCATCGCATTCAAATAAATATAACAGACACAATTTAATGATTCTTAAAATCATAAGATTCAATTCTTTGGTTCCCATAACCAGTATAGATCTCAGATTCTTTAAAGAGTCTATGAGTTCATATTTCATACAATGACGTCTCATTGTCTTCTTCATCATAAATGAGGTATCTAGAATATCTTCTCATCCCATATGGAGGTATTTATTATATAATTTCATAATAAAATGTACATCATCATCCCTTCCCAAAAGGTGATGATCAACTCATAAAATTATAAGAGTATCATTGTAAAAAAAAAACTATCAACAATATCCCTAATTTCATGCATTCAATAATAATTCTCAAAATCACACCACAACAATAATAAAATCAACTAATAATATGAAACCACATATATAACAAGATTATATAATAATATAATAATTAAGGCATATAATATTTGCAATGTATTAAAACATAACACATATAAGTACAAATGGGTCTTGATCCTAAATAAATTATATATTTATTAATTCAATGATAAATCCTTTTAGATAATCTCTCTCTCTCTCTCTCTCTCTCTCTCTCTCTCTCTCTCTCTCTCTCTCTCTCTCTCTCTCTCTATATATATATATATATATATATATATATATATATATATAAAGAAAACACATTCTCTAAAGTTCATATCATGGAAGTTTAAAATAACTGTTTTACTCATTTTTTGAAGCAAAAAATTCATACTCTCCATTATTCTTTTTTTCCTCTACCAATTATGTTGAAAGAATTCCTCTGTTTTCTTTATTTTTCTCATTCATTAAGCAACTCATTAATACCAAAAGAGATTGTGTGTGATTCTAAGAGAATGAAATGTCTATCCTTATATAAAAATTATACATAAATTGAAATTTATTTAACTGATCTTTTTTTTATCTATTATTATCTTTAATCAATCTAATATATTATTATACTAATCTCTTTTCAAAATAAAAATAACAATAAAATATATTAAAATAATTTAATTTATTTTTTCTTTTATTAAAAGATATATTTAAATATTTTTATCTAATTAATTATTGGGTTATTTTTCTAAAACGTTAGAACACATACGTAAAATCTTTTTATTGCAAACAATCTTGTTTGGATTTGAAATATGGAAAATGTATAAACCCACGTCATTTAATATTACAACTCTTTATTTTGTTTGGATTTGAAATATGGAAAATATATAAACCCACGTCATTTAATGTTACAACTCTTTATTGATACTATAAAGATGTCAAGATCAAATTACTATATCAAACATAAACTCTTTTTAAAAGTTTAGACTGATATGATAAGTCATGGATGCATATTGTTCCATGGTCGGTTCATTTTGAACTCCAATCTTGCCTACACTAAGCAAGCGGTGAATATAATGTACAAAATTGTTTGTCTTGTATTTGCCGCATAAATGGGATTAAATCGTTTCCGTTCAAACTAATGAATTTGTCCCTAAGTTGAGTTTGTTTCAAAATGTGATAAACCTCACACACCATTCATTATCTATCTATATTCTATAAAAGCCAGCAGAACTTACCATTCCATTCATGCATATCCAGGATTTCATTCATACTTTGGTATGTTTGTGAACCCATTACGTTCAGGTTGCGCAAATTCCAAAATGTCGTTTTGTGAACAAATAATTTGTTACTTTTGCTTGAAGGATTGTTTGAGGAATCTCAAATATTAAAACAAACACACACTTATACACTATAATGTGTATAGCCTTTTAAAAAAAGTTATAATATGTATATTAAAGTCAAAAGCATCAATACTACAAGCGTTGGTTTTTCTACAAAATAGGGAAAAACTGAACTCAACCATGGTTAAAACAGGTTTTCTCGTCAACATCACAAAACGGAATCAGATGAATGGTTCCGAGTTCAAATTTAATTGTTACGTGTAGAATTACGTCCTTAAAAAATAAGGATACAAATTAAACCACTTGAGAAAAGATTCCAAGTGTATTTTTTTATAAGCAAAATATATTAATATAAAAGCCATTTATTTTAGTATGATTTAATTATGTAATGTTATGTAACTTATTTTATATCAAATATTTAATTTTTAAAATTAAAGTCTAAGGACTTTTTAACAAATTTATTATTTTAGTTTTTAATATACAGTAATATTTTATTAAAAGACCATTTAATTCTTACTCTTCCTAATTCAATCCCTAATCCAACGTCTTGTTCTCTCGTTGATCGTTGCCGACTTGCATGCCAGGTTTCTTATTTGCGGTCTTCCACCGTCACCGACCGTGACATTTCACTATGCCACTTCTGCACCGTGGAAATAGGACACTTCAGGTTGGAGAAAGGTACTGTACCCTTCCCTCAATTATTCAACTCATGTCTACCTTAGTAAACCCTCTTATGCTCACCGTGGAACACGTATCTTTCTAATTTTTGGAGTCTATAATGCCTGTTTTAAAGTAGCTTTCGGTAACTTTGGTTTTAAATCAACATATTAACTTTATTTATAATTTTCACTTTGAAGCTTGATATCGTGCGCGATATTATAGCTGGAAGTCTGCAAGGGGAAGATCGATTGGAGGCTCTCCTATTATCTACTTTCTATCTCAAGGTCTTGTTCTGTCTCTTATTGATATCGAATCAATTCTATTAATATTATATTGAAGCAAGATGTTGAATTAGAAAGAGTAAGGATTAAATTATCTTTTTAATAAAATATTATGGTATAAAAGTCTTTGGACTTTAATTGTAAAAAAATAAAATAAAAAATTGGATTATCTAATGTGTGAATGTAAGTCACCTAATGTTATAAAATAGGTTGTGTATCATACGATTTTTTTTTTAATCCTTGGATGGATTTTAAGTTGCAAGTCATGGACAAGATAAGGTGATCTCAAATGTAGGGCAGGCATTTCTCTTTACAAAAATAATAACAATTAATTTGGGAACCCAGGTGTTATTTTCGTTGCAAGTCATGGATAAGATAAGGTGATCTCAAATGTAGGGCATTTCTCTAACTGTTATTGTAGTTTTGTGATCAAACCCATTTCATAAGAAAAAATATGGTTAAATAGTCATTTTCATCATTAAATGTGTAAAGTGCTGACAAATTTATCCCAGAAAGATGAAAATTCAAATTTTTATCCTTGAAAGTGAAAAAAGTGGGACAAATCTGTTACCGTTAATATTCAAGGACGAATTTGTCAGCACTCTATACATTTAGGGATTAATTTGTCAACTATCAATTCAAAATATAATTTAATTTTTATATTCTCTTTTTTTAATAATTGCAAGTATAACATTACAATAAACACTTAAAAATTAGGAAAGCAAGTATAAATTAAAATAAATATAATAATAAACATAATTTGTTTGTTGCTTTGAAATTCTATTATAACAATATTAAGTAATGACAAAATCAAGTTAGGTCTCATTTTTTGTAAGAATTAACTTAACGGTTGTGCATCTTTGTTTGGATCTCATATTTTGGGTAAGGTACTATCACATTAAAAAAATTTAAAGCAAAAATATGAGATAATACTTTACCTAAAATATGAGGTCCAAACAAATTAAAATGCACACTCATAAAATTAATCCTTACAAAAAAATGAGACTTAACTTGATTTTGTCATTACCTAATGTTGTTATAATAAAAAATTTATAGCAACATACAAATTATGTTCATTAATCAATATTATACTTATTATATTTGTTTTAACTTATACATATTTTCTAATTTTTAAATGTTTATTATAATTTTATGCTTGCAATAATTAGAAAAGGAAGAATAAGAAGATTAAATTATATTTTGGGTAGGAAGCTGACAAATGCATCCCTGAATGTGTAAAACACTAACAAATTTGTTCTTGAATATTAATAGTAGTAATGGACAGAATTTAACAGAGGAATAAATTTGTCACACTTTTTTTCACTTTCAGAGACAAAAATTTGAATTTTCATATTTCGAAGACGAATTTATCATACACATTTAGAAACGAAAATGATTATTTACCCAAAAAATATATATATTAAAATTATTTTAATTTTTTTTTTTATTAAGACTTTCTTTACTTTTGTTCATTTATTTGTCTTATCCTCGTCAACAACAACTCCCACCACCACCACATCCTTGATCTCCTTGTGTCGATGCCGCTCTTCTACTTCTTTCTAGTTTTTTTCCTGATTTGAGATATGTTGACACTCTTCTCTTTCTTTCATGCAACTGAGTTTTTTTTCGATCTCAAATCCGCTTCAACTCTTCTTCCTTTCTCATTTTTCTGGGTTTTTTTTTTCAAGTCTAAGATCTACTCCACCGCATCTCCCTCTTTCCTTTTTGCTGGGTTTTTTGTTCAGATCGGTGATCCGCGATTCCTTCCACGTCTTTTATGTTGGCGGTTTGATTTTTTTTGTGTGTGTATTTTTTCAAATAATTCCGATAGGGTGTTGGATATGGTTCATATTGTGTGCATATATACACGGTACCCCTTTTTTGGGATTGGAGGAATCTTTTGGCATTCCTCACATCACTTTATTGATGAGCGAAAAGCTTTGAAAGAGAGCGAGCCAAAGAGGCCACCGAAAAGCATGGATACCGTATCATGAAAGCAAGAAAAAAAAAAAAAAAAAAGACCCGATTTGACGGGCCAACACACGCACGAACGCATACGTCTATCATCCTTCCACACATACCCACCCTTGTCCACACGTGCTCATTTCATCCATGCCTGAGGAACTGTAATTTCTAACTTTTTTTTCTTTGAACAAAAACGATTCGTAAACACCCACATAACCTATTTTGTCACCACCTACGAAAAAGAAAAAGAGGAAAAATATATATAATTATAATAGGTAACAATATAAAGCGATAAAAAAGAGATGAAATATTGTTTTAATAGTTTGTTTAGAATGATAGGATGTGCAATTATTCTTTTTTTTAAGATAGGTCAAAATTTATTAAAAATCATGCAATATTACAAGTTTTGTTTGAATCTCTGGTATCATTTTATAAATTTTAATACAAAATATGTTACAAATAGTATGTTAAAAAGTTATGTTATAATTGTTACTACTTAGCTATAGTGATATGATAATATAATTGTATGCTAATAATGTTTATTATGCACTTAGTCAGAGATTCGACCCTAAATAAATCTTTGCATTTAGATAAATTAATCACTAATTTTGGACTGGGATACGGTGGGCACCCCAAACAAAGCACTACTTATAGTAATAATTTACTCTCTGTGTACGGTGCGATTTTGCTTTTCTTTTAAAATCTAGTTGCATTTCATTTTACTTTAATTTATGGGCGGAAATTCCTTAGTCAACTACATCTCATCATTTGGTCTTGGTTGTTGCAGGCAACAGCTCATTTCCCACTTTGTCTACTTTTGGTGGGTGTGGCTCATGCTCTTCCGTCACTATATATGCACGGGTTCCACTCCTCGGTGAGTGAACTGGGATATTTTTTCTAGACATAGTAATGATATTTTATTATTTGTAATTTAAGTTTGGATATATAAATAATTATGGTGTTTAAAGTTTTTAAATTTATATTTTTTTTATGTATAATTGTACAAGTATGTGAAAGAATATAATAAAAAGTTAAACATAATCCACATTAGGTAAATTATGATAAATTTTGTGTGTTATTTTTTTTTTCTATTTTCTCTTTTTCGATTGTTATGTGGTTATGCAGTACCCAACATAAAGGAGGTAGTGAGCGTTCTCCTAATGGTGGGAGTTATCCACGAGAGGATAATGTCGAGGGAGTTATCAATGCATATTTAGAAATAAAAATAACATCTCTAGAAAAACAGACAATTTGCTTGAATACTTTTCTATTTTAAACATTTCTTCTAACATCTCACTTTTTTTTATGTTTCTTTTTTTATTAAATTATAAATCTTATATTACTTGTATTTTTTTTCCTTTTTATTGTTCTCTCATTAGATGTCTAATAGCATTATGAGGACAAATTTATGTGAACGGATTAATTTAAAAAAAAATTATAAGAATGGATAAATTTTAAAAATATTACACTCCATGGATAAACCGTGTTACGACTTTATCTTTCTTATTTTCATTTTTTTAAAAAAACAGTAAAGTTGTATTTTTATTCATGACTTCTAAGTTTTAATTTTTTTTAAAAATAAGTATATTGAAGTTATTTTGTAAATCAAAATTTTAATATTTTTTTATTTTTTTAGTCACAAGTGAAGTCGTAAGGCATTTATGACTTTTCAATTTTTTTATTATTTATTTTGAAATTGTGACATTCTGAAGTCGTAAAATCTATCCATTTTTATATTTTTTTTTTAAAAAAATAACTCATTCAGGTAAATTTGCCCATGGGAGTCCATTTATCTTTTTCCTTCCAAAAAACTATGAATCTGTACCTATGTCGATTTTGTTCCAGAATGTGATAAACAACACACCACTCAATTTTTTTTTTGAGGATTTCATAGAAATTTAGTTTCAATAACCATTTGGGCCAATACACAATTATATAATAGTTGTAAAATTATGAACCCCCAAACTTTAGTAATTAGTACAGTTTTTTTTCCAATTAGGACATTTTTTTTTTATTTACCAAATAGTAGTAGTCAACAAAAAAATTACCATTTGGGGGTAAGTCGTGTCACGTGACACAACTCTTTTTATTTTGAAAAAAAAATATTAGTTGCTAAAATTTAATCGCTAATTTCGATCTTTATTTCAATCGCTAACACTTTTTGCGACAGAATGTTATAGTTGCAAACATAAAAAAACACAGAATATGCAAAAGTGTTGTGACTGAAATAGCGATCGAAATTAGTCACGCCCAATTTGGACGTGATTGATTGTCCCATAAGCGTAAATAATTTCAAAATAACTCCAAATTAGTAATTTTTTTTTAAAAGTATTATTTTAATTAATTTGCCGATAAGGTGATATCAAATGTAGGGCAATTCTCTTTACAAAATAGAACAATTAATTTGGAAATCCAGGTGTTATTTTTGTTTCAAGTCATGAACAAGATAAGGTGATCTCAAATGTGGGGAAATTCTCCAACTTTGTTATTGTCGTTTTGTGACCAAACCCATCTCATAAGAAAATATATATATATATATATATATATATATATATATTAAAATTATTTTAATTTTTTTAATAGACTTTCTTTACTTTTGTCTTTTGTTCATTTATTTGTTTTATCCTCGCCAGCGACAACTCCCATCACCACCACACCCTTAATCTCCTTGTGTCGATGTCGCTCTTCTAATTCTTTCTAGTTTTTTTTTTCCGATTTGAGATCTGTTGTCACTCTTCTCTTTCTTTCATTCAACTGAGTTTTTTTTTTTTTTCGATCTCAAATCCGCTTCACCTCTTCTTTCTTTCTCATTTTTCTGGGTTTTTTTTTCCAAGTCTAAGATCTACTCCACCGCATCTCCTTCTTTCCTTTTTGCTGGTTTTTTGTTCAGATCGGTGATCCACGATTCCTTCCTCATCTTTTATGTTCACGGTTTGATTTTTTTTGTGTGTGTATTTTTTTATCCGGATGTGGGTTAGTGTTTGGGGTTGTTTGATTGTGTTTTCTTTTGTTGGTGAGAAAGGGGAAAAAGAGAGGAAACAAGAAAAAAAGAGGATAACAACACGAAGTTGGCGGCGACTGAGAGAAACTACGGTGGCAATGCGTTTGACTTCTGTGATGGCGCGTTGATTTTCAAATAATCCCGATAGGGGAGGTCGTGGGCGTTCCCCTAATGGTGGGAGTTACCGACGAGAGTATAATGTCGAGCGAGGGGGTTATCAATGCAGATTTAGAAATAAAAATAACATATCTAGAAAAACAAATTGTTTGTGTTGTATGTGCGATGTGATATGTTGCATTGCTTAAATTGCAAGAAAACCGGTTGCTTGAATACTTATTCTATTTTAAACATTTCTTCTAACATCTCACTTTTTTTTTATGTTTCTTTTTTTGTTAAATTATAAATCTTATATTACTTGTATCTTTTCCTTTTTATTGTTCTCTCATTAGATGTCTAATAGCATTATGAGGGCAAATTTATGTGAACGGATTAATTTTTAAAAAATTTATAGAAATGGATAAATTTTAAAAATATTACACTCCATGAATAAGTTGTGTCACGACTTTATCTTTCTTATTTTTATTTCTTAAAATAATATCAAAGTTGTATTTCTATTCACGACTTCTAAATTTTAATTTTTAAAAAAATAAGTATATTGAAGTTATTTTGTGAATCAAAATTTTAGTTTTTTTAATTTTTTTTAGTCATAAGTAAAGACGTAAAAACGTGAAGTAGTAAGTGAATTTATGACTTCTCAATTTATTTTTTAGCAAAAAAATTATGACATTCTAAAGTTGTAAAACCTATCCATTTTAATATTATTTTTTTAAAATAAATAACTCATTCAGGTAAATTTGCCCATGGGAGTCCATTTATCTTTTTCCTTTCGTTCCATCCAAAATTATGAATCTGTGCCTACGTCGATATTGTTCCAAAATGTGATAAACCACACACCACTCTTTTATTTATAAGCCTGCAGAACTTACCATTCTATTCGTGCATATACAACACTACAACATTTCATTTCATAACATGGAGCTTCTTATTCCCTTCTCTCTCCTATTCACCTTTGCTTGCATTTTCCTTACATTATTTAACACTCTGAACCGTTCAAATTCCAAAATCTTACCACCAGGACCATGGAAACTGCCTCTTCTAGGTAACATTCACCAATTTTTCGGGCCACTTTCCCACCAAACTTTGACAAACTTGGCTAAACAACATGGACCGTTGATGCACCTACAACTTGGTGAAAAGCCACACATTATAGTCTTTTCAGCAGATATTGCCAAAGAGATTATGAAAACTCATGATGCCATCTTTGCCAATAGGCCTCATCTTCTTGCTTCCAAATCCTTTCTCTATGACAGCAGCGACATAGCCTTCTCTTCTTATGGAAAAGCTTGGAGGCAACTAAAAAAAATATGCATTTCAGAGCTGCTAAATGCAAAACATGTTCAATCACTAAGGCACATAAGAGAAGAAGAGGTATCTAAGCTAGTTAGCAATATATATGCAAATGAAGGGTCAATTATCAATCTTTCTAAGGAAATTGAGTCAGTGACAATAGCTATAATTGCAAGGGCAGTTAATGGTAAAAAATGCAAAGACCAAGAAGCTTTCATGTCAACGATGGAGCAAATGCTAGTGCTGTTGGGAGGTTTCTCAATTGCTGATTTGTACCCTTCAATCAAAGTGCTTCCATTGCTCACAGGAATGAAAAGTAAACTTGAAAGGGCGCAGAGAGAGAATGACAAGATCCTAGAAAATATGGTCAAGGATCACAAGGAAAATGAGAACAAGAATGGGGTGACGCACGAGGATTTTATTGATATTCTTCTCAAAACTCAAAAGAGAGATGACTTGGAAATTCCCTTGACTCACAACCTCGTCAAAGCACTCATCTGGGTTAGTTTGCAATTTTGTTTAAGATTACTTTAAGATTCCGATGTAAACAACTATATAAGTCCATAGATATGAAATTTACTGAAATAATAACTTACACTTTAATATATATATATATATATATATATATATATATATTAAAATATTATTAAAATAAGTGAGTGTACTATACTCACTTGTTTTTTAGGAGTATTCTAGAAAGATATAGTTTCTGATCTTAATAAAGAAAAGGGTTAAATATATTTTTAATTTTAATTTTTCAAACTTTTTATTTAGTCCCTAATACAAAGACACAATCTTCTTCAAGCTTTAGCCATCATAGATTTCCACTTTAATATATATATATATATATATATATATATATTAAAATATTATTAAAATAAGTGAGTGTACTATACTCACTTGTTTTTTAGGAGTATTATAGAAAGATATAGTTTCTGATCTTAATAAAGAAAAGGGTTAAATATATTTTTAATTTTAATTTTTCAAACTTTTTATTTAGTCCCTAATACAAAGACACAATCTTCTTCAAGCTTTAGCCATCATAGATTTCCAACAAAGTTTCATTGTTTTTTTTAATAACACATTAATACAGATTCATAGCAGTAGCACATAGAAAAATCATAGATACAATGATCCAATTGGGGTGGTACCTTCAGAGAGCATTGAAATCAAGAAGAATTAACAAATAAAAAACTAGTTCAGAATGGAAAACAAAGACTCATTTGATAAAACGGGGAGTGGTGGTGAGCGATGAGGTCGTTGAAGAAGGGGCGGTGGTCGAATTTGCAACCCGTGTTGATTTTGCCACTCACTTTCGTTTTATTTATGTGAGTTGAATACTAAAACATTTGTGTTCTTGCATCTAGATTTACCACCCGTGTTGAATTTGTGCCTTTTTGTTTGATTTTCAATGCTTGAATTTGTTCTTCTGTCAAATATGTGCAATTTCTTGCACCGAGTATAACAATTTCTTACTGTGTTTAACTTCCACAAAATTTATTACCCTAAAATTTAATCTCACATTATCATTTAATGTCAATATTTAATAATGGCAAGAATCAAAATCATTAACAGACAAAAATATGAAAAACTAAGATTGATTATTTTTTTATTCAAAGACTAAAAGTAAAAATTTTAAAGACTAAAAACATGTTTAATCTTTAACAAAATTAAAGTTGTAATGGTTAAAATACTTTATCCATAAAATAAGGGGATGACAACTCTATCTTTTTCTTTCTTTATATATAAAATATAGTTAAATTGATAATAAAATAGGAAACAAAAGTGATATTTTATTTTTATTTTTACTACTATTATTAGTATAATAGAAGGATAAGTAGTGAAATATATTTTATTTCATTTTGTTCTATTCTTCGTCTTTTTGTTCCTCTTAATTTAAAAGATATGTAATGGAATGGGATTTTTCTTTCACCCCATTATAAAATAATTAAATAATAGTATTTTTCATTTCATTTATTTCGTTCTATTTTATTATATTTCATCGGATTGGTTCATCCTTTAATATCTAAATGAAGTTACCAATACCAGGAAAAATAGAACGAACCAGTCCCTTGGATCCACCTCATCACTGCCCCAGTTGCTAATTGGCTACATTTTTATTTTGGCCAATATCTAGAGGGGTCCCTAAATTATTGCCTTCTTGGGAAAGTCTTACACTGCCCAGTTTCCATGCCCATTTTTGCTTTGTTTCTTTCCCAAAAAGACGTGAGTGGGGTCTACGTTCTTTTTATTTTTTGGGCATTGCAATACGATGCCGTATAAGCTACTACTACAGGCCTGATTGGATAAGCTTCTCTAGAAGCATTTTTAGAAGAAAAAAATAAGAGCAAAAAGATGAGATGAACTTCTCCATAAGTAAAAATAAGCTCTCCATTAGTTAATTTATAGAAGCTCACCAATGTGACTTCTCTAAAAAATGAGATGATATCTACAAATTAGCTAATAAAGAACTTATTTTTACTTATGGAGAAGCTCATTTCATCTTTTTGTTCTTATTTTCTTCTTCTAAAAATACTTCTAAAAAAGTTAACATCCAAACAGCCCTACTTATGTTTTGGCACCTTTGTTCATGACAATGTTCCCACATCTCTCACGCCAACTTTTGTCCTCTATTCTTATTCTTCTCACATGGTAGTTTCTTATGTTGCTCATCCTATAAATATTTAAAAATGAATAAATTAAACTACTATTTGAACTTTTTCCATATATGAAAAGTTAATACTTAATAGTAGTAATTAAAATTTTCGGAACGAGTTACCAGCTTTGAATTGTGCTACACCACGTATTTAGCTTTATTATTAAGAGTAAATTACAGTAATCCTTGAGAAATCTGTCCTAAAAATTTTAGCCATACACTAACTTCCTCAATTATTTGAAAAAAAATATTACACTAACATCTTTTATACATTACATTAATCCCTTAACTGTGTTACCATGTTTCCCACAAAGGGAGATTGCTGTTAATATTAAAAAGAAGTTTGTACAATTTTAGTCTAGAGATATCAATCTAATATATTCTATTATTAATGTTCTAAATATAATTGATGGTTAATACATCTCAGGACATGTTTGTTGGTGGGACAGCAGCACCAACAGCAGTTACAGTATGGGCAATGTCAGAACTCATGAAAAATCCGAAGGCTATGGAAAAGGCACAGACTGAGGTAAGAGAGGTCTTTAATGTGAAAGGTTATGTGGATGAAACAGACCTTGGACAGTGCCAATATTTAAATTCAGTCATAAAAGAAACAATGAGGCTACACCCCCCTGAAGCATTATTACTCCCAAGAGAAAGCAGTGAGGCATGTGTAGTCAACGGATATACAATCCCTGCAAAGAGCAAAGTCATTATCAATGCTTGGGCCATTGGGAGAGAATCTAAGTATTGGAATGAAGCAGAGAGATTTGTGCCAGAGAGGTTTGTAGATAACTCTTATGATTTCAGTGGCACAAACTTTGAATACATCCCTTTTGGGGCTGGAAGGAGAATTTGTCCTGGTGCTGCATTTTCCATGCCTTACATGTTGCTGTCACTGGCCAATTTGCTTTACCATTTTGTTTGGGAGCTGCCAAATGGAGCAACACACCAAGAATTGGATATGACTGAGTCTTTTGGCCTCACTGTTAAAAGAGCAAATGATCTTTGCTTAATCCCCCATTCCTTATCACCCAACATCCAAACTGGGCATCAATAAAAACTATAAGCTGAAATAAGTGGTTTTTTTTTTTTTTTTTTTTTTTTTTTAAATCATTAGCTAGGTTTGTTTGCTTATCTTTATCAAGTGTACTAGAATGTATGCATTTATTTCCTGCACTTCTTCGGGTGTTACATCATACATCTCTTATTATATTTTGGAAAATCTATTCCAAAATAAGAATTTACATTCTAAAATTGACTTTTAAAAATGCAATAAAAAATGCAGGATATAATAACCTAGAACTTGAGGTAATAAAAACACCATGCATTGATGGATGGTGAGTCTCACTATCATAAAATCCTTTTTTGTAGTTGAGATATTCATAAAAAATTTCTCTATTTATTTACGAATTGCTTAAGCAGGATATTTGTTTCATGAATTAAAATGAATTTATGAAAATATAAATTTAAGAATATAATATTTTATGTTTATTTCACGAATAAAAACGAATTTTTGAAAATATAATGTTCTTATGAATTTTGAAAAAATATTCTTTAGAAGAGAATATTTATATGACGAATTAAGTAACTTTTATGAAAAATTCTAGGAAGTTATGTTCTAATCCAATTATAACTTACATTTTAATTCTTATTTTTATTTTAGTTTTAAAAATTATTTAGGAATATTAAAATCTAGCTAGTCAAACACATTTTAAAATATTTTTCGGAATATTTTTAAATGAGTACGAGCATGTTTGTTTCATGGCCAGGAACGTGAATTTCGGAATAAAGAATTTTCATGTTTGTCAAGAATTTTGAAAACAAATATTCCGAGCATTATTTATTTACATGAAAATAGTTATACCATGATTTAATTCATTTTTATTCCCATGATAAATAAAAATGTCCAAATCCAAACAGATTCTAAATAAAAATTGAAAATCACTAAAAAAAATAAAAAACTGAAATAAATCAATTTTTTTTATTTGTTTGGATAATTTTTTCTCAAACAGATTTATTCGGTTTGATACTCGATTTGTGTTTTTTAAATCGATTCAAATATACCAAACCGCAATATTTGTACTAATACTTACATTAATTTATTCTTATGCATTTTATATATATATATATATATATATATATATATATATTACTTGAATTTCATAATGTTTTTTAGTGTTATATAATGTATACTATTTTCTTTTTTATATAACTTTTTAATTAAAATATGTTTGATTTAGAATGACGAAATTTTGAAAAATTTTATAATAAAGAATTTAGCATATTAATAAATTTCATAAATTATTATCAATAATTTTATTTAAAATATGAAAATAAAATATATAAATTTTAATTAAAAAATATTTGACTAAAAATTACAAAAAATGAACCAAATCAAATCATAAAATATTAATTTGATTTGATTTGAATTTATTTTAAATAAAAATTGAACCAAACCAAGTCACTAAAACCTAGTAATCATAGGTAAAAATAAATTGTATTTCTATGGGGTTGTAGGAAGCTATGTTCAAATCCAATTATAATTTTCATTTCAACTCTTATTTTATTTTAATTATTTTAAATTTTAGTAATATTTCTAGAAATATTAAAAAAGCCAAACACATCATATATTTATGAAATTGTGATTCCTGAGAATACAACATTATTTTATGAAACAAACATGCTCTAGGTGTATTTAACCGGAGATATGATTAATTTATCACTGTTTGTTTTTCAAATTGTTTTAAAAATGTAATCACTTATCAATAATTAATTATTTCTACTAGTCTTTCTTAAAAATAACGATCAAAAAGTAATCACTTTCAAATTTGTACAAAGAGAGCAATGATGTGAAGTGCTCCTTTATTGAAGGTGAGGTTTAAACTTCGTACCACTAATGTAGCAAAAGATAAAGATTGATGGATGTCCTCTTTGAATTATTATTACGGAGAATTACTTTGTCGGGTATTTTGATCTAGACCAGAGTCTATCACTATGTTTGTTAAGATAAAGATTATATCACTATGCTAAGTATATATATGTATGTATAGGCAACATTTAATTATGTAAATAATTTTAATTTTAACAAAGTTTCAATGTTTTATTATTTTTAATTGACTAAAAAATATATTTAGACTTTTAAATTTGAATATTTTTTTAGTCTTTCAAAAAATTATTTTTGTTAATTTTTCAAATTTTCAAAAAACTACTTTTAATAACTCTTTGTTTATTATATTCATAATTTTATAATTTATGACGATTTTAATCACTAAAAAGTTTATATTTTAAATTTATTTTTAAAAAAATATTTCTAACAATTTTAAGCCTCCAAAATATTTTACTCGTGTTGTTGGTCACTGTTTTTTTACATAATCTTACAATTTTAAAGAATAAAATAAAAATGTGAATGTGAAATTCTTATGATTTTTTATATATTCTAGATATTTTAAAATGTCATAAATCATTTGAAAGAAATTAAATTAAAAAAATATTTATCACGATGACAAATTAGCATAAATTATAACACTATTAACACAAAGAATATAAGTGACTAAAAATAATTTTTCAAAAAATTTGGAGAATAATAAAACAATTTTTTTAAGGTAAAAAATCTATCCAATTAAACCTATTTAAAACTTTTTAATTAAATAATAAATTTATTAAGAACTCACAAAGTTAACATGTGGTCTTAACTCATCCTTAAGTGGCAATTACTTGATTTTGTGGCAAAAGTGATTGAGGTTGTCCTTGTTTATCATAGTCTCGATCATCAGGATAAACTCAAGACTTTGACCAAGTTGTCACATTTGGCAAAAAAATTACTTGAATGCCATGTCCAGAAAACTTTTTATTAGACTGTCACGCGTCCTATTTCGTTATGTCCTCCAGCAAAATAGGTACGCTTACGTGGCATGATTCTGGTGGCCACGTAATTCGCTACTTGGCCAAGCGAATTACGCGGTCAAAGCGTCAGAGCCACGTGGAGCGACACGTATTTCGCTGAGCCTCCTAGCGAAATACGTGTACGTTATCAGCAAAAAGCGACCGTTACGCCCACGTGACAGACGTGGGCTGTATTTCGCTGCAGGGCCCAGTGAAATCCGCCACGTGGAGGCCTTTTTAAACCACTTCCTCTTTGCCCCCCCCCCCCCCCCCCCCCCCCCCCCAAAAAACAATTTTTTTCACTCCTTCATTCTTTCCCTTTCACCTCTCCTTTTCACTCCAAAATTTTGAAAGCGCCCTATGTAAGGTTTGGTTCTTTTTGTTACAAGTAAGTTCTCATTTGTTAATATATTGTTTGTTATTTATTTTATTCTATTTATTTTATTATAGGTATTAGGTTTGAAACATTAGGTTAGAGGATATGTAGTTAAAAATTAGGATTGTTAATTTTTAGAGAAATCGATATTTTGATTGTTGTATTTGATATGTTATATTTTGTATGATTTATTTATTATAATTTATTTTAATGTATTTATTTTATTAATATATAAGTATTAGGTTTGAAACATTAGGTTAGAGGATATGTAGTTATTTTATTTTATGATTGTTTTTTATTATAATTAAAATATGTGGTTATATTATTTATTTATTGTATTTTATTTGAATGTATTTATATAGGTAGTAGGTTTGAAACATTTGGTTAGAAAATTTGTAATTAAAAAAATAGCTTTTTTCTATGATTTATTATTGTAGTAATAATTATTATAAACTGTATTTTGTAGTCCTCAATATTTGGAATTTATGATTATAATCCATACGTATATAAAATTAATTTTGTTGAGTTTTTTGTGTAGAGTTATTTTTTGTAATAATTATTATTGTACTAATAATTATTATATATTTTATTTTGTAGTCTTTAATGTTTGTAATTTAATATATTTCTGTAATTTATATTACGATTGTTTTGTTATTATAATTAAAAAATGTTTTGTATTATTTATTTATTGTATTTTATTTTAATGTAATTATTTTATTAATATATATGTATTAGGTTTGAACAATTAGGTTAGAGGACTTGCACCAGTGATTTCGTATCCGGTCAAAATCTTGGCTAATTGATCGAAGTGGGTAGCTCCAAGTAGACCCATAGATCATGGAACAAATAGGGTGGGTAGGCCCAACCACCACACTACGTAGTTAAAATTTAGGATTGTTATATTTTTTATTATTTTTAATTATATTAATTATTATTATTTATTGTATTTTGTAGTCTTTAATATTTGTAATTTATTAAAATAATTATATGTACATATATAATTGTTTTTGTTGAGTTATTTTTGTAGAGTTATTTTGTAGTATTTAATATTTGTTATATTTGTTCTATAATTTTTTATTATATTAATAATTATTATGTATTTTCTTTTGTAGTCTTTAATATTTGTAATTTTTTATTATAATTCATATGTATATATATAATTATTTTTGTTGAGTTATTTTGTAGTGTTTAATATTTGTTATATTTGTTCTATAATTTTTTATTATATTAATAATTATTATGTATTTTCTTTTGTAGTCTTTAATATTTGTCATTTATTATTATAATTCATATGTATATATATATATATATAATTATTTTTGTAGAGTTAATTTGTAGTATTTAATATTTGTTATATGTTTTCTATAATTTTTTATTATATTAATAATTATTATGTATTTTATTTTGTAGTTTTTAATATTTGTAATTTATTCGTTTAATTCATAAATATATATATATATATAGAGAGTTATTTTTTTTATTTTTATAGCATCGTTATAGAAAAATAATTTTTTAACATGAATTATTTAAGTGATTTTTAAAAATATGGGTTTTAGGAGTGAAACATTAGGATGGATCAGCATGTGTTTGTAACTAAGGCTAAATCCTCATCATCTAAAACATCCACACCAACCCATTGCACCGGGTTGCCGGATGCACATCGAGCACTTAACCGAGATACAGACTGACCCGTTGTAGCCTCAACTTCTTATAAATTATTTTCATCAGTTCATGATAGCTGCATCTACAAGGCATACGAAACATTTTGCTTTCTCCTTCAAACACTTGACCATTCGGTCCAATATATCTTCTCCCATGATAGTATAAAATGGTGATCAAACCATTTCTACTGTCACTCATTTTTGCAAATACTCTCAAAAACAAAATTTACACTTCTCAACGGAAAAAAAGTCGAACGTATGAAAATTTGGGGGGGCGGGGGAGGGGGGTGGGTTGGATATATATAGGAGGGGGGTGTGGTAGTATTTCACTGGATTGGGTAGCAAAATAGGAGACCTATTTCGCTAAGCCCTCCAGCGAATTACGAAAGCACAGCCACGTGTCACCTATTTCACCTGCTAGACTAGCGAAATACGACACGTATTTCGCTGCCATCCACAGCGAATTAAGGTGGAGCTGCCACGTGCCCTGCCATGTCTGACGCGGCTTTGACGCTTTGACCGCATAATTCACTTGGCCAGGTAGCGAATTACGTGGCCACCAGAATCATGCCATGTAAGCGTGCCTATTTCGCTGGAGGGCATAGCGAAATAGGACGCATGACAGTTGGTAAAAAGTTTTTTGAGCATGACATTCAGGTAATTTTTTTTGCCAAACGTGACAACTTGGTCAAAGTCTCGATAAACTCATAGTAGCTATATAGTAACCGGATTCAAATCTAATCTCCCATGTTTGTGTCTCATCACCTGTCCCACCAATCGAAAAAATTTTTTAAAAAAAGGTTTAGACAAATGACCTCTATATCCTACCCAAAAATAAATTGACAATATTTTACTCTTGAATAAGTAAGATCTTCTCAACAATTTGAAACTTGTATAATCTATTTTATGTCATCCCAAAGTATATATTCTTTTAAATTAAATAAGTAATATTAAATAAGCATTTATAATATTTATTATCATTTTGTTAAGATTTTTTTTTTAAATGTTGAAGTAACTTTATATATATGATTGAGTAGCATATATAAATCGTTATAAATTCCTTAAAACTTTAAAATTTAAGTTTAAATTCTACAATAGAAAAAAGTACATTTGCATATGTCTTTTTCCTTCACCATCAATCTCTACATCATTATTAAAGAAAAGAAAAAATTATCTATTCACTCTTGGAATTTTGTAAAATTATACAAACTTTCAATGTTTTTTAATATTTACACCAACCTTTCTTATAAGAAAACATAATAATGTTTTTCAACTAGTTAAAGAGAATTATTGTAATGTATAAAAAGTGTCAGTGTAATAATTTTTAAAGCATTAGGAGAGTTTTATGATGATAAAAAAGTTTAGAAAAACTTGTGTAATTCCACAAAACTTAAGAAGTGGTTAAGACAATTTAATATAAACACAATTATAGCGAAAGTACTTTGAAAATAGATGAAATTTGTTATCAAACATCTTAGACCAATAAAAATTTAGTTAATCAGAGTAATCAGAAACCTATATATATTTTGTCTCTTTGTATGAAAGTTTGGTGTCTCTCTTAAGTTTCCTTCAAAATAGTTATGGAATAAATATGATATCGACTCAAAGAAAATTAGAGACCACTCAACATTGTTAGGCATGGGATTATAATCAAGTCGAGATTAAATACACATCCAGTCGACGAAAAAATGATTTAATTAGGTTTGGAGTTTTCTAATTAGCTAAAGCAAAGGTGGGTTTGTGAAATGTTAATTACTTGTGCAAAGCAATTAAGTCCTTTTAATATATATATATATATATATATATAATAACAATGCATGAAAACACAAGCACACCATATCACATCTACATTTATCGCGAGGCACGCATGACTTAAAAGTTAAAGGCAATATTCTACGTATTGCAAACTAAAAATTTTCCTTGCTCAAAGACACACCAAATAAAAAAGAAATTTATTCATTAACAAACTTTAATGCATATTTGGGTATTTGACAAATGAACATTGGTGAAAAATGAAGTTTGCAAAAGCATCTCCATCATTTTTTTTGCGCTAATTTACGGTGGACCACTAAATTTAAATTTGTGCTTAACAAGTTGAACTGAAAGTCAAACATGCTCTTAATCTCATTAAAACTTAATTATCCTCAAGCAAAAGACCGATTATCTTGAGCTCAGATTTAAGCTTCACCATTTCATCCTCCGGCATAATCATGGTCACAAACTTTCCATCAACACGATTCTCAATAGAACCTTTTGGCCATGGATACACCAAAACAACCCCTTCGTCTCCAACCCCTTGAAGGGTGTAGTAAACAAACTTTGGTGTGTGTCCCTTCAATTGCAAGTCATACACATTGGTTTCTTCCAAGTCTAGAAATGTCAAATTAACACCATACACGAAGAAATCACTCACACCTTGGTCTCTCTCAATTGCTTCTTCAATTTGCTTCCTCTCATCCACACCTTGATCCACAAGCATGCTAGCTAAAATTGTCAAATCAGTGTCAAGAATTGAGGATTCACTTCCAGTCTCAACCTTGCATATCACTTGGTTGTTACCAATGATATCATTACCCCTCTTATATGGGTTGGTTCTACACACAGTTACGATTTTGGGTTCGAATTCTGATCGTATTCGGGCCATGCATTGCCAAATTATGGCACATAGGGATTCAAAAGGAGGGGTTTGGTCAATACTTGAACCCCAAATTTGTGCTTGCAAGTAGTTCAACTGGGAGCTAGTTAGGTGAAAGGAGAATGTGTCCATTTTTTTGTTGTTGGCTGGAATCCAATGATCTCCCACTGGGTCGATCCGTTTTGCTGAAACTGGATCTTTATCAGGTCCGGGCTGTCGGGGTGTTGGGATGGATCTTGGGATGTTAACAAGCTTTTTTAGGCCCATATTTTTCAATATTAGGCCCCAAGAGTTAATGAATTCTGAAGCTGAAAACGGGTCCCCCAATACGTGGGCCCAACTAAGGCCCAATGAAATTCCTCCGCACTTAAATTTAGTTACCTGCATATTGACCAAGCGAAAATTGAGTCACCTGCAAAAGCAAAGTTGTCTGATATTTTATTGAAGAGTATTTGGTGCATCTTTCTCGCATTTTTTTAAAGAAAAATAAATAAACTCCCCGGGAAAAAAATTTCTCAAAGTTACCGGGATAGTGTTGGAGGTTGGCGAAAAATTAATATGATATTTTAAATTTAAATAATTTTAAAAATTATATTAAAATAAGTATTTAATATTTTTATGAAATAATTATTTACGCTAATTTATGTAGGCTATTAAATATAAGTTTTTTTTTAAATATCATGAATTTAGAAAAGCTATATAATATATAGTTAATTTTAAAAGTTTTAATTTAAAATTTATAGTGATAGAAGGAATAACCATCTAGAAATAATTTTTCAGATTTTTTTTTATATTTCGTTTTTACCAGGTAAAACATAAACAATTAAACGTATTTATACTCCTTCATCTAAATAAGATTTTCAATTTTTGCTTCTACTTTTTTATATATAATTTTGTTGTTCTAATTAATATTATTGTAATTAACAAGATGGAACATTTTAAAAACGGATATGAGACATAAAAAATATTAATGTAATTGTCTTTTAAACAACTTTTGATCATATTTAATGATTAAAAATTACGCCTCTCACCTAAGACGACATCTATCTTAATTTTTTTAGGAAAACATCTTTCTTAACTTGTCATTCCCTTGTTCGTGTGTTAAGCATTAAAAAAATAAAAAAATAATAAGTTTACCGTATTATTCTTTTCGAAGAATTTTGGTTGACAATTTGTCATGTATAATATGTAAAATTATATTAAAGTCCTCAGAAAAATAGTCTTTAACTCTTCATCAAATTTTAAACGTGTTAATGATTCCTTACAAAAAACGTGTTAATGATAAACTTCATTGTATAAAAGAAGAGAAAAAACGTGTTAACGATTCCTACATGTATCGAGTTATTTATATAAAAAGAGTGAGATAGTAAATTCAAACTTCATTGTATACCAAAAATATGTGTATGATAACATTTAAAGATTGGTTTAAATACTCCTATAATTCAGTTTCATACTCTATGTAGTACTACCATTAAATATTAAATGCTTTTTTACAAAACATTAGTTGCATTTATTTTTTATATAATATTTATTTATAAAGTGTTAACAAATCTATAAGAAGATTAACAATCAAAGTATAAAGGAGTCCGTATTAATGACACGTTCAAAGGGGGTAAATTTGAGCTCAATGTTAGGATCCACTTTTTTTCTTTTTTTGTTGAATAGTTAGAATCTCCTTATCTCTCTTGTGAAAGGAATTGTCCACCATATCATACTATACTACGTAATACTATTTGTATTAATGTAAGGGTAACTTATGAAGATAGGATGGCATTAACATCTCTACCAGAAAAAGCATGGAGACTAATTAACAGGTCAGTATTTCAACCAAACCAGGACAGGATAAAGGGTGGTTGGGTCCTTTCGCACGTTTTATTGTACTACATTGTGCAGAGGGGCACATTAAATGAGGAAATATTTTAATCGTTCATTAAAAATGTATACTAGTTGTGAATAAATTTTAACAACTGTGTGATTTGTTTTCTGTATATAGTCATATATTTAAGTTTAGCTGTTAATTTTTTAATAAATAGTTATAACTAACTATTTTTTAGGAAATGGAAAATACAGAGAGAAATATGATTTTAAAATGTTCTTATTTAAATTTCAAATATTTTTTTCTTTCTCCATTTTCTTACTGTATCAAAGATTGGGTAAAACTTAAAAGTGTCAGGCAAATACGTGTTGTACAGCTGTAGTCACCACTCACTAGTGTAGCAGGACTAAACCCCAACCAGCTAGTAGCTACTCTTTTTATGGCATTGATTACTGTATTTATAATGTGTTTGACCATTTTAGGTGAAAGGAAGAAAGAGAGAAATATTGAAAAAAAAATTTATCTTATCTGGGATACATGTGAGTCGCACATCTCCTATCTTCTCGACTTACAAACTTTTCTGGTTTACGTAAAAAGTAGATCATCTTTGGAAATGTTAAATCAGTACAGAAAAAAAGAGTCCTCAATAACTGTCAGTACCCAAGGAAAATAACTCTGGAGTACCTTTTTTGATCTAGAGAAATTTATAATATTTTTTTTGGTATGATTAACCAGTAACTTTAGCATATTGATTAAGCAATTAAAAAATATTTATTAAAAAAATCATATGAGAACATATAAAAATTATGAAAATTTATATATTTTAGTTAAAATCTTTCTTTTTTGGTTTTTTATCGAATGCCCTAAAAGTATTGATTAACATTTGCTTATTATTTTATGAAAAAAAAAACTTTAAAAACGCGTTTGATTTTCAGTTTATACAGTTTAAAGTTTAGGTTTAATTGTTCTTTTTATATCTAATTTTTTAATTTTTATTGAATTTTACATTTAATTTTTAATTTGATATATTTTATCCTTGATTTTTAAGAATCTTGTGAATCTTACTATTCATTATTTTACTAATAATAATATTTTTTACCCCTAACTTATTGTTTTTTTGACAAATTTTACCCTTAACTTTTTTATTTTTTTGATAAATTTTATCCTCAATTTTTGTGCATGGATAAGTATCATAGGATAAAATTCGTAACTTAACTTTTTTAAAAGCTAGAGACAAAAATGCCTCAAATAAAAAACTGAAGTTGAAATTTGTCAAAAATTAAAAAATTAAAAATAAAGTGTAATTAAACCTAAAGTTTAAACCATATTTGGATGGTGGAAAAATAAGTTCAACTTTATTTTATATTTGTTTGATAAAAATAACTTTAAAGATATTCATAACTATGTAAAAAAAAAAAAAAAATTGGAGTCCAAATCTGTTTTAATTTGATTGTGGCCTTTTTGTCTCTCTCTTTCTTTAAACATTAAAAAAATTAAAAAACAAGCACCTCGTTTGATAGAAGAAAAAAAACTTTTTTATCTTAATTAGTTTGTACTTTGATCTACAGTGTGGAAATCATAGAAATATGATTAAAATAACACCAAAAAAATCCTATGAAAGTAGTACGAAGTTTTGTCATATAAAGAAAATGAATAATACGTGTGTCACGGGTGATGCATAATAGATAAATGAATTAGCATTGAATGTTTAGGGAAATTATTAAGCACCTGCAACAAAACAGGAGGAGAAAAAGATAGTTCTGGGCCAATGACTTGGTGAGAGACGAGCAACTTGTACAAGGGCCAATCCTTCATGGCTAGCCACTCATCTAGGGTTTTGTTGCTCTTGGCCTCAATGAACCGTGCTCCACAATCATTGCACTTGATTAAGGGTCTACCGGAATCCGATCGCCGGAACCGGCCACAGGTGATGAAGTAATAGTTAAACAAAGTGAACATGGCATCCTTAATTTTCATGATGGTTAGGTCTTTGGCAGCCTCAGTATCAAAGAAGTACACCACTCTAAGGTAGTGAAGCTTCATGGCCAAGTCCAAGCCACCCGGGTTGTGGAATACGTCCGACCCAGTGGCTCGCCCAGGCCCAACTGAGGATAGCCTCACATCATGCACTACACTCTCTTCTAAGACCATTTTGGTTTTATCCTAGAAATTGAAAGAAAGCTCTTTGCTTGCTTCTTGTTGTTGTTGTTGTTGTACCAAAGTGAGTGTTTGCCTACGAGCTTATATAGAGTGAGGGACCATGGAATGGCTGGTTGGAGATTTAATGGAAACTTACTATGCGTTTATTTCCCATTGGATCGTACCAAATAAAACGGTTAGAAATGCTCACTTCGCAATTGAAGTAACATAATTTTTTTATGAAAAAAATATTGTCCTTTTCACAAAACTCTTATTTAATTATTTTCAATTAAAATATCCTTAATTGTTTCAGTCCATAATAATAAATGCTATAAATTATCTTTTTATCTCTCTTATGTAGATTAACAAATTGACGATATTAGTTTAAAAATCAAAACTCATTATTATTATTCTCTTTCTACACTTTAATTAATTAGGTGAAAAATAATTACAGAAAAAAGGTGAAAAAGTTAAATAGTTAGTCCCACTAATTTTAAGATTAATTTTAGAATTTTTTTTACAAATAAATCTAATGTAGCACTTAATTAAAAAATTTAATTAGCACTTAAATTAAAAAATATAATTAGCACTTAATTTTTCTATAAAAAAACAAACTTTTTAAATATTTTTAAATTAATTATAAATGTCTTATATTCAGAAACGAAAGAAGTTTTGACACATAATCGCTTATTGCAAATTCAAAAGAGCAAAAAATATTATTAATAAGTGCATTAAAGATATTAGTAAAAAACAATAAATAAACAAATTTATTATTATATTCGTATTGGAAATCATGAAAGAATATATATTCCTTCACAATATTAAAACATAACATTTATAATGATTTGGAAGGAGTAATATTACATTTTTCGTTAAAAACTTTACATTTTTTGTTAGCACTTTTCATACACTCCTTGTTTTGTTTCGTTTTAATTGTCAGATTATATTTGACAATATTTTGTTTCTATCTTCTTTATTTTATTCTGTTTTTTACTTTTTTTATTCTAAAAAACTGTCATAGTCAAAATTCAAAATAACGTGAATTTTTTTATTATTTAATTTTTAATTAATTTACACTTTTGCATTTATTATACAATAGAGTAAAAAAGAATAAAATAGAAAAAATCCAAAACTATTTTATTTGAATAAAAGTTTTATTATATTATTTTTTACATAAATAAACTTAAAAGAAAGATAAGAGAGAAAGTTTTTTCTTATCTGTTTTTTACATAAACGAATGAAATAATTTTTAAACAAATATTAAAAACACTTGTTAAAGCAATAAAAAAGTAAACTTTTTAATGAAATACGCAAAAATATGTTTTTCTATGACTTTTATTTACATTTTTATATATTTTAAATAAAAATAATATTCTAAAGACATTAATTATTAATTACTAATATTTAATATATATATATATATATATATATATATATATAGCAATATCCTATTTTTTAAACTCGGTAGTCGGTACATTCTTTCTACACAAGTATACAGCTGTCAAAATATTGTTCGGCCAACTCTGTCTCTCTTTGCCTTTATCTTTCCATTAGTCAAATCATATAGTCATCAATTTATTTCATCTAACAGTTCATATTCATGAAAATTGGTCAATTTGCTATTTAAACTATAAAAAAATCGTCACAGATTAGTTATCGTTAATAAATACTGCTTTAATCAATACTATATTAAGATATTTGTTCATTAGCATAAAAATTTATCAATATTATTAATTAGCGACTAATCTGTTAACCAAACTCCAAAAACATTGAATGATTTATACAAATAGTACGTAATCCATTTTTATTAATATTTATCAATTTAGTGATAAATATACTGATAACGAAATAAATTAACTAATCGTCAGAAGACTATATATTAGAGGCGATCATTTAGTTTGATTTAGATAAAAAGAGACTAGTATTAAAAAAAAAAAGATAAAAAGAAACTAGAGATAACTTATAAAATTTGTGTAATAATATAAGATCTCGTAAGTTGTGCTTATATGTAAAAAAAATAATTTATTTAATGAAAAATTGTGATATTTGACCTAAGGAAAAAAAATAAAGACTAGAAACTGAAAAACATCTATTTACATCAAATTTCTATAGAAAATGAGATATTTGAAATACAGTAAAAAAAAACTTATGGAATGGAATAACTGCGAGAATTGTCTTTTACGATTCCTGGTTTCCCTTTTATACCCGGACTCATTTACTAATAATGTGATCAATTTTACAGGATAGCTAATAAGTTATTGTCCCCGGGCCACATCCACATGACAATTAATATTATAGCCTGGTGAGTGGTGACATCTCACAGATTTATAGAGGAAAATAGATCGATGTCATCCACGTTACCAATTTATACCCAGTAATTTGCAAATAATTTCTCTGTCGCAAGGGATATTTGTAATCCTAAATAAGAAAAATACTTATATCATTTATATGAATTTAGTGTTTCAACTTTCAATAACGTTTGAAGTTTTGAACTCACTCAAACTATGGTTTGGATGCTAGTAGCATCAACAGAAATTCAGAAGTTAAAAATATATAATTACTCAAACTGGGAATTCTTAAAATTCAATATCATATATTTTAAATTATTTTATTTACTTTCCAAATTATATTATTACGTTTTGGTTCTTTTATACTGAGTGGTGGCTACTTTTAAAATATCACACTACCGATGTTTAAGATGTACATTGTGATAATGAGTTTTCCATGTAAGAATGAAAAACAAATTATCCAAGTCATATAATCATATTTAAATAGTTAAAATTTAAAATCTCATTATTGCTTAAAAGAGTTATGTAGGTTTTTTTTTTTAAAAAAAATGGTATAATTTGTATTATTTAAGCTTAACCGTTCATATAAATCGTCTCCTCTAAAAGTAAAGCAACTGAAATTCATGTGCTTTAAATCCAATATATAACTTTTTTTAAAAATATATATTTTAAATATTTAAGGCCTCATTTCTCAGTGGATCCATCCTATAAGACAGTTATACTTTAAATTCGAGTAAAATATATATACTCACAAGTTCATAATTAATTTTGGTGTATATCATCAGCTTGCGATGCATAGCTGAATACGGGGGAACATGCTTTCAGAACACACATTAATTACCATGGCCAGGCTAAGCATGTTGAGGCGGTGAGGCCTACTACAATTAATTAATGTCCATTATTTTGCTCACAAGAACCATATGTACTATGGAGGGTCAAGGATTAATACAAATAATATTTTTTTTTCATCATTTGACTAATTTTTTTTTATCATCGATCTAGTGTTTCATCTAAAAAAATCAAAGGTATTATCTCAATCCAGTACTCCACTCATTTATAGGTAGTATAACTGTATAAGTACGTCTATTTTTTAAAAAGAAAGTATGCGTATTCTTTATATGACAGGTTATTTGAACAATAGATATTAAATATACATAACTACAACACTATATATGATTGTTCCAGCAAATTAGTATGGTGGTTAGACAATTTATGTTCATTTTATGTAATGTGAGAATGATATATTTAACAATAAATTTCATATTTAATCCTTGATACATGCAAAAGTTATATGGATCAACGGCAATAACAATATCGTAAATTAAATTAGTTGTAAGTTAAAAAATACCTATGATAAGAAAAAAAAAACGTACGTATGTAAAAATTTACCTATGGGAAAGTAAAAGATGCAAGTATGCAACTAATGAATTAACAACACTAACCAAATAACACGATATAATGCACATAATGAAAAATGAAAGTACCACTTAGTATTGATATTGCATGCATTGCAAGCGGTCAATGCTCCATTTTGTCAAAATATAGGGAAAGGAAAAAAGAAAATTGTATAAACTATAATGTCTTAACTGTGGGCCATATTGCCAACCTTGCTAATTCAAGAATTTCAACTCCTCCATTTTATGCAAATAAATATCTTTGGAACAAAATTAAATATTAGGGCTCTAGATCAGCCGAAAAGGTCTTTCCATAATTTCATTGGTCCCCATTCCCCAACCTTTTTGCCGTTCGTGTTACTGATGCAACATACAAGTATGCAACTTATCTGAATAGGCATCACTTTCATGTTCTTCAATCTTGATCGAGTTTAAACAGGTGTCAACAGCCTATTGATAGAAATGAATAATGTCAGAGAAAGTAGTTGAAGTGAAGATATAATACTCCTACTACAATGCATGTTGATGTAGGTAGCTAAATCTGGGTTGCTAAATTAATATGCCATCAAAGTTTTAAATTCGATGTAGTTCTATTGGTTTATAGCTGACACCTAGACACTTCATTTTGCCCGTTGAACTCAAGGTAAAATCAATAGCTTTGTGTAGGTCATGTCCTGGTTAGTTTTTGACAATAGATCGGAGTCTGGCTCTGTCAAGTTCAAAGTTTTGGATGCTCACCGTTGCAATGATTTTCATTTTTGGCTAATGCAAAAAAACAAATTAAAGTTAAAAGGTTTTGTAATTAGTTTTGTTTGAGCTTTTGTCATTTAATTATATTGTGCCTGTGGTAGTTTTTTAAATTCTAATTTTTTTTTAGTTTTTATTGGTATTATTTTTTTATGATTAGATATATAGTACATATTTGGTTGTTTAGGTAAAGTAAGCATGATTCAACGCGCCAGTAATGAATTTGTACACACAATCGGGTACTTGGCCGAGCATTCTTTATGCTTCATTCACCAACACCTTTTAATACTACACCAGTAAAAAGTTAGTTTATATAAAAAAAAAAAATGCCAGAATACAGCATTTGAAATTAAGAATGGTCACATTGGATGGCGCTACAAATTGGATTCAAAATTTCTCTTCAAACACCTAAAGGACAGAGATCAAAATGCAGCATAATAGTGTTAGGTTTTGTGAACTAGGTAATCAAGTTATGGTGGCCTTCAAAAGATTTATTTATAGACTCCGAGACTAAAGAACATAAATTGGAGTCCCACGTTTACATTTACCCATCTTCATTTTTTGTTCTCTTTCTCTAATCTTTCCTTTTAGATTCTTATTAACATGGAATAGTTAGAGATTTTATATCAACTAATAATATATCTAAAATAGTGTATATATAATAAGTAGTGAACAAATTTTATCCCATGAGTTTATTCTCTTTCTCCTCTTAGCTTGATCATAATTAGTAGTAATAAGTAACTATTCCTTTCATTCAATTTTGTCTGTATACAAAATAAACCTTCCACTATATAATAGAAAAGAAAGAGATCTACAGTCCCTTGGTCCCCTCAACCATCTTTCCCTTTGAACCTAAACTCCCAATTTAGAGCTCTGGACCGGTTCAATTCAAGGGTAGATGAAGGTCTACCAATTATGGAAAGGACTATTACCCTTCCTATCCTTTAATTTCTTGATTCCCCATTCTAAGTACGAATTCGTTGTAACTAATTCATTCAATTGGACCAAAAGCTTTTGGTTTTATGAAAAGCCATAGAATCCCCACTTCTTTGTTATGTTAGCCCAGGTCTTCATTTCGTCAACTAATGATGAAATAAATAAATTTGTTAGTTATTTAGCCTTTGCTTAAATTTCATAGAACTTCATAATTTCATTTTCTTAATTTGACTAAAAGAAATAAACTTGTTAATAAAGTTCCGGTAAAGTTTCATTGAATAAATTTTGGTTCTAACTAATTTTGAGAATTTCACTATCAATAAGAATAAGAACAATGTCGATCCAATATTGAGACCTAAAGTGAATTTAAAGAGAAATAAAACAGTTACATATTAGAACTTTTTGTCAATATATATATATATATATAACATTTTTATCAATATATACATGGTCTTTTTTACTTTATAAAATTAATAGAAAATATATGTTTTTGGTGAACTTAAAATTGAAGTTTTAGTTGTTTTATTTTTGGTTGATTTTTTTTAAAGGGCCTTTGGGTTGATCTGAATTAGAAAATTGGGACATGAAAAAGAAGGATAAGGGCAACCAAAAAGTTGTTTGGTTTATATATAAATCCGAATTAAAAATCAAGTGAAATTAGATACTAATATTTTTATTTTAGTTTTTATATTTTATTTTTAGTGTTTATTTAAATTCTTAAAAGGAAAATATAAAAATATTTAATTACTTCAATTACTTTTTTTTATTATCATTTTAGAATATGTCTTCTTCGTATGAAAATGATATTCAATTTCAGCTAGTAGGTGTCCAAGTAAAGTTGCCGGACTCCCTACGTCAGTATTACACGGATCGACATGAACCTAACTCAGCAAACCAGGTTTTGCTAACCTTGTTATAGAAACCCTACAAACGTTTTTTAAGCCGCAGGGTTAGATACGAGTCTTAGTTGTTGCTATTGTTATTATTATTGTTATTACTATTAATACTATTACTATTATTATTCCTACTACTATTATTATTATTATTATTATTATTATTATTATTATTATATGTTGATAGCTAGCTAACTATTTCATTAACTATTGGCTACACGTTGCAGCTGCATCATTCATACATCAAACCACTTGATTCCGAAATAGGCAAATGGCCTTCCCAAACCAAGGGATTTAAAAGAAGAAGAAAACGCGTCTATTTAGAATTGTATGGATATATATAATTCTCTAGAAACACTTATTAAAAAAATTTAAAAAAAAAGATATTTTTCATAAACTAAAATTAGCTCATGCATGAACTAAATTGTAAAAAATATTTCCTATGAGCTTTTCTAAAACATCAATTTTAAATTATGAAAAAAATTATTATTTTTACTCCTAAAAAATATATTTTGGATAAATTTATCCATGCAGCCATATAGGCCTTATACCAAACAAATAAGGGATTCTTAATTTTTCACGTACTTTTGAAAGTAAGGATAAGTTGCATACTAAAAAAAGAGCAAGGAGAATTTCTTACTCTTTAGCATAGAAAATGTAGTTAAGAGTGATAAATAAATGACCCACAAACTAAGGCTATAAATAAATGATCCACGTGTTGGGGGTTATATGTGTATAAATAGCAGCAAAGTAGACATAATAAATTGGGGAGTAGTGGACTTGGAACAGCAAGCAAAATACAGTGGTCCTGGCCCTGATGGTACTCTCTTCTATTTAATATATATATATATATATATATATATATATTGTCTGATAATAAAAAAATGTAGTGCATGTTCAATGGCAGAAACTAGCTTGCTAGCTAGAAGTTTCTCTGTACTCTATAACTAGAATGGTGATACTTTTTTGGTGTAATCTAAAGAAGCCGTACGTGTATTCTATTGTAACAAGAAAATTATCTAAAATCACACTCTTATCCCAATTCTGTTGCCATATATGGAGTAATGGAGGTCGACCCTCAAATCTGAATGGTCCCGAGTTCATTTGCTTTCTCCAATGAAAAATTGATATTATTATTGAAATACTTCTAATATACTGCACCTATTCTTATATAGTAAATTCAATTTTTATTTATCAAAGTAAATAATTTTCCATAGTCTTTTTCATCCACTTAGTATCTTCAATAAAAATCATTTGCCTTTTACCTATTTTAATTTTCTTTAAATTGTAAAACTGACACAAATCATATACTACGTACACTCTTTTTTTCTTCTCCTGTTCATGCATGGCGCGTCATTCGTAGTGAGAGACACATGACTTAATTTTTTTAATTTCAATGTTGAATTTTGTTTAATTTGATCCTTCAATAATTATAATGTCAATCATTTTCTACATTAATTGATAAAAAAAAGAAGAAGGGTGGAGAACAAGCCTATTAATAAGGATATGAGAGTCTGCACATGGCATGGGAATTGCCGAATTGGGACAGGTACAGTTTATAATAGGCTGGGAAGGGAAGTTTTTCACTTTTTTGCTTTAACATGTGCTTTGGTAGTGCATGCATGCAGCTGCGCTGTCACTTGTCTAACTGTAGTGGCTAACTCATTAAAGATGTTACAACAGAATTTATAGCATTGGTTCTACTTGTCACACGAAAACTACATATCTAGATTCAAGATTCTACTATGTAAAGTGCAAACTATCGTTTAGATTGATTTTTTTCTCTCTTGGTTTTCTTTTTTTTCCAAAAAAGAAACAGACAACAAGATTTCATCCTATCTTAAACTTTTTTTATTTATCTTTACGAATCAAAAATGAAAGATGAACATAAAAAAAGTTACAATAATTTGTATCTCATACTTAACCAGTTAAACTAGAATATAGGCAAGGCAAGATCCAAAATACTTTATTAAATACATGATACTATATGTACTCTAATATTTATATCTTAATGACCAATTTAATTTGCTGAAAGTTCGAGTCAATAATTAAAAGTACATACATTCAAAATAATAATAATTAAAAGTACATATAATATAGATGTGCATTCTTTGAATTCTAAGGTGTAAGAAATAATTTTTTTTTTTGCTTTAAGAAGAAAAAAAATACTTTTAAGCTCCAACATCAAACATGTTGACTTTGTTATATTAATGGGATAAAAATAAAACAAAAAACTAAAACCACACCCAATACAAACTAAAAAGGGTACATTTAAGTTTACCAATATATTTTAATTTTAAAAACTTTTTTCTTAAAAAGATAGAAATAAAACGAACTTTAAAATTGTCATCATATTTCTTTTTTGGTGTGTTGTCATATTTTAAAATACATCCAAGGTAACATATTCCTTTTAAAACACAAGTGAATATACGTTAACAAATCTCATACATCCAAGGCAATTTTGTTTTGGACTCTAATAAAACCACAAAGCATAGTATTTTTTTTTTTTTTTGAATGGCAAAGCATAGTATTTGACATCATAATTCGTTAAGCAGACACAATGAAAATAAATTAAAAATCAATTGAGAGAGATTTGTCACACTTCATCATATAAAAATCACTATCATAACCAGCTGTAGGAATAATATGAATAGATTGTATAATTGTTTTTTTCTTCTTCTAATTTTATAAATTTTAATAAATATTAATTAACTAAAAAATATGTTTAAAAAATTGTAACAAAAAATTCTTTAGCAAACATTTAGAGCATGTTTATTTTTCTTTTTTGCTGATTAAAAAAATATATTTGATTTGGCATTTATATGACAGAAACTTGAGTCTTAAATTAGTCAAACTTAATTTTTCATTTACCATCATGTTTGTTAATTAGTTACAAACTTGATTTGGATGGTTCTTACTCAAGTAAGTTGAAACTATTTCTAATAGCTTTTACATCCACTGTAACTTGAGTCCGTAAATTTATTGCACACATATCCCTAAATTGCAATAGAATATAAAAAAGTATATATGAATATTAAAACTCATTTTAATAATTATACACCTAAAATCAATTTCAATTACAGATTTCCATACAACTTTGTATAACAATTTTTTTTAATATTTGGTATAAGAAAATCACATTATAACAAACTCAAGTTTACCTGGAATCGAATCTATAAATTCACATTCATTCAAAATCAATTCTATATATAAACACGTATCCAAATTAAAACACAACAATTAGTGAGAATCTTTATAAGTACACGTACAATGAGAGGTCAACACATATAAGCACAAGTAAATAAAACTAATATTTGATAACCATTATTTATGAATAATGAAATATTATATACTGTAAGATATTTAACTTTGTAATAGTCTCTTTAAAAATTAATTTGGAATAATTTTTTAATTAATTAATATTATAAATAGTGTATAAAAATAAAATTCAAATAATTTTCTTTTATCGAATTTTATACCATCATTTCAGTCAGAAACTGAAGACTTCATCACCACTTGTGTTCTGCGTCAGACTTGGACCAAGTGGTGTCTGACAACGTACCCACGATGATAAATAAGCTCATGTGCTAACTTCTAGCAAGGATAGGGCGTCATTCATTGTGAGGGACCGAACCATGTCCTTAATTATTTTTTTTGGATATATATATATATATATATATATATATATATCCATGAAATATTTTTTTTTCCTCCTAATTAAATTTTCTACTTCTACTTCTACGACTATTCACTTGATCACTATAACTGTTCTCATTTTAAGTTTGTTCTTATAAAAACAAAATTGTGACTTTTAGTCCCTACAAATGCATAAAATTTTAGTTTTGCTTCTATGTTCCATGTCGCTAACACTGGGGAATAGTTTAATTTTCTAATGATATAAAATTGCTAAAAACAACTTTTTCATACAAAAGACTAAGACTTTTTTTTTTTTTTACTGAAGTAATGAAAGGAAAATTCAGGATGAGGGGTCAAATCCCAACTAGGTTGACACCTGGCCTCCTACTAGGCTCAAACAAGTGAACAACCCCCTAAAATATATTTAAAAAGATAACAAAATCAGTACAAAATCATGAGGGGACTAAGCCAAACCCATGATGATCCCTGATACCAAAAAACTGGATCACGAATGAAACATGAAGAAGAAAGGTTAGAACTATTACGACTATGGTCAGATAAAATGAAGATTGGGAGAAAGTCTCGAAATGAAGGTTGAGAGAAAGTCCCTCCAACAGAAACCAGTGTTATGCAGACCGAAGGCTGCAAAAGACTAAAACTTAAAATAAGAAGAACTATACAAAAAGGTAGATTCTAAGGTGAACCACTGTAAATAGGGACTCACGCGTGAATCACCGCTTTTTATCTGTGATAATAAATTATTTATTGGAAGCAAAAAAAAAAATTTATTTCAAAAATGAAATTTAAAAATATTAAAAGTATTTTTTTTTCTCTTTTCTCTCTCTTGTCTTCATCTTCTGTTTGCTTTCTTTTTTCTTTTCCAGACAAACTTCAATCAACAATCACCCACCACCACGTTGATGATCTTCACTCGCCGTCTGTCACCAACTCATCCTGTCTGGTGCGTCTCTGTCATCTCTGATCATTCCACCCCGGTTAAGCTTTCGGATTTCACCAAATCCTCTCTCCCTCGCCATAGCGAGATTTAGAATTTGAGATGAAATCTGAAGATTCATACTTGAGTTGCAGCTGAAGAATGGTGACGAAGGAGTTGAAGAAAGATTGTGGGATTTGACTATGGAGGAGTTGAAGGAAGGATAAAATAAAATAAAAATGTATTAAAAAAGAGATCTTGTATCCTTCCCTTTGTCGGTCAACCATGCCTTTCCCTTTAATTATTTTCTTAATTATAGTGAAGGTCTTGTGGAGGAAAGCGGTGGTTTAAGGTAGTTTGATGTGGTCTTTGTCATTTCTCATTGCTCATTCAGTCATTCGGATCAGATGCTAACTGTAGTTTTCTGTGCAGAAACATAGGAATAGTAGCTAGGCCAACACCAACGAATCAAACGTGATTTAATTTTGGCATTTTCTCCCTTGGACTTGCAGGTTTTTGCTAATGGTCATTTTCGATGAAAACAGTGAGTCCTGCAAGCTTGGTGGTGGGAGTTGCAAAAGAACGGTAACAATCGTGATGTAAGGGTTGAATAGAAAAGGAAGAAAAAAAATTAACAGAAACCATAGTAACTTATGAAAAAGGGAGGTGCATCAAGTAACTTGTTAAGACTTTAAAGTCGTAATCTACTTTACGACTTTAAAGTGGTAATCCCTTTTTAACTTTGTTTTATATTACTTTTTTTTAAGTAATTTTATTAATATTAAATTTTAAACATTTTTAAAAAATATATAATTATATTTTATTTTGTTAATGAATTTTTTAATTGAATATTATTTATAAAATAATTATTTATAAGATTATATTATTAACATTTTCTAAACAAAATAATTTAATAAATTAAACAAATATATGCTAATAATAATATTTTCTAATATTCATATACATATATATAAAATATATCTTAATGAATTTATT
>PYAF01002557.1:290321-301043 GCA_007407185.1 Glycine tomentella
CAAACTTAATTTTTTAAAATTTTACATAATATGTAAATAGAATATTCTAAAGTAAACAAAAATATAAAAATATATTAAATAAAATAATAGATAAAAATATATCAAAAATTTATAAACTATATTAAATAAAATAATATTAAAATCTATTTAATAAAAGCATTTAAATAATATTCTAATATTAAATGAAATTAAATAAATTCAAAAAAACAAGTTAAAAAATATATAAAAAGTTTTACAAAATGAAAAACTAATAAAATAAGGTTTTTAAAAAATGAACATAAAAAAGTTAAAAAATTAAAAGTAACATAAAAGAGCATTACAACTTTAAAATTGTAACCTTCCATGGCCGCTGCCCCTCTTCTACCGGTTCAACAAGTACCTTATTTTTAATTTTAAACCTGTAATCTAATAAATCGGTAATCTTTCTCTATTAAAATATAATTATTTTTTTTGGTGTGTTATTTTTTTTCTTCCAGTAAATTACCTGTTATCACATATAAAAAACGATGGTTCACAAATGAGCCTATTTGCACTTGTTGACCTTAGAATCCACCACAAAAACAAGTGGATAATTTAACTTAACCGTTATTACGCTTTCCAACGTCGAACATATACATTTAATTTAATATGCATATATTTCGAACTGACTTTGACTTTATGTGGCTTAATAAAAAGTACTATAACGTTGGACGGTTAGACCTATATTTTTCAAAATCATGGTAGATAATTTATTATTGATGTTTGTCCCAAAAAAAAAATACTATAATTGTACCCAAAAAAATTATTATTAATGTTCATGTCGGCTGATAAAATAATACTAATAATTTCGTGTCTTTTCAATTGTCATAATATTTTCGTCATAAATATTCACGGTTGACAAAGAAATGATTTTATCTTTAAAAAAAAAGAAGACAAAGGAATGCTTATTTTTTTGTTCAGTTCATTAGCTTTCTAATCTTTCTTCGTGTTTTTAGTTTTAGGCTTGGCCCTCCTTTATCAACAAAAAAGAAAAGAAAAGCTGAGCATAACTCTACTGGGCCAAAGCCCAAATATAATAAGATAAACATGTTGTTCAATGTTTTATCTCTGAAAAAACATCAAGGATGATTGCTTCTTGCACCTCCTAATTACTTTATGCACCTTTTGAAGTTTTTAGAACACCTAATCTAGAATGTAAAATTATATTTCAGGTTAAAATTTTCGAAATATAAAAATAAACCTCACACAATTTAGGTATGATATGGTAAATCTAGTTTCTTTTGAAGTTTTTCTTGACATGAAAACTCACTTGGTAGCAAGACCTTTTAACCAGGTCTATAAATTTACTTGTAAATAAATTAATAAGCCTAAACTTATATGTAAATAAATTTATTTAATCCTTTAAATAAATTAACAAATACAGTCTCAAAGTATTATAATAAAATTTTAATATAACTATAATAACAAAATATTATTATTTGTATTTATTAAGCTTACCTATAACTCTTAAAAAAAACTTATTTAATATATAGATTAAGTTCAAACTTTAAATTTAAACATTAATTAACTCAAGGTTTATTAAGTCTATCCTTAACATATTCCAACTTATTTGCACCCATGCATCAGTGATGTCTCCCTCACGCTAGAAGAAGCGTGAGACCCCGTCGTGTACTTTCATGGAGATGTCATTAAGGATTTTTGTCATCGAGTTAATTAGTTCCTTCACAATGCAACGTATATAATATCAATTTAATTCCTCAACCATGTAAGAAAAATAAAATCGTCAACCGTGTAAAATGTCATCAAATTTTTTAAGATTGCATCACACTCATTTTTCACGTATTGATAGAAAGACAAATTTTATAACACGTTACATAACCGTGTGAGTGAGACACAGAGTAAATTGATTATTTTTTCAAAATGAATTGAAGTGATCGGCATTTTTTTAAAGTAGAAATCGGAGTTTTTTCAATTTATTTTATCTCCTTTTGCTTTATAAGTTATAACTATTATGCTTCACACACAGTATTCTGAACATTCAGTACAAAAATACCAACAACCGGATTTATTTAAACATTGTGTTATTTGCATGGTGTGTATGGTTGACATATAGTTATATTCATATTCCTTAAGTATATGATCAAATACTTAATTGAATTCTTGGGTTTGTGTCTATAAAAAAAAATTGAAGTCAACCGTTTAAATAGATCTTTATATTATAAAAGATTATTTTTTATTCTTAGTTGGAAGATACTTGTTTATCCTCTTTGTAGCTAATTTTACTATTCTCACTTAGCTTTTCTGTAACGATATTGGTAGCAGTAAGCAGTAGCTTCTTTTTCTGCCAAATAAATTAGTTGTTCCAGGTCAAGTGAGAGTTCAGATATCATTTTTTTTTTCGAGTAACTGATACCAATTTGTTAGAAATGTATGATCAGAAGTCAGAACTACAGATTTGGAAATGCCTTATTCGTTTATTGATAGTCTGGTATCGCTATATAATGGTCTAACAAGATAATAACAGAATATAAAAAGAAAAAAAGAAAACGGAAGATAAGAAACATCTACAACTAGAAATACGGAAACAGATCTTAAACAACAATTGCACTATCCTAGATAACAGGGCTCTTTTTTAACACAGATAAATCTTAAACAGAAAATCCTAAACCTTTTTTGCTTATTTATCTGCAATTTTTTGCTTAAAAATTGATTCAAATCAAATTAAAAACACCCCTACCAAAAACTAGAATATGGGGTTTACTATGTTGTTTACACTTATAAATGCTTAATCACATATATAATATTTAGGTACAAAAAGGTTCTTCTGTCTAATTGTTGTAGGCTCCACTATTTTATTTTTGTTGAAAGCTTAGATTTAAAAAATAAAAAATAATGTAGCATAATTAATTGAGGATATGGGACCATACCCTCTCTACCAGGTTTGTGTCTCACAAAGCAAGGCGATGTAGCTTTCAGCGAAAGTGTTACATAGAAGAAGAAAAAATCCGTTAAGTACATGTAAGGATAAATCAATTTGTTCTCAACATTTTGCAGAGATATTTTGGGCTTAGGTGGTGGTGTTATTTTGATTTCTCTCGAGTGACAGAAACTTAGCTGGGCATTGAATAAGACTCGGTACCTTATAGCTTCCTTTTGCTGTTGAATCTTAGCAAAAAAAATGGCATGCAATCACAACGTTCAATCATTGAGTTGTGCTTCCTACACCAGAGTTATTGCTTGTACACCCAGCAGTGAATAGTGAAATACCAAAAATGCCCATGGTAAAAAGGGTTAAGTATGGACATAAATCCTTTTTTCCCATACATCATTCAGACGCCGTTTCTTCTTTCTTCTCCTTCGCTCCGCCGTGCCGTTTGTATCCTCGTTGCGCAGGATAGTGAGGTCCTGATTGTTGGGCGATGGTTGTTGTGGTTGTCCGGTTTCCGCCATCATCGTCAACGTAAGTTATTTCTATCATTTATTACAACGTCTCTTAGGTTGCAAGGGAAAAAAATTGGGCGTGGTTGATGGTCACGGATTGGCAATCCGTATGAGTACGGATTGACAATCCGTAAGGCGAAGAGGATACGAAAGCCTCTTATAGATTGACAATCCGTAAGAAGAAAACAGATTTTTCAATTGGTAAGATTCATACGGATTGCCAATCCGTATGAGGAGACAAAGTTTTTTTTTAATGTATAATTTTTTTGAAAATTTTAATTGATTAGTATTTGTTGTTGGTTTTGGTTGATTTCATTTGGGTAATCTAGTGTGTAATGATTTGATCAAGTTACATGTGTAATGTGATTGAGTTGCATAAGCTAGCAATTATTTGTTGTGTTGAATTGTAAATTATTGAACGTAAATTGTAATTTCAATATTTTTGAATAAACTGAAGTTGTATTCAAGTTAACCACTTTATTTTGTTTAGGGGTATTTTAGTTGTTTAATTTTTTGTGTATGAAAGTGTGTTATATGTTATTGTACCCAGATGGGTACTAATTAAGCTGATGTATGTTGTCCAATTATTTTTATTATTATTATTGTGATCCTAAGGTTCTAGAGTAGTTTTCTTAGTGTATTTTCAATAACAATTAAATTTGGATTGTCATCCATAGTTGGTTAACGTCAACATTGATTTGAAGTTGTTATCTAACAATTTTTTAAAATGTCAGGTTATGGTTAAAACACGAGGAGTACGCCGGGCTTTGGGCATTGTCACATAGTCCCATGCATTGTTTTGTCCCACAAGGGTTTTACATTTTGTCTTCACATTTTTGTCAATGTGAAATCGACACAACAAGTTGGTTGTGTCAGGGAAAACAGTCTTCACTGCATTCATTAGGGCTGAATCTTTGTTAGTAACAATGACTTCAGGAAAAACATCACTTTTCAAAAAAAGCTCTCTAAATCGTTCAAGAGCCCATATAATATTGTTTATACGTTCGTCCTCCAAATATGCAAAAGCAGCTGAAAATGTCATCCCAGTAGGTGTGACACCAATAATGTTTAGCAGAGGGAGTCTGTACCTGTTTGTTTTGTACGTACTGTCTATGAGGAATACCACATCACATGCATTTATCAACTTCACTGCATCTTATGAGACCAGAAAATGTCACGTACAACATTTTCGTCCTTCAGTCTATGCCAGTGGATATACATATCGCGTTCAAGAAGATTCATCAAGTGTTGCATTTCAATATTACTGCCTCTTATAGAAGTACGGTACGCATATCTGGCATTGTAGACTTGCTTCAATGTTGTATAGTTGTTCGGATTGTGATCCTTCAAAGTTAGAAGAATATTCTTAGGTTTCACCCTTGACTTTTTCATATCAGCAATAATAAGCTTCTCATACCAACATATGGATGTCCGTCAATGACTTAGCCAAACAATGGTTATGAGTCCCACATATTAACTTCCTCATCCAACCTTCACCACCTACAACTGGTTTTGCTCGCAACTTAAAAGGACAACCACACTTTCTAGTGCTAGTTGTCATCCGTACCAAATCTTTGTTGAATGCTCTAAATTTTCCACTCATTTCACAACCAATTAAAATAAATGAGGTCCTTCCCCTTTTTCCAGTTGGTGTGTCAGATTTCATTATCACGACTACGAAACCCATCTCATATGCAACTATATGAGTCCATTGCAATAGCTCTTCACGAGAATTAAACACCTACAAAATGATGATAATACAAGTTAAATCTTCTCAAATATTTAATTATTGCACCCTTTAGTAAAAGACAACGTCATATAAATACCTCTGAAGTATTGAAGGCATCAGAACAATCAACTAAACACATGTTATTTTCAAACGCAGAAGGTGCGTCTTTCTTGTCTTCAGTCATCGTTGTCCATCTAAACAAACAATTTAAATAACAAATACATTTATTTGAATATAAAAAATTATACACACTTTACAAATACATAAATTAAAAAATATTTTAAACTGTGATTTTTTAAAAAAATTCAAAACCCAGTTAAGAATTCGGGTTCCCCCGACCCGAATTCTAAATTGTTTTTTTAAGATAATAATAAATAAATAATTTAATTTGAAAATAAAAAATTAAATAATATCACACAAAATACTATGCACTATATCGATAAAAACACTTTGTGGTCCTTCATATGGTGGCCAATAATCATGATGACGCATGCCTGCTACACCATGTTGAAAGGTAAAATCACAGTCGAAATTGACAATACTATGCACTATATCTATAAAAACACTTTGTGGTCCTTCATATGGTGGCCAATAATCGTGATGATGCATGCCTGCTACACCATGTGAAAGGGTAAAATCACACTTGAAATTGACAACACTATGCATTATATCGATAAAAGATAAATTTGAATAATGACATGTCTCAATCAACCTTGGATTCCAAACAAGCCTCTATCAGAAAGACAATTCCAACCTTATGATATTTCAATACACATCAACGGGGTAAATATTCAAACAACTATAAATAACACAAAACACCCTTAACACAACCACACACTCCCATACAACATACCTTCACAAACCAAATTCAATCTCAATACTATGACATTCTTATAAGAAACAAGCACTCAGACCATTGCTAACTCCTAATTAGCATTCATTTTTTCAAATGGATCAATCAAACACAACCAAACTGGTGTTTCTTTTCAATGTCCTACTCCAATACCAATGCGAGTTCCTAATGAGTGTTCTTTTTATTCACTCAAGAGTAAAATGTACAACACTCTTCTGCTAACCAATGACCAATTTGTGCATGAAATCTACTACCGACAGCCATCCATAGATGTAGATCAACAATATTTTTTTCATTCTCTGCAACTCACAAATGATGATGATGTTTGCACAATGTTAATGTGCAATGAGCAATACCCGTGTGTTGGCCCTATAGAATTATTATGTATCATCAATAGAACACTCGATGGTATACTCAACCTACTTCGATCCACCATCGGTCCTCCACATGATGCAATGCTATATTACAACAACAAGTGGAACATATCATGAAAAGGCGATTTTGTGGGTTACTCCTTCACTGGAACAAATCCAATAAGATTTGAAATTTCTTCAGGATGCAACATCGAAACACTCAAAGATGTCATCAAGCAAGTTGCGCCTGTAGTGGTTCCCCCTTATGGATTTCACAACTTACAGGTGATCAACAAATTGTTTTTTCGACAGTCAGCCCATGCAAAATATTCAAAAAAATTAATCGAATATCACATAATAGAGTTGATAAGCGATGAAGACGTGTTAAAGGTGTTAGCAGAATCTAACTACTGGAAACATTTTTGTCCAATAAAAATTTTAGTTATTTTTAACAAACCAGTAACCCAACAAGTCCCAATAACCGATCAACATGTTGTAATAATCAATGCAGATGTTGGGCATGATGCTCACTAGAATGATTCAAACGGAAGAAGACATGTCCGCTGCACAACATCTTTCAAACTATGATTAGTTTGGTTATTTTCGTATTTTCAATTATTATTGTTAGAACGTTCCGTTATTTTCATTTTATTAAGTGATGTTTATTATGTTTGTCTATCTGCCTCTCATCTCAATTATCGTTATTCGCGGTGTTTTTAATTATTATTATGTGCAAGTACATGTGTTTAAATACTACTTAGAATTAATTTTTCTTTATTTATATTCTTTAATTTTATTATTTTCAAATTAAATTATTTATTTATTTATTTATTATTATCTTTAAAAAAAGTTTAGAATTCGAATTGGGGAGACCCGAATTCTTAACTGGGGTTTGAATTTTTAAAAAAAAAATCACATTGTAAATGTAAACATGTATGTTTTGGTAAATATTCTTTTATGTATTTTTTGGGTGAAAAATTCCAAAAAAAACTTTTTTTTTTTTTTAAAAAAAAGCACATACGGATTGGGATTCCCAATCCGTATGACTCATAAGGATTGGCAATCCGTATGACTCATACGGATTGACAATCTGTATGACCATTACGGATTGACAATCCATATAATCCATACGGATTGACAATACATATGATCCATACGGATTGTACATTGAGCTGGTTGTAGCAACATACCTCCAACGAAGCTCGACAAACCCAAACCAGCCAACCACCACCAATGACGACCACCTCCACCACCGCCAAAATAACAACACCAACCAGAGAGGACAAAACGAAGCTCAACAACAACCAAAACCAACGAAAGGAGCTACGAGCAACGAACAAAAGCACTGGTGTATCTTTTTTAAACAACAACAAAAGCGCTGAAGGGTATTCTTGGAATACAAAATTTTTTCTGGGTGTATAAGAATAACTGCTGGTGTAGGAAGCAATAAGTGAATACCCCCAACCGAATAGATTCCTCCCACACCGTAAAAAAAATGGAGTAATGCTTTCTATACCAGCCTTTTTTCCAATACACCCATCACCTTATCCGTATTGCCAATCTGTATGAACCTTACAAAAATCCGTAAGGTGAATCCGTAAGAATTTCACGATTTCGTAATCCGTATAAGTTAAAAAAAATTAAATGAATTTCGAAATAATGACCCAAAACTGAGCTACTAAACCATTCATGTTAAAAGCTAATTAATATTGCTATATATAAACTTACAAATTTTAATGCATATTTAATACACATAAATTTACATAATTTTTATCTAATAATATTTTTTTACGTATGTAAATTTCTAAAATATATGAACCTATGATTTTATAAAATGAAAATTTCTAATGTATTTGAACCTAATATTTTTTTATTCAAACTTATGATTTTTATTTTAAATTTATTGTTCTAAAAATGTATATATTTTATAATTAAACCATGATTTTATCTAATAATATATTTTTTTATCTAATAATGCATATTTTATGACAATAAATTTAAAATAAAAATCACATGTTACAAATACGATGTTCTAACCTACTGGTCTACTAGACCATTGATTTTAAAAACTAATTAATATTGCTATATATAACATTACAAATACAATGCATGCTGAGAATATTGGAAAAAAGTCTGATGTAAGAAACACTACACAAAAAAATGTTGGAAATCTAATGCAACAGCCCAAAAAGACCATAAATGGTACCACTACTTGCAATATCCCTTCATGCACGACACTGGGATAGAATTGACTTGTCTTCACCTTAATGAAAGATGATTAATAAAAAAAAACTGTTTCATTTGAGGATATTTTGCAAAGAGTTGTTTAAAAAGAAAATATTCAAAGCAAATTTATAAAACATGAAAGTCACCTTTCACATCTTTAATTTACACTCTTACCAAGTGAACCCCAATATTTGAAAAGATTCATACTATCCATACCCCTCTTAGCCAATTTAAGACCATCATTTCTTAAAAAAAAGATTCAATGACCAATTTGTTTACAGGAAACTGAATAAATGAATCCGATTACTTCTTTCCCCCTTCTCTATCATACGTATTCTCGTAAAATAAGAGTTCTATGTTACAAATCAAAATTGTGGTGAATTGCAAAGACCACATCTAGTTTCACTTGCACATTCTCATTCTCAATTAGAACGAGCAGCTCAGCTCTCGGCAAAAAAAGGAAAAGAAGTTGCACAAGCTTGTACCTCTCCACTCCCCCTCCCTCTCCACAACCTGTACAAATTCTCTGTAGTCTAAATGAATTACTATGATGCAAAAGGTGAGAACTGAGAACTGCACCCCCAATCTGGCAGCACCAAGCATGCAACTTGTGACAGATGTTCCCCTTCCAATCAGTAAATAAATCAAGATAATCAGTCGGCACGAGTCACCATCCAAATAGTTTTAAGATCAAGGCTACCAATCAGTCACTCGTTACTCGTTGCCAGTGTGCAAGTAACAAAAGAATGCATCAAGAAATTTGGAATCATTTTCCAGCCCATGATGCAGTTCCTCCCGCACAGTGTCAAAGAAGGGTTCCTTGTGCACACATAATTGAGATTCAAGTATCGTGTGACAATTAAATAATCAATCAGTACGGAATGACATATGGAAGAGCAAAAACATCTGCCGGCTCTATGTGCAGAGCTTCTGCCCATACCTGAGGTGTCTCCCCAACCTCTGAAGATTTCACCACAGATTTTCTTTCTTGTGAAACATTGGTGTAAAATAGCCACTCTTGATCATCAAAATCAGACCACTGCTCCACCTTAGGTACTGAATATACCTGGCCTAGGTACTTGGTATCTGGATGGGGTGGCTTTGCAGATGCTTCATTTACCAAAGTAGCTGGAACGGTGGCAGTGGGAGTCTTGATTGAAGAAGCTGCAAATGGCTGACTTTCAATGATCCCATTTATCTTGCTTTCTTTCTTTTCTACCTTAACACTGGTGGCTTTTTGTGGCCTATCTGAAGCACTTGGAATGGAAACTTGGCAAGGTTCCAATACCCTTCCATTTTCATTGAATGGATGAGAGGAAGACAATTTTGGAAACTTATTGGGCAAACTGTCATTGACTGTAACAAAATTAAAAAAAAAAAAAAAAATTATAACCTGTCAGTCAACAGCAAAATAACATGTACAAACTTGCGAAAACTTGTCAACATGACTGAAAAAATACCAATAATTGAAATATCAATATAAGCATGTGACATCAGGGAAAACCCACCATTATCTCACAGGATGTAGTATCTGGTATTAGCTTATTAGGTCAGCAATATACTAGTCCAAATCCAATAAGAGAAACATCTTATTCTTTTTTAAATACAACTTAACAGGATCACTGAGTAGAAATGAGAACAAGACTCGTCATAAGTAACACTCACCATGTGGAACTCCATTTGACTCCATGTCCTTCCGCTTCTTACGATTTTCTCCACTGATAGTGTTCCCATGGCAGTTCCTAGAAGGCTCTGTGAAAGAATTTGAATTTATAAGTCCAACTTTGTTGCTTTCTTTTAATTTACTTTGCTCTGTTGTTTTAAGTTCACTATGCTCCTTAGCTTTCTCCTCCTTTTTCTTCTCTTTATCCCTGTCTTTGTCCTTCCCATGCCCTTTCTTCTCCTTCTCTTTATCTTTCCTTTTATGTTTTCGTTTATCATTTTTTTTCTCCTTAACCTTTTCCTTTCCTTCATCTTTCTTTTCCTTAACCTTCCTTTCTTCTGTCTTTTCCTTGGCCTTTTCTTTTTCATCTTTCTTTTCCTTAACCTTTTCTTTACCTTCAACTGTTGCTTCCAAATTCCTTTCAAAATACTTTCCCAATAGTTTGGGTATTCCATCAACTCTAGGATGAAAATTTCCA
>PYAF01002557.1:301143-327515 GCA_007407185.1 Glycine tomentella
TTTTTTCTCCTTAACCTTTTCCTTTCCTTCATCTTTCTTTTCCTTAACCTTCCTTTCTTCTGTCTTTTCCTTGGCCTTTTCTTTTTCATCTTTCTTTTCCTTAACCTTTTCTTTACCTTCAACTGTTGCTTCCAAATTCCTTTCAAAATACTTTCCCAATAGTTTGGGTATTCCATCAACTCTAGGATGAAAATTTCCAACATGATTCTGAACTGGTGGTGCATTTCCAATTGGCCGGACCTCATCCTGTATTCCTCGCCCATCAATCTTCTTAACATCAAGACCCATATCCTTGAGTTTTTCATTACCATAAGACCTGGTGCCACCACCTTTAGCCACCAACCTAACAGTCCCCTCATCTTTTCTATGGTTTGTATTTGTAAATTTATGAACCAATTGATTGTCAGCTCCTCCATCATCATCCTTAATCCTCCGGTCCAACTCCAGGAGGAACTTTGAATCCTTGCTCTCTTCAGCCAGATGGTTTTTCTCTCTTGCCTTCTCCCCATTGTTGCCAGCATACTGTTTGGTGAGTCTGTTCTCAAACAAGATACCCTTCTTATTGTCTTGCTTAATTTCCTTTTGATGGGGTTTACCTGCGTTGAGACCCTCAGCTTGTCTTGGGAACCCTTTTTCATCTGCAGTACTGCTTTTACTTTTATCTCTATCTTTGCTCTGGTCCTTGTCTTTATCCTTATCTTTCTTTTTCTCTCTGTGTTTTTCCTTTTTGTCCTTTTCCTTATGCTTCCCATCTCTTCCTTCTTTCTCTCTCTTTTCCTTGCTTTCCCTCTTCTCTTTGTCCTTCTTATCTTTCTTATGTTTTTTTTCTTTCTGCTTTTCCTGCAAGTCATATGTTGAGAAGAGATGTTAAGAACAATAATCAAATAAGGAATCAACCAAAATGGCTTCACAACCTCTTCACCCAAGAGCAATCAAAGAAAAAAAAAAGAATATCAATAGTATAACATGCACACGTGTCCTTGACAATCATATATCTCCAAGGAAGAAGCCACAACAATAACAACAGGGTCAAAGTTCTTCAATACACATTGTCTAGCGACAAAGTATTCTAGATTCTAGGAGAGCACATTTCAGCCAACTATAACCAAACTAAGAGGGAAAGCACAATTCCATTGAAGTCAAAATAAAAGTATAGCAATGCACTTTGATGCCTTATTAAACATTCCCAATGATTAGATTCTTTAAACACAACAGAAACAATTTCATTCTTAGATGCTACTGTCAGCCATTCTGATCCATATTTTCTTTCTTTTTAGGCTTTTGAAACATACTACATATAAGATATGCTACGACACTTTTAATGGAAGTTCAGTATTCTATGCCTGATATTGAAATAAAAAGATCAGAGAAGTGTAAATGACATGTCTTATTAAGGACTAGAAATAAAAAACTCCAGAAAATAAAATATACATGTCCAGATATAAGTTATAACCCATAGATGAACGACCAGGAAACTTCAATGATACCAAGGAAATACCCATCTATGTTCAAATAGTTGAATCAAAATGAATGCAAAATTGAACAAACCTTGATCATTTTATTCCTCAAAAAAATTAAGGCATACAACAAATAAAGCCACTGCTTTTCATCTTCTAAGTCACAAGTAGTCCAATACACCATAACCAAAGTCATAACTATACTGAGCTCCATTAGGATACTCCTTGTAGAGGAGCATCCTAAGCTAAACAGATGAGACTCTAGGATTTCCATCTATGTGAAATTATCCCCATTTAGTTTTTGAACCGTAATGACAATGCAGTGTGATGAAATGTTTAAATAAACAGACTGGATTGATCACTTGAACTGGTCTGACCATGAACCAGCTATGTCTCTAATTCAAACACTTTCAAGACCTTATTGCTAGGATTTTATACATAATTAAAGTTTATTTTCTTAGAAATTATAATTTATCCAAGATTTTTGTTATCTATGGTTATAAATGCCTTTAGTTGACTTACATTATTTTGACCTTATGCATCATTGTAATATAGACACTTCCTTCCTGTCATAAAACATATGAAATTCTAGTTAGAAGTACTCTGATGACTCCCCTAAAGATAGAAAGTAAGAGTGTGTCTACCCTTGATTTGAAATGGATAAAGTTTATAAGATGGTTTAATTCAAATCAAGAGTGGATATAAGCTAATTTTCTCACTTTACACCTCACTTTAAAGGAGTTAAACCCCAGTTTATCATTCTACAGAGTACTTTAGGCTTATTAATCTACATCTCACTGGCTCAATCTCCAATTTGATTTTAAAAACATTGACATGATTCAAGAATATGCTCTACAAGCCAACTCCTACATGGTCGATTTGATGAACTTAGTGTTAGCAACTAACTGCTAATGTTAAAAAATAATTATATTACAATGCTTAGTAAAAGGAAAGACTAAATAAAACTATTGAAATGTAATCATTTAAATAAGGAATGGGCTGCAACTGAATGCAGTCATGACCTCCCACATGCAGAATGTTTAAAACTTCATTAAATTCATTTTTTGTATCCATTTGACAATCAATTTTATCACCAAAACTTATGATATTGAAACAGGATCTAAACAAAATGGGAACAAAGCATAGCAGGTCTGGTCTTTGTATATGAGGAGAAACTTGCAATTATCCAAATATTAGAACCTGATTAGGAAAATATTTGCATAGAATGAAACACTTCAACCTCCATTCTATTTCAAAATCCATAAAAATGTCCCCCACAATGTACAAATACCAACTTCAAAACTGCCCACATTATCTTCCCTGGATTTTCCTCACTTTTTTTCACAAACTCCCTCTATACAATGATGATCATTGAGGTTTCAATAACAGAAGGAAGAAATTACAAAAATTAGAAGAAGAAAAAAGGACCAATTGAAGGACTCTCTTGAAAAAATTATCAAACCAAAAGGCTAAAGTAATTATTATCATGCAATACCTTGGTCATGCAGTAATTATTAACATGCAATTCAAATTATGTAGTTCAAGTCAGTTCCTATAATGCAATACCTTAAAGGCTTAATCATATACTTAAAACTCCCATCAACTAAAAATATAAGCAAACACCCTGATCCACATAAGTAAATCTACTGCATTACGTACTCCCTTTAATGAAACAACCAATGCAATAATCTAGCTGATCTACATAACTTCAACCTCCATACTCAAACATCCTCATCCAACAAAAAAGATGCTGCTTTATTATTTTGTCTTCCTCCTCAAAATTTTCAAATTCATTATAGGAAAGCTCAGCTACCTATAAGAGATTCTAATGCTAACAGAATCCAATTAAAAGTTGAAACAAAGAAATGGTATAATAGAAAGAAACAAATAAAAAATTATCAGAAGAGATATTGCCACTAGCCAGTCTCTCCAGATAGTCAGATACCAGTGGGTTGGTGGAAGTCCAGTCCAGCAAGGAAAAGAGAGCCATTGTGAGGGAACAGAAGATAAAGTGTGGACCAAAGAGACAGAGTCACTACGCATGAAGAGGCCCAGAGGTCACTGCTGAACTCAGAGAAGCATCACAGACAAAAAAAAGGGGGACCAGGGAGAAGGGGGGCTCACATTAATACACAATCAGAAATTTTAGGGCACCGATTGCATTTTTATATAGTACCACTTCATGAAACTTGAAATACAATAGTAGAGAAGAAGTATCTTGAGAGCACCATAGGTGGCTCCCTAACTATGGTCCTGAATTGACAAGACAGGATAATCAATAATGTTATGATATGGTAAAAATGCACACCATATCAACCAAGAAAAGCTACACTAACAATTTTCAATGTCACCTAACAAGAAGAATGATAGATTTACACTTAAAATTAAGGGAATGAGTTGACTAGCATCATTGTCAGTCAAATTGAGATTTAACGCAGATACTTGACAAAATATTAATCAGTTCATTCCTTTCAATATAAAATCAACCTGAAGTAATTGATTTGCATCCATAACATATATGATGATTTCATTAGCAAATCATAGTTGGCCCTGAAAATATATAACTTATTAATCTAATCAAGGTAAACATAACTCGAACTCAAGGGGCACATAAATTGATGTAACCAAAAGAATCTATACAAGAACAATATACAAAATTTCCAACCTTGATCACCTCATCATAGCAACCTCTAGACAAAATAAACTCAAAACAGTTTTACATGTTTGGGGAAAAATCGAAAATAAACTAGCACAATTTCACTGATATGACTTATAGCGGAAAACCTGCTACCATTCAATAAATCGTTCATGATTGATTAAATCAATTAAAATCACAGGGAAAAAAAGGCAAAAAAAAAAAAACTAACACTGACTCGCTGAGTAATAGAATGATATTTTTTCCTTTTTCTCTTTCTTCTTTGAACGGAAAGAATGACAAGTGTACTGAATTGTGCAGCTAGACAGATTAAAAGTTAAAACAATAAATTTGAATAGAAAGAGTATAAAGGAGCTAATAAAAATTCATGTTTGATTCAAGAAGTCATGGTAGCCAACTAACCGGAGATTAAACATTTAGTATATTTTACATATAACAAACCCTCAGAATTTCCTATAGGATCATCTAAGAAGAATACAACAAAAAAGCCTTTTCCCAATAGTTGGAATCTGCTACATGAATCAAACCATGCCATTGTACTAATAAAAAATGTAGCTTTTGCCAAGGCTATTTTTAGATCATGGTATTTTGTAATGGTTTTACTTAAATTTTCCTTGGTAATCACAACAAAGTATGTTCAGGTAGAAAAGCCAAAACAAGAAACTGAAAAAGTCAAAATTATTTATACAAAATCATACACCCAACTATTTACAATCAAATCAATGTTAATTCTTGGTCTTCATCTTCTCAGTCGAGTCAATCCCACTTGTGTAAAATCAATTGGTTGGGCCCAAGAATATCTAGAACCAATTTTTGCCAGTGTAATTAACTTACTATATGCATCTGATTAGCCTCCCATTGAGAATACAAGCATAATATATCTAACCATGGACTGTCCTTATTCTTCACAGCTATTATTTCAACAAAGACATAGAACTAGCAATTTGCCTCAACGTGCAAAAGCAGATCATTGCAACTTGCTTAAGTCAATTTGAACCCCAAAAATGATTATAATTCAACAACCTTACTCTAAATCCATTTTAGATGAAGTGAAATGCTTTGTTCTATGACTGACAAGATCAAGGATATTTAAAGATGCTGCTTTAAAAAAACAGCAAGTATTACAAAGAATATTAGAAGAATCTCCAAAACCCAAATATAAATGAACAATCTCTAGTCTACTGATACTAAATTTTTGCTTCAATACATAAGGTGCCAAGGCACACCACCAAGCTCAAAGTTCATCATTTTACAACAAAAGGACTCATAACTTGATTACTCATGATTACTTATTCAATACTAATCATAGGCTAATGTTTTGAAGATACCATACTCAAACAAAACAAGCAAAACAATCCATAACAAAATCATATATTAGGCGGAACCAATTGCACTGGTATGTGTTTACTTTGACAAGCATGCCAAGATAGTATAGAAATGTAAATGGTACCTCCACTTCTAAGTTCTAACATGAAAGTACAAATCAAATTCACTTCAAAAACTAAAATCCTATGACCTGCTGTCAAAACAATATATAAAATTGTCAACAACAGGCATGAAACAAGTGGAGCAGATACACTTTTAATGATCATAAAATTCTTTCCTCTTCACCAGTAATGACATAACTTCTCCAATCAATCCTCTTGAAACTTATATATATTCAGGAGTACAGGTGTACATACCATAACAGTCCAAAAATCAAAATTTTGGACAGAGCACAGAAACCCTAACATCTTGTTAACATACAAGACAGATAAACTCTAGTAAATCATGTGAACCAACTTCCATCAACAAAGTGCACAACCCCTACTAATAACTGTAGGCCATACCAGATACTGTAATGTAACTATGTAAGCCTCCAATCATCTTCAATTGCACTCATACCGAAGAAGATCTGTTATACTTTCATGGCTTATGTGATCGTTCAAAAGAGGCCAATCAAAATGTTTCTAGCAAGAATTTTACAATGAACTCCAAACAAATTGAATTTATATTATTAAGAAGAAACAAATGAAAAATTAAGGAGTAGAAAATTAATTCGAACATGAATGCATTCAGCACTTGCTCTAGAGAAACATTTTAATGTTCCATTCAGAAAATAAAGTCTATCAATATACATTTAACGTCATGCAAATCACAAAAAACTCCATTTTGCATCACAATTAAATGCATGTCAAATTATATGTACAATGTGAGTGCAGGAAAAGTATATTAACCTTTTCTAATAAGTCCACTTCATCTGTTATAACCTTCTTTTCATATCCTGGTGGTGGAAATGGAAAACAGCGCGACATTGTACAAAATCCAAATACGACTAGTGTAAAATTCTTCTAAATTTGAGAGTGCTTGAATTAGTTTCCAGTAGCCCTGTTCCAGAAAGGGAACGAACCAGCAACTATGCTCCTGTCCATGCACCATGTCACCGCATTCATTTCCAGCTTTAATATTCCTCCATAAGCCTCTTACTACAAACACAAAATTGTGGAAACCACCAAGGTTTACTACCCTCACCAAAATATTCAAACAGCTCAAACTATACTACAAAAAATCAATTCAAAATCAACGCACAGCACAGCAACCACTTGTTTTCTAACTACTTAAAGTCGGCAAATGGTTCAACACAATTCCAATCAGTATATGTTTCCTACACTAGTGTTAAGCTCAGACTAATATCAATTCAAAGGGCTGCTTCAGAAACCAAAAAGGACCACTGAAATCAGATACTCTAGTTTCCTTGTGAGCCAACTAAGAATCAACAGCTTTTTCTTTGTGTCAAATCCCTAAACCAAAATGATCCCCCAGCAAAGACAAAAAAAAATAAAAAAATAAAAAAAAAAACACCAAAAATGAAGACCCAGAAGGCTTTATAGTGTGCCCAAGAACGGTTCTCCAAATCCTGATCACTGATTCACTGTTATTAATATAGACAATCTTCTTCCATGCTCAAAGAAGCAATATTAAACACCATCTTAAGCAATCTCCAAGTGCAAATGCTCAACCACCGTAGCTCTAAATCCACAATATGAACCCCTGAAAAGATCAGAGCCCATGCCCATTTCACGCAACCCCCACGGAGAGAATGAACAAGCACAGTCTTCCTTTCAATCACACCCTCCGATCAAAACCCTAATCACTCGGGAATTTTCCAATTTGGGCAAGTGCCCCCCAGTTACGATCCAATGAAACCCTAAAGAAACACACAAACAAGCTGAGTACACATACCCGGAAAAATGCCCACAAGGAATGAAAACCCTAATCCCAATTCCGAAAATTTTGTTGATTAAACACCCAAAAAAAGGAGCATAAAGCAGCAAAATTGAAGGGGAATAAAGAGAATCAAACACTTTTTTGAAACCTAAGCAATAATGGGTATCGATCAAAAGGGGAAAAAGAAGCTCTGATTCGAAGCGTAAACGGGACAGGAAAAAAAGTGAAATATCGGTCGATGAAGAGTCCAAGTGAAATTTGTTGCATAAGATTACCTAATCCGCTACAAAGTGACCATTGTAGGAGGACAAGAATCACAAGATCTCTCTCTCTCTCTCTCTCTTTCACATGACTAAATAGAAGAAAGAGAGAACAACAATCTCAATATACACAAAACTATGTATATCTATATGTACATACAATATATAATATATGATTTTGGGGGAAGTACTTTTTTCTTTGAGTGTTCTGTGTTGTTATGGTATGCTATTCACAAAGCTAGAGCCGTTATTGCTATCTAGATTCTGGGTTTTGTTGTTTCTCTTTGTTTACCACTCTGTTTCTTTTCCTTTTCGTCCGTTCTCTCTCTCTCTCTCTCTCTTTCTCTCTCTTTCTCTCTCTGGTGATGGGTATTTGTTTGCGTTTCTGTGCTTGAGTTGTGTGTTGTCCCTAAATATATATCTCATCATCATCACTGTTAGTGTTATTGGTCATGTGTTTCTTTTTCTTTATTTTTTTTTTCTCTCACTTTCTATGCTCTTTCTCTCTATTCCTAAGGGGGCTGATGTGCTGTTTTTGCGTTCGGAAGTTACACGCGAGGATGAAAAATAATTGAAAACCCAAATGCCGAAACGAAACCAGAACAAAAAAAAATGAAGGGCAACAATGGAATGCCAAGCAAAGCCACATGTCCATTGTCCATCACACTCGATGTGTGATACTAGTGTAATTTAACATGTGAAGTACCAACATGATATGTAGTCAAGGATTTCAATCTCAATCTCAAGTCTATTTGGATGAAAAAATATTTCTTTTCATATGAATATTTTATCTAATCACTATAGTTAACCTATTTTAGTTTTTCAGTAAAATTTAAGATATTTTTACAAGTTTTATCAAGAAAGTTGATTATAAAATAAATTATCAATCGATTTAGACACACTTAAAATTTATTATTTCTTTTCAAGATATATTATATAAGAAACGAATTTGGATTATCTTTTATAAACTCAACGTGAATTATTAACTTAATTATACTCATTGATTTTTATATGAATATTTTAATAGAACATTTGGTATAAGATTTTTTTTAAGAATTTGAAGTTGAAGATGTTTATTTTTTTGTGTCTGGTTTATTATTTAAAAATAATATTTTCAGTAAACATTGTTTTTCAATAATGTTTTTACATAGTTTTTGTACAAAACTATTTTCATGGAAAAGGTAAACATATAAGTTTCTCAAGCTGAAAAATAATTATTGTTATAAAAATATCATGATATTCTTATTATATCATTTAATTTAATATGATAAATAATTAAAATTTAGGGAAAAGTTTTATTAAAAATTAACATCCAAATCTTTTATTTTTAATATATATATATATATATTCTCAATCAAATATATTTTTATTATTCTTAGCCGTCATAGTTTTCAGAAATTGTACTAAGCACCTAAGAGATTAATCCCTAACTCTCAAATGAGTTACCTTCCATTAAAAAAATGTCAAGATCCTTTTTCATTTATTTGCTTATTTTATAAATTGAATTTAATGCTTATACATTAATGATATAAAATAATTTTATATTATCATTCAATTATAAATTATTGTTTGAATTATTTTAAGATAATTATTTTTAAAAGTTAACAAACTTATTATTATATGAGGATTGTGATTAAATGATTATGTAAAAAAAATTATAAGGTGCATAATTTTTTTTTCTCTTATAATTTTGTTAGACTAAAATGTATGGTTATATTTGGATAAAAGTTGAAAACATGGTTATGATGATTCTAATGCACATTTTTTAAGTTCCGGTCACGAAATAAGGAAAGAAGAAAATGTCGTTTTGGAAAATCAAACTAATTTTTAGTTCCTTCATTTGATATTCAAACATGGACTATAACTATAATTTATTCTCTTTTTTATTTATATTTTATTGAAAGTGGATTTTGTTTCGAGGATTTGTTAATTTGTTTTGTATTTCGATTTAAAATCTCTATTATTTCCTTCAAATTTGAAATGATAGTAGATGAACTTATAGTCAATATCTTTTCATAGTTCTGGTTAGTTAGCAACATTCAGTTTTTAGTTGACAGTGTGTACAAGTCAAAATATTTTTTTTCTTATTCACTTAAGACCATGATTTTTTTTTATAAGAATCAAAAACATGTACTCAATTTAATAAATAAAAACACCTTTGTGTGATTTCAATAAGTATAAATTTTTACAAGCAAAACATTTATTGAATTCATTCTGCTAAAGAAATCAAATTTGAAATCAACCTGGTCAATTAGACAAATATAATAGACAATATGTCAAAAATTTCCAAAGTTAAAAGAATTGGAATGACTAATATGAGTGAATAAGATAAATATGCAAAGCAAATTAACCAAAAGAAATTAATCGTAATATGAAATTTCATAAATGTAGCAATTAAAGAATTGAAAGGAAAAAGAAGACAAAGATCAAGTGAATTGAAATTTAAAGGAAAGCAGATAAACTGAAAGCTCTATTAAAACATCAATTGTCTTGAAACACTAAAATATCTTAACAGGCATTTACCTCACACACTCCACTGTACACATCTACCAAAGAGAAGCATCAACATTCGAGAAGGAGTTTGGCTGGGATTTGATGAAATTCATTATTTAACTCGAAAATTGAGTAGATTGGTTTGAATTATTTTTTTTAAAAAAAAATCAATTGAAATTTAACATGTTTGTAAACAGTTTAGTTTAGGTTAGATGTTTGTTGTTTTTTTGAAATTCAATATTTTCTATAAGCTAATTTTTTTATTATATAAAATATCGAATATATTATTTATAATTGTTACTTATAATTAAATAGTAAAAAATTATTAGGAAAAGAATTGTATCATCATCACATAAACTAACCTATTATGTTATAAATAATTTAAAATTTGAAATATAAACAAGCATCACACAATCCAAAAAACCCAAAAACTAAAACCATTAGAATATAATCTGACAATTTCAATTTTTTTAAATAGTCAAATGAAAAATATAGTTGAAATTTCAACTTAATATAAAGTGTGAAACAAATTAAAAAATATAATATATGTTCTATAATCAACTTTGTTACAACCCACAAAATTTTTAAGTATAATAGTAATTAATTTTTTTAGTTTTGAAATATTATTACATATGTTATGCATAATAATAACAATAATTAATACAAATTAATGGATCAATAAATAAATTTGAATAAATTGGGTTAAATTTGACATAAATACAAAATATTTAACTTAAATTATTTGAATTAATTTGAATTAATTCGAATTCTTAATAACTAATCATGAACACTTCTAAATAAGATGACAAATTCACAGGATGAAGAAAAAGAATACAAGTTGAGAACGTAAAGGAATCCTACGATTTAGCATTATATACTTATACATACTTATACTTGTTAATGCATTTTATTCCCCTCCACCATTTCTAATTTCAAAACAATTTTGGCCCATTTGGGTGTGTATGAATAAAGGGTTCTATAGGACACTAAATGAATAACATTCTATTAAATATTTTCAATACTTTTAATATAACTAACTAACAAGGATCTCGTACATGATATATATGTGCCGATAAAATGGTATGGATATGCGTATATATGTAAATTTTCAAAAATATAAATTAAATAAGTTTATTCAATAAAAAAATTCTCAATAATAAAATACAAGTATTTAAAATTTTTATTTTAAATAATAATTTAATTAACAAAGTATCATTTTAAAAATAATTGTAAATGCCACATTGTACTTATGTTTATAAAAAAAAAGTATTACATAGTTCGTTTTGTTCCAGATTTTTTTTAAAATCAAACATAAAACAATAACTTTTATGTTATTTAATATTATAATTTTTAACAAATTAAATAGACCCTATATGGCTATATCTATCTATATATTCTACAAAAGAAGATTTTTTCTTAACTTCTTGCACATCCACCCCCTCACCCACTTATTTACATGTTTTTTTCTCATAATATCTTTTCTTCTCATTTGTATAATTTTTCTATCCATTTTTTCTCTCAATCTTTTAAACTGTTTCCTAGTCAGTCAGTTACATTACTTTTCTTCCTGTTTTACTTAACCATCTGAATTATCTTTTTCTTATTTTTCCTTGTCTATTTACATATTTTTCACTTGTATAAAGTTCAATTTGTGAGACTGTATAGTTATGTGTGCATGTGTTTGTGTAGATACAGAGAGAGGATATTTATTTAATGTTATTTATAATTTTTTTATAACATATTTTCAATGTTTATTTTTATTGATTCATTCATTTCTATACAAGTTTAATATTATTTTTCAGTGTTATTTTTATGAGAAATTCTTAGGTAAACACAAACTCAACACATTATTATTTGTAGGCACAATCAATAAGAATTTTACAACTAATAAAATAAAACAAATAAAAAAATCAGAATATAAAGTAAAATTAAATTTGATAATCATTCTTTTTTATTTTATAATCTTCTTCCTTTTTTTGCTAAATTGCATTGAAATTTAAATATATAAAAGGATTATAATTTGAATTTAGAAAATATAATTTAAATTTCAAAATAATATATTTTAGTAGTGTAAAATTGTAGAGTATTCTATTTTAAATAAAAAATTTATTAATACAAATAAAACACACTGATTTTAAACAATCTTAAGATTTTGTTGTCGTTGAAATTATCATTTTAGTTTTTAGAATACAATTTTAATTAGGATTAAAAAATATTGTTGTAATATATTTTTCATTATATTATATTCTGACCACTCCCTCTCCCTCACCTTGAAATCCTGCACCTTCCTCAACCTGTCCTCTCTCGGAACCTCCCTTCACGACCACGCCGTTAAATTGTCCTTCCTCCACAACTTCTTCGTCTCCTCTGTCCTCTTTCACCTCGATCGAATGGTTGTATGTATGGACTAACAATTGAAATCTTTAAGAGGTTAATTTTCAACTTCTAATGTTTTGTTTTGTTGAGGTAAAGGGGTCTAAGCCCCAAACGAAAAAATCACATTAAAAATCACGAGGGCTACATCATCAAGCACCTTAAAGGAAACAAAAGAAGACATCAAGTCAAAAACAAATAAATCAGTCAATCTGAGACCATACTTGGCAAAACTGTCAGCCACTTGATTGAGTTCTTTGAGATATGACTCAAAGAGTGAACAATAGAGGGTCATGCCTTTTCGTGGATCAGTTGAAGAAGCTGAGCATATTCACGATTGAGTAGGCAAACACTTGACACCAAAATTTGAATCTGATTCAAGAAGCTAGCACATTTGAAGTGGCTAGTTGAGTGGGCGAACACCGGCCCATTCAGTCGAACAAGCTATGAATGCAACACTTGGACTTATCAATGGAGAAAACTGATTTGAGTGACTCTGTCTCTGTGTGTGAACTGACAAGTGAAATCTTTGAGGTCAATTTCCAACTTATAATATACTGTTGTATTTGATCATCATTTTAATATCTGAAAATGAAAATATCATTGATCGAGTCTTTAAACTTATTTCAATTTTAAAACAATTGTTGAATTTAAATTTCTTAAATAAGGTCTCAAACAACGTTCCTGTTAAAAAAAAAAATTGGCCAACCAATTTTAATATTATATATATATATATATATATATATATACACACTAGTGATTAATAAAATTAGTGATACTTTAAACTTATAAGTTATAATATGATTGACAAAATATTCTAACCGTGGTTTCAACTTCCAATTAATTAACGGTGTTAAACTAATATAATACTACATGTTTAGGTGGTTTGCTTTCAAAACTCCTTTTAGCCAAAAATTACTGATAATGTAGTTTTTTTTTTTAATTACAAAGTTATTGATGTTTTTCAGATTATAAATATTATTTTTATTTATGAAATTATGGAAAAATATTGGGACTCGTGCTTTGTGTTAAAACGGGTATAGCCAATTTGTTATGAAAAGTCACCCGTTGAGACATTCCTCATGTAGAACTAGCTGGCTAATCATATAATTCTTCAAAAGTCAAGAATCTCTCAATCGCACTATCGGAAAGCTCAAGCTGCAGTATCTTGTGTTCATCATGCCCTAAACCATTTTAGAATTATGGTTTAGGTTGTTTATCTCGTCAAAGGGACCGGTCTAGCTAGCCACATAAATTTATTATAGTACAATATCCAAAGGATGGTAACCTCTTATAAGGGAAATGAACATGAAAAGCATTGTCATAAACATTCACGCACCCTCTCCCTTTTATATATGAGAAAAAAAAAACACGTAATAGCTTTTAGAATGTGAACGTGATCTAATTTAACTTAAAAAAATAAGTTCGTGAGAGTTATCTTTTACTTATATATTTTATTTTGATTTTATTTTTAATTGATATTAAATTTAGATTTTTTTTCAATATATCTCTTTACACCAAATACTTTTAGACTGATGTGTAAATAATATAGTGTGTGATCCTTTAATAAATCTAAGAAAAATTTATGTGGATAATATGGTGTGGGTTGGATTTTACATGCTCCAACCTTAACCTTATATATTAGGATGAATTGACTTATTTTTGTTATTTATGAGTCTTGACATAATGATAAAATTGTGTCTTAATGATTTATTAGTGATAGTTTTGAATCCGTAAATATATTTTAGTTATTTTTTGGAGTGGTCAAGAGTCTTGCAGTCCTCCATAGTTTATCCAGCTTGTAACCATTTATGTTGATATACTATAAAGCACATAAAATCACTTTTGGAAAATTATGTATTATCGTAAAATATATTTTTAAATAAGATTATGTATATTTTTATCTTTATTTTAGTGTTAAATTATCCTATAATTGTGGGATTTCTCATTTTATCCATTTTTCTTGATTCTAATAAATTATTTGTAGGATTTCTTATTTTATCTTTTTTCCCTTTTCATCCCACAATAAATATATATGTAAATTAACTAAAGATTGAGAGATAATTAAAGATATAATTGATAACGAAGTAATTAATGTAATTAATGTTATTCTGAACTTTGTGAATGACGAATGATTAATAGAAACAATTTTTTTTTAAAAAATCTGACAATTAAAAATAAATAAATGCTTTTTAATATATAATTATATTTTAGATTTATGATAAACATGTAATTTACATTTTAGATTATTTTAATTATTGATATTTTAAAAAATATTATATTTCAATTTAGAAATAAAGAAGAAAAGGATAAGCCAAAAGAGATTGTAGGTTAAGAAAAATATCAAAAATGGTTATCTCTGTATAAATTGAAAGAACTATTTTGAACGATGGTATTTTTAGGAGTTATCATTATCGCACTCAAGGAGAGCCTTTTTAAGATTTTTCTTTGGCGATAGAGTTTAAAGGAATTTTTAGACTTAATTATTATTTTAGTCCTTGAATTTAGAGGAGTATTTTTTAGTTGCTAAATTTTGATAAATTATTTTTTAATCCCTAATATAATAAATTGACACTTTATATCAATTTTTAGTATTTTATGATAATTTTAAAATACAAATTCAAAATGAACAAGTATTACAAATTTAATTTAAAAAATCAATCCATTTTCTTACCAAAATGGTTTCAACAGTTTTTTTAAAATAAGTATAAAAATTGGTTGTTAGTTTCAAAACTAATTTTGAACAAGACTTAATTACGGTTTTAATATCTGAATCTTGGATCTATGTGTTTTTTAGTCCCTAAATTTTAAAACTGTTTTTTTCTTCTTCTGAATTTTAACAAATTACTTTTTTTAGTATGTTGCTTGATAAAATGATACTTAGTTACAATTTTTAATTTTTAATTGTCATAAATTAATTTTAATTTTTAGCTACTTGAATTTGCATTTTAAAACCATTATAAAATATATATTTATTATGTCTGGAACTAAAAAGAATAATTTATCAAAATTAAAGAACAAAAAAAATACTTCAAATTCAGGGATTAAAAAAATAATTAAACTTAATTTTTGTTAACATCTTATGTCTTTCAATCCATAGATTTCATCTTTATTTTTAAATAGTATCAATATTAAAATTTATATTTATTATTATTTATCATAAACTTAAAATATAACCTCTATGCTTGAAAATATTTATTTATTATAAATTTTAATTATAATATAATTTATATATTTAAAGTATTCATTTATTATAAATTTTAATTATATAAAAAATATTCATTTTTTGTGCATTGTACTTGATAAAAGTACTAGTAAAAAAAAGAACTTCTAAAAAAAATTCATTGAAAAATAACTTCTGGAAACACTCTCACTCGGCACTCTAATCAGTACAGAAGAGGATTGAGAGAGGGGTGTAAATAAGGCTCGAATGCTTGTGAAACATATGGACGGTTTTGTTCGATCGAGATGTTACTCACTTCTTCCCTCCCTGACAATTTTAATTTATGCGATTTTTCGGAAAATAGTTTTATTTATTTATTTGATACAAATAAAAGAACAAATTTAACAAACATGCATTATAGTGTGAAACCACTAAAAAAGTGATGATTGATCCCGCTTTTAAAATAATTATCTTTAAAAATTAATAAGCTTATCAAATTATAATTAGATAAAAACATACAAAAGGTTTTGAAAAAAAACATTTTTTTTTTGTTTTTATCCTTAGAATTTGAAGAAAAAAAAAAGAAGCTCTAAAAGACATAAGCTATAGCTATTCCAAAATATGAAGTCAACAAAATTAATTAAAAAAAAAAAAAAGAAAAGAAAAGACTATTGACTTGAGACTTTGAGATCCCAAAGCAACCAAGAAGAATGAATCATCAGTTTAATCAGCAACCTATGAATGGTGGAGAGCGATTGGGAACCGACTCAGTCGAAGAATTTCTATGATCTCATCACAGTTAAGTACCTAAATGATGAGAGGTGGGCGAACCCCGCCACTCAGGCTCCTCCGACCACCCAATACCACCAGACATTGTCCCACCACATGAACTAGTACTGTACTGAGTCAGGTGTGGTCGAGCTGCCCAACCACCGGGTTGACACGCCAGTGCAGAACGGTGGTTCTTCATTTCATAGCAAGGGAGGGAGAGGGATCAGAGGAAAAGCCTGGACTGACAAGGAACACATGTAGGTAAACTTTATATAACTCAACTTGGTTTTTAATTATTTGATGTTGTTATATTCTACTCTTTTTTGTTTGTCAAAATTAAACTCAATTTAGATTCCAATCTTCTAATTTGAATTTATAAGAGACAATGGTCGAATGTGTTTGGCTATATGGGGTGTTAGGAGATACCAAATCTTAAAAATGAATGAAAATTATGTTATGTTAAAAAGATACATCAATAATTAGAATAATTATAAAATTCATTTTACATTTTAGTGAAAACATATAATAATTTCTATGTCGCAATACACATTGCAGCAGCAGCCTTGCCCACAATTACAACCACAATTTAAATCATTATATATATATATATATATATATATATATATATATATATATATATATAGGGTTTAGAATAGAAGATTTCATCATCTTAGGTCACTTTCTCAAAGTGAATTGTCATTTTAAAATCAAAATAAACTTCTTTATGATTCTGTTAGAGAGACAAACACAAAAATATTCTGCTTTCTAATCATTTAAAAAGAAAGACAAAAACCTTTCTAAAAATTCTTGCTTAACAAGCATTTGCATTGTATAATTTTGATGCACTTTAAGATGATTGTTTGATTAACTTTTGTTCCAAAATTTATATAGAATTCAGATTAACTTTAAATATTTATTAAAATTTCCATCTTGTTTTTTTTTGTCATAGGTTATTTCTAGGTGGGCTCAAGAAATATGGCAAGGCAAATTGGAAAATAATTTCAAGATACATTAAAACTAGAACTTCAATTCAAATTGTTAGTCATGCTTAAAAATATTTCATTCTTCTCCAACAAGCCTCACAGGAAAAGAGGAAAAGAAGGAGTATTCATGATATAACTTTAGAAAACAAAAATGTTGACCCGAAGAATTTAACTCCCCGTCCAGGTTTTACACTTTAACAATCACATGAAATTCAACAAGATAGGTTGGCCTTATGTCCACCAAACAACATGGCTCATCCAACTGGTGAGATCTTTAGAATGAGGCTTTTTAATTAGAAAGTTTTCTAGAAGTTGGACAACTTTCATCCAACAGCTAAATTGTGAATATGTTCCTTATTTGCAGCTAATTGATAGAGTAGGATTATTAATTTGTGGTTCATATATATATATATATATATATATATATATATATATATATATATAACTTTTGAAGGTCTTTTACGTTTTTATAATTTTGTCTTATAAAGTGATTACGAGTTTTGATCATTGCATTACTGGTGCAGACTATATTTATCTTCGTTAGAGAATATTCTAGGACGCGAATTGAGTGTGAATAAGTGCAAATTATCTTTATGTTTTGCCTTTGGTACATGTTGTGGGTCTGATAACATATTTAGGTATATGTTGCTAAATGACCAATATCTTCATGATAAGTGTATTGTCATGTTATAAAGTAGTTATGATCTATTAATTTTTAAATATTGACAACTTTGTGTAGAGGACTGTTAGACATTTCTTAAGGTTTTAATAAAAATAAAGATATAAAATTGTATTAATCATTTTGTTGCATGTAAGTTAATATGTTCGATGACTGAAAATATCACCACGTAAGACTTGTCCATGAATGAATACATCTTCTACTGAAAGTAGGAAGTCGAGTCCATCCAAACACTGATTGGAATGTGCTTATTACAGGAAATATTTGAATGACAGTTATGAAAAGTTCTGATTCTATCAAACAAAGATGCGTAATATCTGTTTATTCTAGGAAACAAAGATCAAGTTCTACAATGATCATATTATTTGATACTGAAGCACTCTCCATAATTACGAGTTTCTCTATATGAATAGTACATCAAGGACTTGAAGAAAGCAGACACACATACTGGAAAAAAAGATGTGAATCAAGAAAAGAAAGGAAAGAACAACATTTGTAAAGAAATACACTAAGTTTAAATCAGTCTATTATGTAATATATAAAATATTGTTGAAAGATTAGAACTTCATTGTAAATTCACTCTTTGAGTATTGTAAAAGAATATATGACTCTAAATCAAACTTCTATTTGTGAAATCCAGAAGTGGTTTAGTGACAAAACAATACTTGTGTGTTCTTAGATTAAGGAGGAATGTAAGGATTGTGCTAGTAGTGATTTTAAGAATACTTGTAGTCAGCAGTCACAAAAAAGACTACCTGTTGTAATCAAGTTTGATTAGTGGAACCCTTTAGTGGTTGGTAAATAAGAATTGAACGTAGTTTAGGTTGAGTAAACCAATATATGTTAAGTCTGGCTACGTTCAAGTCACATTGGATTGTACCAAACAATTGAATTCCTAAAGTTTTTATGTTAACAAAGTATAAATTTTATGTATTAACCTTTTATGCTTAAGTTACAGGCTCATATTTATCTTTATGATATACAAGTAGAAAAACATGAATAGAAAGACTCTGGATGACAGACAAAGTATCAATCACTGGACAATACTACTTCTGTGTCCAGCCCTAAGAAGACAAGTGCTTTTACACTTTGCTCGCAATACAAAAGTATGAAACACTTACTTGATCCTTATGAATTGAAAGTAATCACAAAAGAGTAACGTCTATAGGCTAAGTAAAAAACTCGTGCCATAGCGCACAAAATAGAAGATTTAAATCGTCTTGTATTGACATTCTTAATTCCTTTTGTTTTATGCTATTAACGTTTCCTTCGATTCATACGATGAAAGTCAGCTCTGAGCGCTAGGCAACACTCACAAACTATACTTCTATGAAAATATGATGCATAAAGTGTTTGTGGTCCCTACTTTCTCTCTACACAGTAGTGACCTCGTGTTAAGCGCCAAAAATATTAGACAATAGCTAGCTGAGATCTCTCAACGGATTGAAGCTCTAAAATCTATATAAAGCTTGAAGATGTTTAAGGTTGTTGAATCACAAAAGAATATTTTGAGAGAAAACGAACAAATGTTGTAATGTCGTCAGTCCATTGGATGAAAGAAACTTGAGCGAATGTTAGCTTTGCTAAGTTTGTGAGTTTCACTGTATTCAAGCTTACTGTGTAAACACTCTCAGTGTGATTAAAATACATTCTCTTTCAAATATATATTGTTTGTGAAAGCCATGAATGACTTAGTGACAAAGAATACTTGAGTCTTAATCTTATGGGAGATTAAATGTAGTACTAAGAGTGGCCTAAAGAGTGTTCGTTGTAGCTAGAAGTGGTATATAGAATACTTGGTTGTAATCAAAGATTTGATTAATGGAACATTTCAAGGTTTGAAGGAGAATTGGACGTAGTCCAGAAGTTGAGGTAAACTAGTATAAAACTTTTGTGTTTTTATTACTGCTTCTATATAATTTGTTATTTTCTTTAAGCCACTTCTACATTATCAAATTCAAGTTTTATGTACTAGTTTTCTAAGCACAAAGTAATTTCGAATCCCTTGGATGAAACCCTTCGTCCATTGATATCTGTTTGAAAAAAACTTTTAACAGTTTTCCAAAGACTAAGTTTTCATCCTTCACACTATTCAATCCTATTTTTATTGTGTTTAAGGTACTTCAATATAAAACTAAGGATTTTTATTGTTCCTCTTCAATTTGTCAATATATTTTAAAGCTCATTATTGACACATTCTTATCCATAAGTCTTTCATCGAAAATAAGTTTTATATATCATTGGCCACCAGTGCTTAAGTAAACTTATCTCATTCACTTGACGAGAGTTTTTATTAATTGATTTATTAAGTAAATTTCTTTCATTCAAAAAGATTTTATATTTTATCTAACACTATTCAACCCCTTCTAATGTGATTTATTATATTTCAATGATTTAATTGCAAAATTTTAAAACATGTAATTATTTTATTCTTTTATAGACGGTGTCTAAGGTGGACCACTTTCATTAAAAAAAAATTCACTAGCAAAAAACTTTTATAATAGAATTAGAAACTAGCCTCCAAGACACAAGTTATATTTTTAAGACCAGCTCCACAATCAACATTAAAAAGTGCCTATGCTTCTGAATAAACCTACCGTTTGCACGTACAAAAGCACCTAAGCACATCTATTTTTCTAATATCATAAATGTACATAAACACATGCAAATTATCACTTCTCCTGCCAAGTTGTTGCATCTCAATTCCATGATAACATGTTAGAATCGCAACAACTACCCCACATCTCATGCTATAGTCATGAACCACCACTTCTAATACATTCATCCAGATTATTGCACCAATTAAGAAATGAGTACTCAAAGTTCTTTTTCTTAGCCTTCAACCATTTCCATGACTGCAGCTTTGCACTTTCCACTATGCGTTCCTTCTCCAAAAATTTTGCTCCAAAAATGTTTTGATTTCTTGCTTTCCAAATTGCCCATTGAGTTGATTCCCATCTTCAGTTTCAGCATCACTTGTTTGAAGACATGTTTTTTTGTTTGTTATTATTTCTATTTTTAAAAAAATCCTAAACTATTTTTTTTGTTTGATTGTGCGTGGTTCATTCATTGTTTCTTTCAATATCTTTCCAATGAAGAAAAAATGACAAATAAAAAATAACATTATGTAATTTTTGCAACATTATTCACTCTCAATTTGTTGATGCTTTCTAGACTATGCTTTGTTGTTGAAATAATATATATATAAATAATATAAACATGGGGATTGTATATATATTACATCTCTTTTTCACTTATATTAAATATTTATTATCCATGTATAATTATATTATATAAATTTAATCTTCTCACTTGTATAGAAAGACTCGTGATTAATTTTTGCATGACATATAATTAAATTTTATTAATTATTTTTTATAATTTCAAAATTTTAATTGTCATATGAAGATCAATGGAGATAATATCAAACTATACTACCTTCTCTTCTTCTTTAAAGTGAGTTCTAATACCTTTGCATCCTTATATTTCATTAATATTTCATAAAATATATACAGTCATATTCACAAAATTCTTTAAACATTTGGCTCTTACAAGCTATTCGAGCACTCCATGAATGGTGTTAATTGCTAACAATTAAAATACATCACAACAGAGTCACAAATGACTATTGTTGCACATGATTTTCTTCTAAGGATTATACATTGTCTTCTCTTGTTACTTTTACAATTTCAACCATGCAACTGTATGATAATGCAACATTTAGTCCAATTCAAATATATTTATATATGATAAAAAAATCCAAACCATCCATGCAAGGATAACATACTATCTGACTATGTATTAAAAGGTGTACATCTTATTTTGAGGTGTTACAACATTTACTTATGTGTAAGAATAAGAATGAAAAATGAAAATAATCAAATCACTACTTGAAAAGTTATCTATAACATAACCACTTGTATGATAAACTTTGTCTAAAGAACGTTCTTTTCGTCAACTTTAAGAAGACTTATAATAACGATTAATAATCTATCACTATAGGTTTTACCTACATATATAATCTTTTATACAATTATATTTTATTGTCTTCTACAATTATATTTCATTGTCACTATAAATGGTACCTATAATTTGTATTGTGAATAAGTAAAAGTCAAATAATTCTATATACAGTAAAAGTCTTTGACTTCACATACCATATTCAATTATAGGTAAGAGACATATAATAATAATAGTAATAGTAATAATAAATCGTCTAGCTTTGCTCCCTGTTACTTTCCGGTTCAGATATTTTTTTAAAATTACCATATGGAAAATGACATTTAATTTGGAAGAATATGCAAGTTATAAAAATAAAAGAAACAAGAAAAAAGAAAAAGAAAAACCAATAGTATAAGCAAAACTAGTCGACCACATCTTAAATTGAATGAATATGATCAATGTTATGACGAAGGAATCTATTTCTCGTTCTCATTCAATACTTCTAATAGAAAACAAGTTACAAAATAGATCTACAAATAATTCTTTTATACATGAAAGTAGAGTTATTAATTATTTTAATTGAGATTAAAAAATAAAATTAATATATGGTTGGTATAGGACTTACTTACAATATTACTTTTGAACAAAGCTTATGAAGTGGCTGTGTATTCTGTTTCTTTCTTGTTGAGGCCACTTCATAGATAAACCTTTCCCATAATGATTTTGTTTCTTTGTACACTTATTGTTTTTACTATTTTACAAAGATTGGATATATTCCAACTTCTAAATTAAAAACTAAACATACAAAAAAGTGAAAAGGTTATCTCATTATCAATTTTCCTTCATTAGTTCACACAATGCGTCCTAGTGTTGTTGACACTACACTTGATCAACATAGAATGCAGTTACACAAAAACTTACGACAACATATTCATGCACTCAAGGGCATGGGTTACTTGGCACAAAGGACTGGATCAAGAATATATATTTCAATTAGAACTGCTTTCCTTTAACATTCCAGATTGGGATTGGGATTCAGGGTTGTGATTTCAGATTGGGGAAGCTGGTAAACAATAAAGTACCTGGTTGAATCTCGCTGATTCATTGCATGTTCAGTGTTTGTGAATTGTCCTAAAAGAGAGCTTTTTATCTTGTTATTAATCTGTTATTAAATAACATTTGAAATTAAATTGCTGTATACTCTGTTAGATTCGTTGTTAAGAACTTCGAGCAAATTGTCGATGCCATTATATTGGATTCCCGTGACAATTCCTTCATGATTTGATAAGTTAACTTGAACTATGCCATTATCCATTATCACCTGGGCAGAATAAATAAAAATACAAACAATAATGTCAAAAAAAGAAAGAAAAAGAAATAAGCAATGGCTTAGCCTATGAAGTGCCATCCTAAAAGTCATAACTAAATCAACATTAACAACACCTTTAACCTAAGTAAATTGGGGTCGGTGGTAGATGAACCCAATGATAAATTAGAAATAAGACAAAGAAAGAGAAAGGGAGAGGGGAAGAAAAAACTGGAAAAAAGACAAAAGAGAGAAAAAATAAACTAAAAAAATATAGGGGTGAAAGGAGAAGAAAAGAAGATAAAAAGAACTAAAAAATAGAATGACGGGAACATAGAACTACTAATGAGTTTAACCTTCCACCAAGCTTATAGTTTTTCTTCACTCCTTCCTAAGACACAAATCCGCCAATCTATATCACACTCCATTAGGTCTTGTTTAACTACCTTTTTCCAGGTAAGTTTCAGTCGACCTCTACCTCTCTTTGTGTCGAGTTCTTGGTAATAAACTCTTGTCCATAATTAAATAATAAATAAAAAGTATATAGCTAGAGAAGAAGCCAGTGCAGAAGTGAATTACATGTTTATCTTTAATATCCAATCGTACCCCTGGGGATGACATACTATAAATTAGTCCCTTGCAAAATGAAGTGGACGAACCTGGTTTAGTAGCACAACCCAGAACGACAAGGAATAGCAGCATCAAGAACAGGAAGTGAATACTCTCAGCCATATAAATTAGAAACAATTTGCTTCCTTTCTTTATCTGTGTGTCTTGAACAACCATTGTTCTTGCTTTTCTTCTAGAACTTTCGACACTCAGCTATATGACTTTGAGATATAGATTCTTGATTGTGGCAAGCCGAACAATTGGAAGAGCTGGCCTGACCACTTGGATCATCCAAATTATCCATGGGCTTTAATTAAAAAACAGAGGAGCTTGCTTGATATGTGTTGTGTTGCCTCAAGCAAAACAACAAAGAAGAAACCTGCAGAAGTGCATTAAACTCATGCAATTGTAAATTACTGGAATGAGAAGGTGTATAGATAGACAATATTGAAAATCCACGCATGTTCATTTGCTTCAGTTAATTGCTTTAGTACTGAGGCATATATTTACCAATGTGGCTAAGGCAAAGAATTGTAAACAAAGTTACTTGGACAAACAAAATAATTAATGGAAGTTTGAAATTACATGCTTTGTGCTCTTGATTGATACTAGATCATTTAAGACATTCTTGTAAACATCATATCCTCAATTTTATTTGCTAACCCATGGTCATTGTGCTTCAGGTCTCTCTTAGGCATTTTCACAAACAGATCATAGCAACCACGAATTTAGACTCGTTTCACAATAAATCTAGGAAGAACACATATTCACGAAGTGTAAAGCACGTACTAGAACCCATATTGAACAATAAAACATGTACAAATAACGAAAGTGACAGAATAATATGTACATAACATAGCTTACAGTAAATGAAAAGTGAAGCAAATAATGATGATAAGATGAAGACGTGCAGAAACTAAAATTTATTCCGAAGAATAAATTCATCCATAGAAATCAAAGTAAGAAACAAATGAAATGACCTAAAAATCAAAATCAATTTTGTAGAAGATAGGAATGAGAAAACCCTAAGGTAGAGAAAGAAACAGGTGCGAATTGAGAGATGAGAAGAATGAGTACCTTCAATTGCCACTGAATCCGAGTCGAGGAAGATGACGCCACCACCTTCCAGTTCCACAACTCTGTCATTTCCTCTCTTTCTTTTTTTGAGAGAGACATGTTCATCTCTATATGTTCCATTCTATATTGTAGAATTAAAATTATACAATAGAATTAGAATGGGATGGACTAACTCAATTATTTATTAAATTATAGTTTGAATTAGAATGAGATGGACTAAGTCTAATATTTATTAAATTATAGTTAGAATTAGAACGATCCTGATTTGTAAAAAATTAAAATAGGGTAAACACCTAATTAAATTAAATACTAGTAATATCTTAAAATTTCATTAATTAATCCTTCATAATACATATTTAATAATTTTAAAAACAACGTATTTTAATTTAATTCATAAAAATAATAATTAATCTAAATTAAAATGAATTCTTAAAAATATTAATTAATATATTTTATCTTTATAATTTATTATTTTTTGAGTTTTATCTACACCAATTAATATAAGTATAAGTTTTTTAATTAATTTATACCAATCGACGGTATAAGTTTTTATAAGATTTTACTTATACCACATAATTGTAGTTAGAAAGCTTTTTATATTTTATTGAGATTTACTTATACAAAAAATCTTAAGTAAAAGTCATTGAGTTTAATCTACATTAAATAATTATAGGTAAATTTTTTTAAAATTTTTACCTACAATTCATATGTGCTGATAAAAAATATCAGTAAGTATAAGACATTTTTCTTATAGTGAATATAATGGGACCAGTGGATATGGAATCATAACTTCTCTTCTATGGAAAAACTTACAAGACCATCACAACGACTGCATAAAAAAAGGTGTTAATTTGATGTGCCTGCAATAATTGACAAACTGTTTGAAGAGATAAAAGAAAAAGAATCATATATGCATGCCTTGCTCTATACGGAGACCTATATTTTCTTGTTTTGTGTCTTGCTTTTTAACCTTTAATTTTTGTTTTGTTTTTTCTTGTTTATTGGGAGTTAATCATGGGACTGTGTTTTAATACTGTTTGGGTTTTTGTATATTTTTTTTATATTTTATATTGGTCAAAACTCATTTTGAAGTAAAGTCATATGAAAATTGTGTAATAACTTTGTTATTAAACAAAACTAATTAATCTTGCTGCTTTAAAAAAAATACTCTTGTTAAGTTAACTAATATAAGTTTGAATTGAGTAGTTAATTAAGCAGTTTATGTCAAGTCGAATTACTTTTAAAATGTTATATATTAATTTTAATTAAGCAGTTTATGTTAAGTCAAATTAGTTTTAAAAAATTAAAATTCATATGTAAAAATTTATATACTTTAAATTTAAATAACAACATTTAAAAGATAAGGAGACTTTTTATTATTATTATTATCATTATT
>PYAF01002557.1:342926-366489 GCA_007407185.1 Glycine tomentella
CTACTAGGCATGTGCTCAGCGAGTATGGTAACATGTCAAGCGCATGTGTGCTATTCATCTTGGATCACATGAGGAAGAAATCAATAGAAAATGGACTTGCCACAACTGGTGAAGGCCTTGACTGGGGTGTGCTATTTGGTTTCGGTCCTGGACTCACGGTTGAGACTGTTGTACTCCGCAGTGTCACTGTCTAATCATATTCTGCAATCTGCAAGACCACAAATCCTTTTTGTTTTTCTTATTTATTTTTAGGTGTTCAGGTTGAAATTAAAATGTATTCTTTCTCTTTTGATTTCTCGAATTCTTCTTTTTTGTATACCAGTAAACACTACACAAGAACACTTCTTATTATTAATGCAATTAAGCTTATACACAATTGATCTATACTATACTGTTGCAAAGTGAATGACTTTTGTTCAATTTCATCTTCGGTGAAAAATTCAGTGGTTGAGAATGAATTTGGACTACGGAACTGTCAGGAACCAGGTTTATGACTTACGTTTGCCAGGAGAGTTGTGTTTGTGTCAGTTAACTTAGTGCACTTTGACTAAAAGTTTTCCTTGTGTGTATCATGAGTCTTCTGGATGCGAGAGAGAAAAAAAACGTATGCAGAAGGGTTCGCTAAATATTAAGTAAACATATAAAATGTTCTTTCTACCTTGATTACTTGAAGAACTATATCTTAGTTGACACAAAAGTTAGCACAACATTATAAAAAATGCTCCGTAACACTTACTAGGTATAGTGTAGGCTCCAAGATTAGAATTAGTACAAATTCAGAGATGTATTGATTGGTCCTTGACTAAATTGGATTAGTCATTACTTGCTATTAATTTAATTAGAAATAAAATGCGATTCTGTTAGTGCGTGAAATGAACCATTATTTGGCAATTTTAAACTCTGGTAGAGGCAATCTTTCCTACGTGTTATTAGTGACTAGAAGTGCCATTGATCTTATTTATAGTATCAAAGTTTATGTTTTTTTGTAGTACAAAAACAGATTGTGATTTCTATTGAGTCAGGGGGTTCTTTTAAGTTTGAAAAGTTGTCAGCCAAATGCCAAGAGATCCAGAATTTGTAGTGAGAACAGAGGCAGAGTATTATTTGATGGGTCAGCTTCTTTTCAGTCAATTGTATTGTCTGGGTTTGTTTTGAATGCTATTATTTTCACTAAGAATATTGATGCCTTAGATTTTGTAAATGGTAGTAGAGCCATTGACTACTAAGTTCAGCAATTCAAAATGACTTGCATTGTTGACTTTTTTAATATAGATTTTCAATAGAGTTTAATGGTCATGTATGTAAAATAGTTTTACACCGTTATTCAATCACAAATCATCATTGATATGATTTTTAAAATAATTATCATAAAAGTCAATATCTTATTATACATGATGAGTTGTGATTGAATAACAGTATAAAATTTGTTTACACTATCAGTCTATAATCCTTTTCCTCTTTACAATATTAAGTTTAAATACTAAATATTGGGAAAAGGAGGAAGAGAACATTATTGGTTAATAGCATTTTTAAAGGGCTGGTAAAACATCTCTAAGAATTAATTCTGAAATTGTAAGGAAAAGCAAGGAGGCTTTACTATGGGACAAGAAGAATAATCGAGAATTTCTCCACAATCCACTTGAAGTAGATAGCCACAAAATGATTAAGTTTTTATTTATCAAATTATGCACCTGTTAGTTGTTCATGTGGGTGTTCTGTTTTAGTGAGGTAAGTACTAAGTACCCTTATGACGGTGAGTTTTCTTAAGTTCAGCGCCTAGATTTGTCGTGGTGGTACACGACAATTTTCTGCAGTAGTTATTGTCTTATTGAAACTTTAAACAAGTTTCATGAGTAAGAATACAATTAAGCTGTGGCCATTTACTGAGATATATATGAATCTCATTGCTTGTTATTTGTTTCCTTACATGAGAGGTTAAAGTTGCAGCAAAGACATTGTGTCCTTAACATTCTACCGGTGTTATTACAGTTTTGTGTTAGAAACGTAAACAAACAGATTAGATAAAACAAGTGGCACGTTTTGATATAGGTATATTGTAAACACATTTGGTTTTATGCATGTTAAAGTGTAAATTTGCTGGCTGTGTATATAGGGATTAAATATAATTAGTTTTATTTTAATTTCCTTTTGTTTATACAGGTAAATGTAAATTATGCATAGGATTTAAATTATTGTGTATATCTTTTTTCAGTTTATTGCTTATAAGTTTATGTGTGGCTTTTCTAATCCAACAGTGCAGTTTGAACCTAAAATCATTAAATTAGTATAATTACAAAATTATTTATTTGCACGAAGTAGTATATCTTATACAATTTATTGTGTATATCTTTTTTTAGTTTATTTCTTATAAGTTTATGCGTGGTTTTCTTAGCCCAAAAAGGGAAGTCACATATCTCATACGACATATTATCTTTTTTATACAGAAATCCTGCTATATATAAATATATTTTTTATAACAGTATTCTAACTTGTCTATATTTAGTTTTTCTTTCACAACAAAATGACAATAGTTTTTCTTAATAAAAAAGATAAGTGTTGACTGTGGTGTATGAGAATAATAGACCTAGAGTATTTTTTTTTATATATAGAAAATATACAAGTAGAGCATAGAATGAAATCAAAATCGTGCTTTGCTAAGTTTTAAATTTTTTAAAAGGAAAATTGTTAATTAAAATATGTATTTTTAATTGACACGACATTCTTACCAAAATAAAACAGCATCGTACCAGAAAATAAAATTGACGCGACATTAATTAAAATTTGATTTGATTTGGTGTCAATATACCATGTTTGCAAGTACGAGAGACAGGTGTTAGACCCCCAAAAAAGAGACAGATGTTGTGTGTATTTTCTTGGTTTAGTGAGATTTTCATTTCCAATCATAATGAATGACTTTTTTCTTTTACGTAATTGTTACGTGAAACACATGAATGACTTTGGATTGTCCAATTTTCTTGGGTAATATACTAATGTCGATATTTTGAATAGAATCATCTCTAATGATTTTCTGTCCAAAAAAAAATTCATCTCTTATGATTTCCAAGGCAAATAAAGATTAAAAAAAAAAATAGAAACGAACAAATTAAATTGAAACCTAAAAATTAAAGGATAACAGATAGCTCACATTAAAGAAATGTAGTTAAGAAAAACCAAAAGTATTTTCTATCGAAGACCATTCTATTTGAATTAGTAGGAATCCCAGGCGAAAGTTGATCCACGCTTGATGGTTGCTTAATATTGAGGATAAACGTTAAAATAAAAACAATGGATAAGACTAGAGCAACCTTTGATTGTCTTATTTAATAAACTTGACTAGGAGTGATATCAGTAAGTACGGAGCTAGGAGAAAACAACCATCCGTTTATTCCAATAATATTATATAGTTTTCAACGGTGGTTGCAGTTGCGAACTAGGCACGAAAGGTTGAAGAAGATGTTGCGTAATTCCAATTCCAGAGGAGGATTTGGATCAGGAATGGTAGTGGCAGTGATATGCGCGTGTGTTTGCGTAGTAGCAATGGAGTATGGAGTAAGAGTGACGGAGGGGGAAGAGTATTTCAAACCGTTCAACGTGAGCTACGATCACCGCGCTCTCATCCTCAACGGCAAACGCCGCTTCCTCATCTCCGCTGGCATCCACTATCCACGCGCCACTCCTGAGGTCAATTTAATTTAATTTAACTCATCATCATTCATCAACTAACATAACACTAACATGCCACCACAATTTAACTCAATTATCTTTTTTCTCTTTTCCATTAAGTTGAGTTACAAGCTTGTTTGCTCTGTGTGTTTTTTTTCTTTTTTTTTTTGCTTCTGTTTGTTTCAGTGCCTTAATGAATTTCGTTCTGGTTCGTTCTCAAAAGTCAAAATCCTATCCGCGTGTTTTTTTTCCTACCTCAGCATCGCGTTATGTCATTATTATCAGCTTTTGAGCTTGAGTTCTTCTGAATTTCTTCTTCTTTGTACGATTAGCGAATTGAAAATTCTTCTGAAACAAAATCAAGAAACTTTTGGAGCAGTGCATTATAGTCTCATAATAGGATGTTAAATTCTGTGATGTTAACTATATGAAATTTATTTTGTTACTGTGGCCTATTATACATTTGGTATGATTTTAGATGTGGCCTGATTTGATTGCAAAGAGCAAGGAAGGTGGGGCGGATGTGATTGAAACTTACGTTTTCTGGAATGGGCATGAGCCAGTGAGAGGACAGGTGCAAAATTATACTTCTTACTACGTCTTGCTTCTTCCGACTGTAGATTTGATATTTGTTTATTAATGCTGAAATATTAATTTCTTTTTTAATTGTGCTTTCTCTTGTGCAGTATAATTTTGAAGGGAGATATGATCTTGTGAAGTTTGTGAGGCTAGCTGCATCCCATGGACTCTATTTCTTTCTCCGCATAGGCCCTTATGCGTGTGCCGAATGGAACTTTGGGTCTCAGCCTTTTCTCATATTATCATTATTTGATGTTTCCATTTAGATAAACAACTTGAAGAGATTGCATGATGATAGTTAATTAATTACATTTCTAAACAGGAAAATTCCTTAATCGTGTAGTTACCATGGATTTTTTATGCTATGTTCTAGGATTTTTACATTCATATCTACTTGAAAGTCATCATCGTAATGTTTGGTGTGAGACTGAGTAATAGTTTTCATTTAGTCATTTACCTTTGATGCCAATATTAGTTTATCTTTGTTGATTTATATATGTAAAAATTGGAAGTTAGTAGACTTTTTGGTTTCGACTGTAAATTAATGATGGAAAGTAGTGTTAAAATATGACAAAAAAATTCCAACTTTGTTCAAAAGAAACTAAAATGGATTGTGCAAGTTGTACCTTAAATATGGATCAAAATCGAACTAGTGTGTAATTGCATAAAAAACAATGAATTGTGCAAGTAGTACCTTAAATTTTGCAGAGGATTCACACACGTTTTTAGTTTTAAAACTGTGCTTTTTACCCCTGTTTTCTAATGTTTTGTTGTAAATTTATTTGAATTTGAATCAGCTTTAAGTTCTTTATGAAGGAAGGCTGTTTTAAAAAAAAGAAAAGCCAAATCAGAATAATTTCTGCTTTGCACAAAAGAAAAAGCACAGACTTTGTACAATGCAGTTAATATTACTGGAACTTTGATTAAAACATAAGTTTTCTTTGTGATCAATACTTGCCTATCTATCCTATTTCTCCATCTGGATATTGCCTGTTTTACAGCGCCCCTGTTCTGATGCTATCCATTTGTTATCTATCAAAGCCTGTGTATAGTTGGAAAAGTATTCATAGGGATTTCAGATTTCACATCCCTGCTACACCCTTAGTTTCAACTGCTTCTTTTATTTTGTTGTGTTTTAGTTGTTTTCTTTTTTACTTTTTTGCTCTCAAGGGATTATTATTCTCACCCCTGGTTTGCTTATTTCACTTCAGTAATGCTTATTTTTCTTTTTTAAAAAGTAAATAACTATTTGACAACTTGTTCATTGATTTATGAACTATGTTTGCAGGGGTTTCCCGGTGTGGTTGCGTGATATCCCTGGTATTGAATTTCGAACAAACAATGCACCTTTCAAGGTGGAATCCTTTGTTGGTTGGCATTACTGTCTTTTATGTTTGTTTTGTAAACAGATCTATATCATTTGTTTATGCTTATTTGTGATTATTCCATTTATTCAGTGTTCTCAGTTTTGAACTACAATTGACATGACAAATGCTTGTTCCTGGTTGCACTCATTACTTTATGCAGGAAATTATGTCAAATTTCCCCCTTTTTTTGTGTTTTTTTATATCACATAATGCCCCTCAATGTTTGAGGGCAGGGGTGGGATTTTTGTGAACTCTCCTAAAATCAAAGAATAAATGATAATGTGCTCTTAACATCCTATTTTTTTATACAAAAATCCAGGAGGAGATGAAGCGCTTCGTCTCCAAGGTGGTGAATCTGATGAGAGAGGAAAGGCTGTTTTCTTGGCAAGGTGGTCCCATAATTTTGTTGCAGGTAGGAAGAGTGTGGGTTTTGGGCTTTATATGCATTAAAGCCATTAATTGGTTTTATTTTCATAATTTGAAGCATATTCATAGTCCTGCTGGCGTATCCAAAATTAGCAGCAAAATTACAACTGTCCCTATACTATTGTTTGCCTTATTGAACTTGTGCTTCTCTGCCTAGGTAACTTTTATTTTTGGCAGGAGTGAACTGCTTTTACCAGATTTTGGATAACTGGATATAACACATTCTCTGGATTTTTCTCTAACTTCAATTTGGAATCACCTAATGTTATATAATGTGTGTGATATGCGCATGTTAGTAAAGATAGGTCTTAGGTAGTAGCTCCCACATATATTAATAGAATGTGTGTGATATACTGCATGTAAGATTTTAGTTGTTGATTCTTGTTATATGTTTCACTTTTTGTATTGAATATTGATATATTCTGATTATAATATCCAATATTCAAATTACTTAGTTCTCCACCTTATCAGCAGACTTAATTATTTTGTATTATATAATTGTTGATTGTGCTTTATTCTGTTATCTTGGAATTAGTGCATGCAAGTTTTTAATTTGATACTTCCCTTTCTAGAATGCAATGTTTAACTAAGCATGTGACTGAATTTTATCAGATTGAGAATGAATATGGGAACGTTGAGAACTCCTATGGCAAAGGAGGTAAAGAGTATATGAAATGGGCGGCTAAGATGGCTCTAAGTCTTGGTGCTGGGGTCCCATGGGTCATGTGTAGACAACAGGATGCTCCATATGACATCGTAAATTATATCCCTTTCCACTATTAAAAAGAACTGTTATTGGCATTTACCTTTACTTACTAAATAAAAATGTGTTCAGTTCTCTATTACAGATTTTGAAAAAATAACAAAGGGAAATGTTAAAATATTTCGTGATTAAAATAACTAACAATCAAGTGGTTAATAAATCAATATTGTTGTACACAGATTGATACATGCAATGCATACTACTGTGATGGATTTAAACCAAACTCTCGTAACAAACCAACGATGTGGACAGAGAACTGGGATGGATGGTATGAACAATCACATCCTTCAAGGGTATATGTGTGATTATATAGTAAATGACAATATATATACAAGTTTAGGAGTCAATATTATATAAATTGATCATAAACCTTTCAGGATAGCCAATATATTTGTGTTCTGTGCTTATGTGTGTTATTGCATAAACCTATGTCTGTTGAACTGTTGATAAGAAATATAAGATAAGAGAAATAATGTTCTGAGAGCCGATTCGTTATTTGGCTGTGGTGATAAATATTTTGATTGCTTCCAATTGACATTTGAAGGTATACACAATGGGGTGAAAGATTGCCTCATAGACCTGTTGAAGACCTTGCTTTTGCAGTTGCACGTTTTTTCCAACGTGGAGGAAGCTTTCAAAACTATTACATGGTATGATAGTTGAAGTTTTTTTTTTTTATTTGTATTTTTGGCCTAACAGTTCACTTTTGGCTTCTTTGCTATTCTAAGCTAATGGTTATCTCATGGAGGATTCTTGTCCAATATCTGTATTGGAGGGCTTTATTATACTGCTGTACTTTTGCCATATTTTGTTCTTTATTGTCATGCTTTTGTTTTTCTATTTCCCTGTATTTTATTAATAGAATTGCTTTTTATTTTAAATATCCAATTGAAACTCTATTGTAAGATGTGAATGGCCATTATCAGTTTAGAAGCATAAAAGATCTCTCTGTCTTGATACTGAAAATGCAGAATAAAAGCATATTATAGTTGAACAGGAAAAATTTGGATAGGTAGAAACAAATATAAGATTCACTGGAGGGATGCCTTTGAGAGGTAATATACAACAGCTGAATAAATACATCCTCACAGGATGGGGAAATGGAAGTAGTTTGATCTATGCCTTTATTAGCAATTGTTTAGAATCATTTTCTATACTTCCTAAGGTAGCCATCAATAGACGTGTAACTTGGATAGGGGACTGATGAAAAAATAGAAAAAATATACAGTGAGGGAAGGCCTCTTGAAAAGATGAACCCCTTATGTAATGTTCCTCTCAAAATCTAATTCAAGAACCATTGCCCAGTTTTAAAGTGACTGGGAAAGTGAAGGAATATATATTAAACATTACTAAGGTCTTTAAGTCATTGATGCTTTAAATGTCTTATTTTGCTTTTTCATTCTGTACGATGCCTTGTCCTTTGTTTTGTATTTCCATTTATTTGTTTCTGGTAATTTATTTTCAATGAAAAATAAACTTAAAAGTCAGTAAGGTGATATCTTCTAATTGCCACTTTTCTTTATATATTTTAGACTTATTTAGGATGAATATACATGTATTATACAAGGTTTATCTATATCTGATGTATATTTTAGTCTTTGGGTACCTGTAACCCAGATCTTTACAAGCCCTTTTATATTACAGTATTTTGGCGGAACAAATTTTGGCCGCACTGCAGGGGGACCCTTGCAAATTACAAGTTATGATTATGATGCTCCAATTGATGAGTATGGTATGTAGAAGAATAACAATAAGACTGTTGTTTAGATGGTAGCTAATGGGATTCATATAGGCTGTAGCAGTTGACATGATTGATGACACTTGATGAACCTTGTTTTTCTAGGTCTGCTGCATGAACCAAAATGGGGTCACTTGAAAGATTTACATGCTGCTTTGAAGCTTTGTGAGCCTGCCCTGGTGGCCACTGATTCACCAACATATATAAAATTGGGTCCAAAGCAGGAGGTTTGAGCCTAGCCTGAAATAGATATTTCATAAAATTTTCAAGCATTATGGCTTATTACATTTAATATTTTATTGGTAGTTACAGTCAGAGACCTACTCTCCTAAAGCTTAAGCTATTAGGCAATATGTCACTAATGGCTTATATGTCTACTACCAAGTCTTTTGATGAAAGTACCTTTGGGCTTGAAGTGTATACAATGCACAGGCCACTTTACCTTCCGCTAAAATTCAACTTATAAGGGTCACAAAGATAGAAGTCCTGATCATCTGGCATAAAGTCTCTCATTCTCATACCATATTATGAATCAATAATTAGGAATAGAACTGTTCCCTACGGTCCTAGTGATCCCAATGATATCTGACTCCTATTATTTCCAAACTTACTACTATTATCATTCCTCTTAAAATGTGGATTTAGGCCTAACTCAACCCCAAAAACTAGCTCATATGGTGATGGTTTCCCCCCACTTATATACTTTATATTGGCCTTATCTCTAGCCAATGTGGGACTTGGGTTTCTCCCAATAATTCCAAACATTTACATGCAATCTTCATGTGCTGAAATAGATATTATATATTTTACCTTGTGAGAATGGTTGTGTATATTTATCTACTTTGATTAATACATTATGTCTTCACAAGCACATGTAGCCAATCCTACTTTGTGGGATAGGTATGGAAATATATATGGGTGACTTTTTATTGTTTTTCTGAATTACTTTTGTTCATCAAATTCAGGCACATGTGTACCAAGCAAATGTTCACCTTGAAGGGTTGAACTTGTCTATGTTTGAATCTTCAAGCATATGCTCAGCATTTCTTGCCAACATTGATGAACGGAAAGAGGCAACTGTGACCTTTCGCGGTCAAAGATACACTATACCACCGTGGTCTGTGAGTGTGTTGCCGGATTGCAGAAATACAGTCTTCAATACTGCCAAGGTTGGTCTATGCTATGGATCATTTTATTGAACATTTTTTGTTTCTTTTGCCTCTTTTGTTGAATTGAGTCAACCTCCCCTTTTTTTGGTGTAATGATGTACATTTTTTGTTTTTTAGCTGATGGTTCTTTTGGGGGGATCTCCTTGATGAATTATAGAGTGATTTGACAGAACCTTTGATTAAATAAATTTTAGTATCACCTTTTTGCTTGGTTGTTTGCATTTTGGCTGTTAAAGTGAAATCTTTGTTGTCTACTCTTTTTGCAAGGTGTAAGTTTGAAAATGCTCCTTGCTAGACTTGTAGTAATGTTATATTATTTTGGGGTTGTCTGAAACTTTCGTTTCTTCTTTATATTTGTGCAGGTTAGAGCACAAACTTCTGTCAAACAGGTAGAGTCTGATTTGCCAACTGTCTCTGATATTTTGCCAGCCCAGCAATTGAGGCACCAGAATGGCTTTTACTACATCTCAAAGTCTTGGATGACTACAAAAGAGCCACTCTATATATGGAGTAAGAGCAGTTTCACTGTAGAAGGAATATGGGAGCACTTAAATGTTACAAAGGATAAATCTGATTATCTTTGGTATTCAACCAGGTAATTATGCACTTCTAAATACTCTGCAGTGGTACCAGGTGTCACATAAGATATTTTGTGGCTTGTTTTACTTTTAATTTCTGATATATGTGGTGTTGTATCATGCCTTACTTTTATAAAATAAAAATGCATGCTTTTATTGATGTTTACAGAGAGAATTAGAAGGAAAAAAACTGTATTATTGATGATACTAAAAAATGAATGTGTTACATCTGAATGAAGAGAAACAGATAGGTATTTATAAGCACCTAGATACAGCTGTCATAGTGACAGCTGTATTACTAACTTTGTAACAACCTTACCACCCCAGAGGCACATAAGACAGTTCTCTGTACCAAAATCAGTTACTCACAGCTTTACTTGTTATCTGTCTTCTTTTAGATAAAGAGTAATTCATTATAGCTCTAGGTTTCAGGGACCAACTTTCTTTTAAAGCTTAAGCTTTTAGGTGAAAGGTCACAGTGTTGAAGTGTGGTTTGTGTGGACAATGTACAGGCCCACACTTCCATCTTAAATTTGACTTTTTTTTATTATAGTGTCAAGCACCGAACTACTTGGTCATAGAATGTTACAATGTTAAGGACCAACTTTGCTAAAAGCTAGAGCTAGGTGAAGGCTAATGAATGCTTTTATATCTAATAAAATGAACATGAAAGATTACGTATAAGATATCCTCCATATCAAAATTAAAAAGAAAAGATATAAGATGCATCAAAAGACATCAAAACTCAAAACTAAAGAGCACGATAGTTTTCCCTTTGTATATTTTCCAAAGGAATTCCGCAGCAGAAACCATGTTCTGAATTCCATAATGCTGCAATGAAATTAAAAAAATCCTCAAAATTTCTTTTAAATATTGATTCAATGGTTGTCTAATTGAATATCCTTTAATTTGTGTGTATAATGCAGAGTATATGTTTCAGATAGTGACATCTTGTTTTGGGAGGAAAATAATGTCCATCCAAAACTTACTATAGATGGTGTCCGTGACATATTGCGTGTATTCGTCAATGGCCAGCTTATAGGTAATTGATCTTATAGTGTCATATGTATGCTGTATTTGAATATGAGCAAACAAGTTTCTATTTTTTTGTTCCTTAAGTTCTATTATGAATAATGTGTGCTCCGCTTTATTATGTAGTTACCCTAGCTAGACTCTTTAACATTCTGCATTTTCTGCTTGAAGTTCAGTAATGCTTAAGAAAATAGCACTTGTGAGGAGTTGTAAGATTAACTTGGTGGTTGGGAAGGGGAGTTTAAGGGTTGAAGGGAGGAGGAGGAGGAGGAGGAGGGGGAGAGGTCATGGGTTCAAAACCCCCACTAACATTCTAACAAAAACTAACCACTAAATTGTCTGATAAAAAAAAATAGCACTTGTGATCTATCATAGTGTTTGTATGACAATTGGGAGTGAAAACTTGGTTGTCACAGCCCAGATGATAAATTTTCAAGGAGTAGGTAGTGTCCTTGGCTCCTTAAAGCTAACACCAGACAATGGGTCCCCTTTTTTCCAAATAAAAACATCAGTTATATCATAATTCTTGTGCTTTAGAGTTTTAATATTTATTTCTTTTGTCTACATATTCATAATCATATAGTTTCATTTCTTTTCCAAGTGAAGGTAATGTTGTTGGTCATTGGATCAAGGTGGTCCAGACTCTTCAATTTCTCCCAGGATACAATGATTTAACACTGTTAACTCAAACAGTGGGTTTACAGGTGAAATTCCTAGTATATTTTTAACATGTATCCTTATATATACTGCCAAAACCTTAAATTATTTACGGTCGCTATTTTATGTGTACTGTGTTGTGTAGGTATTTGGCAATTGTGTAAAATTTCATAATTCTACTGTTATGGTCTTTGACCAATCAAATTTGGTTGTGAAAGTAGTTCCTTTAGATAAGAGGTTTATTAGTAACGGCAAAGGAAGAATTGAAGAACCTAATGTCAATTATTATGCCTACATAATGTTTTTCTTATATAATAAATAATTTCATGTCTTGGAACTTGGAAGTTACTGCTACGTGTTAGTATGGCAGTTTCTTATGTTTGAATAATTCTATAACTGCTTTTTCTTAGAATGAACAATTTAAAGCAGTTTTTTCTGTAAGTATTGGAAAAAACAAATATCCAACTGTACCACAGGCTCTATAAATGTAAGAACTAAACACCTGGTTCATCAAAATATCAACTAAACGGATTCTTAGAAACTCTGGTTTTTACTTTCAATTTCTTACATTTTCCTTTTTCTATTGGTAGTATAAAATATTAACCACGTCTATTAGTCCATTATTTCATTGCAGTTTATTAAAATTTGTACTTAGGGCCTAACTCCATCCCATAAAACTGGCTTGAAAGGTGAGGATTGTCCAAATTATATAAGCATTACTTGAGCTTTATTTCTGTCGATGTGGGGCTATATCCACCCCTCACACCTATCACAATGAAGGTGCATGAGACCGCAAATTAAGGCAGGCCAAGGGTGTCCGCAATTAAGGCAACTTTCTAACATAGTTGTTAATTGTACCCATATAGTTGAATGATTTTCTTCATTTGTATACTCGTCCATTAGTGAATTGATGACAATCGATTATCCAATGTGTTCACATTAATAGTAACAGCATATTCCTTTCCATCTGACTCTCCTATCAAACAGTTGAGGGATAAAGATTACTGACTATACATATATTTTCATGTGAAACAATGTTACAGAATTATGGTGCTTTTCTTGAGAAGGATGGAGCAGGGATTAGAGGTAAAATAAAGATCACTGGATTTGAAAATGGAGATATAGATCTTTCAAAATCATTATGGACCTATCAGGTATGTATATAATATTTAAACCCTAAATTGATCCAAAAGAACCATGTTAGTTATTAGCTGGTTTTTAGAGGAAAATACTATTAGATGTAGTACACTACAGATGTATTCTGTAAATCTGTACTAAAAAAAAAAAAAAAAACTAAAAATATTACAATAAATACACAAGCCCAATACACGTGTTTTCTCTTTCTCTCATTTCCTACATGGTACCTTCTGGAATCTGGACATATTACAATAGGTCTTCTTCTGAATTCAAATAACCAACTAGCAAACATTTTCTAGGGTGAGTCAATTAGTTAGTCCATATAGAGTGTAAGTACTAGGTGTACATAAGCTATTTAGGTATACTCCAGTTGCATTCTCTTTGTAAATAAACCAGTGTAGTTAGTATAAATATTGTAAGTACTTAAGCCAAACATTTGTGTATTTCCATTCAATAGGTTCTCTCTCTCATTCTCTCTATTGTGTGTGTGTGTGTGTTCTGTGATATGGATACTTATTTCAGTTTTTTGTAATAAAAAAATAAACCACTTATGTAGAAGTAAATAAGAACTGCAATAGGATGAGTGCAGTAATTATTGATTATATGTAATCCAATCAGGGTTTGGTTTTGCTATTTGGGAATTCATGCTTTAGATGTTTAGGTCTTAGTGTCTTACAATATCTGTAAGCAAATGAGAAAGGAATTTTTTTCTCAATGTGCTTGAGTGTTTTTTCCACCAGCAGATTGGACTTATTTATATTCAAGAGTATTCCAAAGACAATTAGCGCCCAAACAATTTACCAGAGAACAATGAAGATACCACTACTTCCTAAGATTGAACCTAGCTATACCAGAAAAATTCTGATGGCAGGCAGAAAAATTGCCAAAGAGTTCTGACAGTGGGCAGAAAAGTCATCGGAAATTCTGACAATCACTGGAAATGTTGATGGAAAATTCTAGAATTTTTGGACGTCTGACAGCTTCAAGAGCCCAATCAGACCTTCTACGGAGACCATTTTTTGCAGAAACACCCCCTCCCCTCAGATTAGGATCTCTAATACCATGTGAGAAAATGGGGTGGAAAAAATCTCAAGTTGAGTTTGTTTTCTTTCCAGCAGAATGAACTTATTTATGTTCAAGAGTATTACAAAGATAATTAATACCAAAACAATTTACAAGAGAATAGTTAAGATATCACTGCTTCCTTTTTTTTTTTTAAAGGAGATGCCACTACTTCCTAAGATGCATTGAACCTACGTATAACAAGTACCTAGGCTACTTGCTAAAATAAACAAAAAAAATGCTCTTATCTCCTAAAATATTCCTAATTCCAACAATATCTTACCTTAGTATAAATTGGATTGAGATTCTATGTTCCTGTATGAAATAGGCTTTTGAATCTTAAGTTTGGGTTACATGCCCTTGTAGGAATAGGTTGTTTAAGTTGCTTATTTGAGATTTTTTTATGTTTTTAAGGATTTCAACCTTGACATGGTAATTAAAAGAGATAAATTTGAAAGAAAAAAAAAAAATCTTTGTTCAACGTCAGTTGGTCTTTCTAGTTCTGCCTTCACTCGAAAGAAATTTAAAATGCTGCTTTAATGGCGTGTTTTCTTGGTGTGTCTCAGCTTCATTATCTTTATTCTAAGTTTATTTACTTATTCTATAATTTTCATCTTCATGTCATCACTTTCTATACTTGTGGGATTGTACTTTTCTTGGTCCGAGGAATTTGAAAATACTAACTCCACTTTATTCATTTGTATCCCAGGTTGCGCTTCAGGGTGAGTTTTTAAAATTTTACAGTGAAGAGAATGAAAATTCAGAATGGGTAGAGTTGACCCCTGATGCCATCCCATCCACATTTACATGGTACAAGGTAACTATGAGCTGTTGAAGTGATATGAGACTACTTTTTACTTATCCATGAAATTAACACAGGATCAAGAAAAATGCACCATTTAAGCTTAAAAAATTTCCTACAGTAGACAAATTCATGAATAATAGAAAGAGTGTACGGTCAATGAAGAAGATGATTATAAATTTATGCACATGCTGAAGTTCTTTAAGGAAAGCAGATGATTTGAAATGAATATTTTATATATGCCCAGGACATTTGTTTGTTCTCTTGTTGCCTCTGAAATTGTTCAATTATCTATTTATTGTAATTTTATGCCCAACGCACTGCCACAGAGTGAGTGAATCTACAATCATGATATCACGACTGAGATTTTATGAAGGTGCTATTAAGCCCACTGATCATTCTTTCCCAATGCTATTTTTCTTTTTTATCACATTAGAACAATGTATAAATAACACCTATTTGTTTTAAGCAGACATATTTCGATGTCCCTGGTGGCATAGATCCGGTTGCTCTTGACTTCAAAAGCATGGGAAAAGGTCAGGCTTGGGTGAATGGTCAACATATAGGAAGATACTGGACTCGGGTTTCCCCAAAAAGTGGATGTCAACAAGTCTGTGATTATCGTGGAGCATATGATTCCGACAAGTGTTCAACAAATTGTGGAAAACCAACCCAAACCTTGTATGTAGTCTCAAAGTAGCTAAAACTGTTGGTTTCATGATTTCATGACTCCAAAAGACTTTATCGATTAATTATGAAAAGTCACTCAAAGCATCATTTATCTCCTGTTGATTTACACCTTTATGTACAATATTTTAGTTGAAAAACTTTAAATTATACTAACCAACCCTAATAATCCTATTAATTACTAAATGAGGAAAATATTGAATTTTTTTATATTCCTATTATATTAAATACATCAGCTTTTTAATTTAATACTTTCCTTATAAAGTATTGGAAGAATTATTGTAAAGTTTTTTAGGAGAAATCAGCATTACTTACTGTACTATCTTTTTTTTTTTTTTTTATCAGCTTACTTATTGTACTATCATACTTATCATTGCACTTTCCTTGACTTTTGAGTTATTGGTCAATCTCCAGGTACCATGTGCCACGATCATGGTTGAAAGCAACCAACAATTTACTTGTTATCTTGGAGGAAACCGGAGGAAATCCCTTTGAAATTTCAGTTAAGTTACATTCGTCCAGAATAATATGTGCTCAAGTGTCAGAATCCAACTATCCACCGTTGCAAAAGTTGGTGAATGCAGATCTCATTGGTGAAGAAGTTTCTGCAAATAATATGATACCTGAACTGCACTTACATTGTCAAGAAGGACGCACAATTTCCTCCGTAGCATTTGCAAGCTTTGGTACTCCAGGAGGTAGTTGTCAGAATTTTTCTAGAGGAAACTGCCACGCACCTAGTTCAATGTCGACAGTTTCTAAGGTAAACTCTATATTGGGTAGCTTTTCACTCTTCACTATTACCGTAGGGGGAAAAAATTGTGGACATAGTTCTCTGCAAGAAAGCAAAAGCTCCACATAATTTTGGCATTGTGGACTTGGATAAATGTGATGATGCAAGACATTTTCCAAAATGCTTATACTTTGTTTAAGTATTACGATTACAAATTTATTGTTATCACTGAATAAACATTTCTGTAGGCACTAGAAAATTGATGAGAACTTGTATGTTAAGAAAATTGTAATGTCTTGGCTAATGTTGATGTTGCATGAAAAAAACAGGGCTGTAGTGTTTTGCGTCTTTTTAGCTGCAGGCTTTTAATGTTTTGATGAAAAATATTTTGTGGTGAGCATGGAGATACTCCATACTAATACATGTCTGTATCAGGCGAAACAGTTGTGGCCATGGTTCACAAAACCTAACTTTTCTAGTGCCAAAATTAGCATGGCCATTCTAAGTGATCTTACCTGATTTAGGTTGTTGACCATCTTGATGTATACTTTTTTATATTTTGCAGGCTTGCCAAGGGAAAAGGAGCTGCTCCATCAAAATCTCAGACAGTGTATTCGGAGTAGACCCGTGTCCGGGTGTTGTGAAAACATTGTCAGTGGAAGCAAGATGCACATCACCATTGAGTGATAGGTTCTTTCAAGATGCTGTTAGCAGCTTCTAAAATGAGGTTCGATGTGAACCTTGTGAACACAAGCCAACCGGACAATGTAACTAACCAGAAATGGCCCTTAATTGTGTTCTCTCGATTGTGTATATATAAATGTCATGATTTGGTACATAATACTTGGTCTTTTGACTTTGAACAGCAAATAAATAATCTCTGCTGATCAATGATTCTCCTTTATGCATGCAATACCATGGGTTCTTTGATCTGATGATCCGTTGTGGGATCTGATGAAGGTTGCATAATCAGCACCCAGTGGCGGAGCCAGCTTTCACTTGTAGGTAGTGCCAAATTTTAAGTAGTGTCAAATTTTATTTTTAGATAGTGTCAAATTTTATTTTTAATCATAATTAATTATATAAGTATATATAATTATTATAAAAAAAAATTTCCACCACTCAATTACTGCAAATTTTATTTTTTAGGTAGTGCCGAGGCCATTGCTGGTCTCCACGTGGCTCCGCCACTGTCAACACCTCTTTCAATGTACAAGATCTTTGAAACAACGAAGGATTCCCGAAACAATAAAAAAAAATGAAATACTATTTTAAAAAGTTATATCAACAATAATTTTTAATTAGTTGATAGTGTAATTTTTTACACTATCAACTAATGGTATATATAAATTAAACTAAAATTTCAAAACTTCCATAACTTCCATACTCAACACGTACATTACATTGGCATATAAAAATAATAGCATTTCTTGGTGTCGTCCCAAAAACAAATTATCATTACAAGTAACAAAAATACGTTTCTCATACAAATCGTTTTGAAAATGTATAAATTTAACAATTTATTTTTTATGCATTGTCTTTTAGTTTAAATTTTAAAATGTTTACATTGCCAACTAATTAAAGTTTTAATATTAATGTAACTTTTGAAGTAATTACAAAATCCAATATACGTGATTTCTAATAATACAATTAGATGCCAGTGAGAATATTTAAAACTATAAATAATTACTCTAAATATTTATAAAATGCTTTTCATATCATACATCAACTTTTTAAGTACTTCCAATATAATGCTTCTTCATTAAATGAAAAATTTAAGAACTAATTTTAAAAATCATCAGAACGGAAACTCTCCAGTCTTCACAACAAAACAGATTTTCCAATAGTTGTCAAAAAGCAATTTCCTATAAAATCTAAGTAAATGGCCTAAACATCTCCTTGAGTTGCAAATACTTATCATATTAATTTTGTTCATATACACGGGCAAGATTTTAAACTATTTTCAGGAAGGATAAATTTAGATCTTCCTTCCTTCAAGATCTTTCTACAAATCCTTCTATTTACTAAATGCGAAAGAATTAAATGCGTTTATATTTCCAAAATATTAAATGCATTCACTATTTTACTTAATACTACTTTAAAAAGTATTAAGAGGATTAGTTTCAGATAAAGAAAATAGCATTACTCTTCCAAGAATTCTAAAAAGTTTCCAGTAATTATTTTTTTTAATTCTAGCCAAACAAATCTTAACCAAAAAAAAAATAATCCTACAGGATATTATTAATAGCGAATTATTCCACGGAATGTTATCCATAACCCTTAAATGTTGAAGCAAACACCCATATGAAATAAAGGGTGAATGCGCTACAATATTATCACACGTCATTTATACTCACTCAATCAGTACTAATGATGAGTAATAGACAGTAAAATCCGCAGATCAATGACAAACCTTTGGCTTAAATCACTTCCGCATTTGAGATAGCAAGCATTCACATCACACATACGAAGAGTATCATGCTCATAACGATAGCAAGGAAGGAGAGCAAGTTTCACTTTAAACGTCTGATCTTTTTTGTCGCATTGATAATGTTTTGACCTATCTCCGGGTGTTTGAACTCCAACAATTTATCTAGTTTAAGAGAAGCTTCGGAGAAACAGCTATCCTCAATACAGGACTCAGATTTGAGGGCAAAATGAACCTCATTGACGTCCTCGTCAAGCTGGAGGCAGAAGAGGTGGCTGAAAACCTATGTAAAGACAACAGAAATACATCAGCCATATTACAGAATAACTAGACTCTAAATACAGTAAAAGAAAAACGTAACTTTCAGTTGCCAATACAGGGTTTAAAATATCTTCCACAACCAACAAAACCAAAATTAATGCTGAATAAATATTTATGTACAACAACATTCAGGGTATATATTGGTTAAACCTCAAAATTTGGAGATCTTTTCTTTGAAAAAAGTTCACCAGTTTCAGCAAGAATAGATGAGTGAATTTATCTTAAGTGTGCTGATTGTGTGTGATTGGAGAACAATACCAAAAGCACCTAAGAAACTGCATTTAAGTTTTGTCAAAAAGAAAAGGGAGAGGGGGGAAAAAAGAATAAAGATGTTAAACACATTTGTAATGAATCTCTGATTAAACAAGATACAGAGTCAGACATTAAAAATCAAAGTCCAAACTGAATATTATTGCACTCATTTTTACCTTTTTCATTTTTGAGAGAGCCATATCTTTAATGGCTTGGGACCGTGATACCAAATTGACAACAAAGAGACCATCCTCTGAAAGTCTATCCTTTACAGTCTCAAGAAAAGACTCATCCAAAAAATCCAGAGCAGGGCATGTCAATCCCGAGCTGTACAAAATATGTAATAAATAAGTAGGATTCTTTAAAATCATAGAAGATATTATTATTTCTAATCCATTAATGGCCTAATACCAGTTTTTTTCTTGGCCATTCTATAATAGCTTAATGTAATAACCAAATGCATAATTCAATTTACCTTGGGTCTGAAGAGTCAACATCAACAATAATTATATCAACTTTTGTCACTCCTACAACAGCATGAGACACAGCTGAACTTGCATTTAAAGCAGACTCGGTATAGCTAGGATCATTACTTTTTCCATGAATCTGAGCTGCTCCAGAACTGTTAATCTCCCGGACAAACTGGATCCCATCAGCTATATGCACCTGCATTCCCAAAAGTAACAAGATTCAATTACCAATGTTGTGATCACTCCATCATAAGATTAATTCACAAAATTCTTAAATTATATGGTGGTTCTTAGTATTCTGCACATAACCCTCACCCCTCCCAACAAATAAAAACAGAAGTCACTTTATCTGTGGTTGCCACATTTTTATTGTCATCCATATTTTAAACTGGTGTTTAAAACAGCAAAAAAATCATGAAATCAAAATAATTACTTGCAAGAATCAACATTGTACGATTCAAGTAAGAATCGATAATCTTTTCTTAAAACTAGTTACTGTTTCATGTGGATACTTCCTTTTATGTAAGTTAGCAATCTGGCTTTATTTTGGTTAGTCCTAATTTAGATTGAAACCCCACAACACCTCAAGAGAATGACATGAATGTATATTTAACAACCTTTACGCGTTTATCCTCAACAAAACTGAAGTAGTCCCTTGCAATATCAACAATCACGGGGTCTAACTCCACAGTCTGTAGATAAAAATTATTATCAAGCCATGTGATATCAATCATTCAGAAGAATAAATCATTAGGGACTAGCTCCGAACTCTAATTATTCCCCCTCCCTATACAACAGGGGAAAAAAATATAAATTACCTCAATTTCCAAAAAGGGGATACATCCGTGAAGAAACATGGGAAGTAAACCTGCTCCAAGACCTATTATTACTGCTTTTACCTGAGATATTGCACTTGAATGTATCAGCAATAATGAATGAACGAATGTTTAAGAGCATCTGAAGAAAGTGAGACAAGTTAATTTGGCATGTATTTACAATTTCCTATTATTTGAAACTACATTCCTTAATGTACCTAGAAAATAGTAGATTCATGCAGCACATTAAAAGTCAGAGATACTTGCCATTTTCCCACTTGCTGCCACATTTTCAATGTGAGAAGATATTAGCATGAATCCTGAAATAATCCCTGTATGATAAGAACTAGCTACATAGCCATGATAGACGGTCAACTGGCTGCTTGCTCCTGCAACATCGGAAAAAAATATTACAATGGCAAAGAGTTATAAACAGCGAGCAAAAATTGCAAACTAGAAAATGAATAGTTTCGAAACTGTAAAAATCCTCTCTCTAATACTGCTGTTAAACCATTTTTAGCATAGCATATTCATCCAAAACCATTTTTAAACATTAAAAAGGCTTCAAAACAATTGGCAAATGATGAGAACACAAATTAGCACTATTTTATGAAACAAACAGAAAACGTATATCCATTTAACAGATTGAAAAATATAGTATATTGTTATGAATTTTTTTGCCAATAGGTTTTACACTAATTGCATGTCTACCTTTCACGTGATATTTTTCAGACCATCACGAAAAATGTCTACTTTAACACTATAACAATTGCAATGAGAGTATCGGACTAGATGATGATAGCAATGTTTTGAAAAAACACATCTAGATGGTTTAATTATATATTTCCAAAAGACCTCTCATTGGATACACATTGATATAGAAGAGATATCCAATCCAGTACTAAAATGTTTGTCCAATCATCAGTGTCAAATGAAGCATGGCAAGGAAGTATGCACAACTACATAGATAACACAAAACACTGTCTACAATTTTTTTATAAAAGAAAATAATTTAGTAAAATGAAGGGAAAATTACAAGAGATCATTCCTCTTAGGCCTTGTTACATTTACATTGAAAATCAATTTCACATACGATGCACACATTCCAATGTAAAATCTACAGCTAAGATTAATTTGGACACACATCTCAATCGCGTTCAACAGTTCAAAACCAATTCTACCAAAATATAAAATAAATGGACACTTTATGATATACAATAATAGATAAACAAACTCGGGATTTGACAATAATGTTGAAGAAACAGTTGCAGGAGTTGCATCAGCAATATTGAGCAGTAATTTTAAATAAACCGGAGGCAAGAGGAAAAATAATTACCAACACTGTCTCTCCGAGGTCCACTTTTTCTAGATTTGGAAGATGCATTGTTTTTCTTCTTCCCTGTCTCACTAACCAATTTGGTAGGCAACTGTTCATCTTTTAGCAAAGCTTCAGACTGCACCAAATTTGCAGCTCTCTCGAATACAAGGCGTCGAAACATCAACTCTCTAGAAGGAAAAATACAACTGACTTCACTGTCAACATTTTCATAAATTACATCTTCAACAATAATTGATCCAGTTAATGAAGATGTGACCTGCAAAACACACATATCATAAATGATATAATGAGAATGTGGGGATCATTTTAAATCAAGAATGAGCATCCATGTAAAAGTAGGAGCACAAAAGCAAAAAGACTAGTGAATAGATACCTTTTATTTCTTATTGATAAAAGCAGCATTTCAAAAAACTTAATAGAATGAAAAGGTAAAATTACTCTTGGATAAATCAAGCAGGTGTATAAAAAGAAAAAGAAAAATATTAAGAAATGAGCTCAGTAGGGCCCCAACTCCATCTAATTAACAATGGAACATCATAAAAAGAAGATTCGTAAGCAATTAATCTCACAGCCTTAATAGACAGAGAGAGTTCACTAGATCAAAATAACAAAACAGAGACAGTTTATCAATTATGTATATTGTTACAAACCTTATGAATGATGTTTCGCTCCTTGATCCCCTCACTTGCCATCATGAAACTGTAGGCATGTATTCAAGAATTTGTGAGAAAAACTGAAATTCATTTATTGTTTAATGTGTGTTTGGTTCAGCTTATTTTGAAGAAATAATAGCCTATATTTGCCAACTTCTAGAGAGAGATTTTGACGACAAAATAAAAAAAGATTACTTTCAGGAAATAATCTGAACCAAACATGCTATAAGTATGACAACACCTGAAAAAAATGGTTTACAGTCTATTAATTACTGTAAAGCATAATGGAACATGTTTGAATGTTTTGCATGAATAGAAAAAAAAGGAGGAAAAAAATAAACATTTATGTTAACGTTGCTCAAAATAAATGAAAAATCACAAAAATGCAACTGGTACAAGATACAGACGGTATTTTAGCTCCATTCTCATTTTCTGCAGGTGCCAACTGTGTAACCAATGGAGACAAATCCTTCTGAAAAGGGATAACAGACACAATTCAGTAAAATAACAGGCATGTCCATGAAGCATAACTTATGAGGATGTTTCTACCTGAATCTCCTCCATGCTGGTATCCGAATGGCTGGCATCCAAGTAAACCTAAAGTCACAGATTTGCTTGGAAGCTTCAATTACAAAAGTAATTTGACATACTCAAAAATAACAGCAAATTATACTTTTATAAAATTAATAGCATCAACAACAGGAGATCTGTAATGTGGGACAACAATCACAGCAGGGGTGGGAATGGCAGCTGAGGTGGAGAAGAGGCTTTTTGGAAGGTGAGGTCGCATCTGCTGTCAGATTTTTGGAGGATATTCAGCATTTCCAGCATAGAGGTCAGCAGCAAGATGCTTGGGTGTGGGCGGAGGGTGAAATCGGAAAGTACTCTGTCA
>PYAF01002557.1:372676-391152 GCA_007407185.1 Glycine tomentella
AAGCTAACATTTATTTTTCTATTAATATTCTAATATTTTGTTTTATTTACAGTAGTTAGTTACTAATTTCATCATAATTAAAAATGTAATTAATTTAATTAATAAATTAATATAAATAAATATGTTTTAATTAAATTATCTTTATTATTAATATTTCTCTCCTTTTCTTCTAGTTAATGACGAGTACAATAATATATCTAAATATATACTCTTTTTATTTTAAAATAGAAATTAAAGTTTCTCATGTTACATGAGATAAGTTTTTTTCTTATACACAAAAACTACACAGTTTTTGGTTAAATTTTTTTCTCCTTTTTAATTTGAATAAGTCAAAATTGTTATTTTGTTGTTAAGGATAAGTTAGTTTCTGATTTTATATTCAAACTTTATCAATAACATCTCCTAAAATAAGGAACATTATTTTTATTCAGCAACAAGAGGGGAGACTTGCGTGAGAGAAGTATCTGTTTTGATTGTATTTTTTTATTAAAAAGAAGAAAAAAAATTAACGCAAAACTAAGTAGTTTTGGTGTATAGGAGAAAAGCTTATTTCATGTAACATGAGAAATTTTAATTCCTTTAAAATAATAGGCATTTTACGTTTTATGTAAAACTAAAGAGTTATATTAAGTATTATTTTTTTTAAAATAAATTCTTTTTTATAGACCAGATATAAAACATCTTTAGTGGTAGATCACAAATTGAGATCTTAAATCACTTTTTGGTAGACTCCATAGTGTTATATGAGATTAAAGATCTCTTCCATTTTTTACTTTAGTGGTAGATCTCATTTTGAGATCTTAGATAAATTTTAATAGGTTGTGATCTTAAGAGTTCTTGTGAAAAAATGTGTTGATAACACTGATCTCATATTTTTTTTTTTGAAATTTGTGTAGATCTTAAGAGTTTTTATGGAAGAATTAAATTGGAACAATTATACATCGATTCATTCATATGTTTAACAGTAAAAAATTTAATTTAATATATGTTAATATATTTATTTTCTATTTTACTTAACGAAAACATTTAAAAAAGTAGTTCAAAATTGAATTGAAAAATAATTACGATAAAATTTTCTTGAAAACAAAAGAATAAGTATTCACCAAATTTTAACATAAAACACATAATTTGATGTGGATATGTCAATAACATACCCGCATTAAGGCACATGTTATAATATCTAACAATCCGAAACCTGACGAAAGCATAAATAAATTTGGAGAATATTATCACGGTAAATCTATCGTTAAAATGTATTACTTTATTTAATAATTATTTGAAAATATTTTTAAATATGAGTATTGTATTAAAATTATGCTTAATTTTTAACAATCAAATTTGTAGATGATCAAATGTAACTTTAAAAATATTTATTATAAAATAGTAATAATACAAAAATCTTTTTAGTGTAAGTACTATAATCTAAATAAATTTGCAAATCAATTGTTTTAAGATGAAGGAATTGTTAAAAAAATTTGATGTCAATATTATGACTGAAAATCTAAAACTAATTTGTCAAAATATTAAAATTTAGTTAAAGAGTTAATCTTTAATTTTTGTGATGAATATTTGTTATACTCCCATCATACACTATACAGTTTCCAAAGTTGGCATAGGAAAAAATAAATAAAAAAGAAGCATAGGTGCGTAACAATGCAGTATGCAGTGTAAAATTTACATCCAACGGCCACGATTTACTTTCGTAACTTACGCACCAGTTTCGCTTTCGTACCCTAGTCTCCGTCCTAAACCCTCCTAATCTCATAGATTTTAGGAAAATCATCAACGGCTCACTCAATAATTACAAAATCTTTCCACCACAATTAGTTAATTGGATAAATAAACATTTTCATCCATGAATGTGTTGAGCATTAAACAAATTCATTTTCAAAAGATGAAAATTCAAATTTTAATCATCAAAAGTGAAAAAAGTGCGACAAATTCATAAATATGTTAATTTTCATATGAAAGAATCTATGTGATACATTTAGGGACGAATTTGTCCGCGCTCTATACATTTAGGGACGAATTTATCAATACTCTACCCACAATATAATTTAATTTTCATCTCTCCCATTGTATAATCGTTACAAGTATAGCATTACAATAAACACTTAAAAAAATAGGAAAACAAATATAAGTTAGAATAAAGATAATAATAAGCATAATTTGTTCGTTGTTCTAAAATTTCTATTTTAACAATACTTTATCCAAAATATGAAATTCAAACAAAAATGCAGGTCATTAAGTTAATCCTTACAAATTGAGACTCAACTTGATTTTGTCACTACTTAATATTGTCACAATAAAATTTAAGAGGAACAGACAGATTATAGATTATACTTATTAATTAATATTATGATTATCATTATATTTGTTCGTTCTAACTTATGATCGTCTCCTGTGTTTTAAGTTTTTATTGTAATATTATGCTTGCAACGACTAAAAAGGGGAAGATAAATATTAAATTATATTTTAGGTAGAGTGCCGACAAATTCGTCCCTAAATATGTAGTGTATTGACAAATTTATCCCTAAATGCATCATGTGGACTTCATGGTAACGGATAAATGCATTTGTGACACTTTTTCATCTTTGTGGATTAAAATTTGAATTTTCGTCTCTCGAAGATGAATTTATGGATATTTTATATATTTAGGAATCAAAATAACTATTTATCCTAATTAATTTTTACTCACGTTTAATCTCACACTCAATAACCCCTTTTTCATTATTAAATTAAACATTTCAATAATTACATGATACTATTAACTATTTTTGTGAGTAGTATTTAGCCGCATTAGAACATTTATGGCGCTAAATCGTTTGTTGGGTTCGCTATGCGGATATATTCAATTAGAATTTTAAAAGATTAATTTCATATTAACTTTTACAAAATAAATCTTCTAATATTCGATCAATATGTTTAAATGATAAAAATATCTTATGATATCCAGTTAAGTGAATTTTTTATGATTTTTACATATCACATCACACTTATTATTTTTTCTTTTTCAACATGATGAGATGCTTAGAGTTCAAATTTTCAATCAAAATTATTTATTGAAAGATAATATTTTGTTTTGTTAAAAAATTACTAATTCTATGAAAACAAAATTTGCTAAGCCACATTACTTAAATAAGTACCACCAACTCATTTGTTTCAATTGAGCACTATTGATTAATTATAAGATTTTTTAAGTAAAATGATGGATATATTAGTTGGAAGTTTCTTAGAGTCCTCAAGTTGAGGAGTAACTTTCTTAATCCAAACCAAATCAAAAGTAAAAAATGATCTGATACATTATTTTTCATTTTTCTAATATGAACTAACAAATTTTATGTTAGATTTTTTATAAAAAGAGTCTCAGATAATCATTAAATCAAAAGTTTAAATTTTTTATTTCCTACAAAGTATGTATAAAAATACCCACAAGTTCAATTCAATGTTGAACAAAACACATTCAAAGTATTGTATGAATTTGTTGGTTTTTGAAAACAAAATCGCAACAATACCTCAACTAATTCTTAAAAATTAAAATAAACAATCATATTGAAATACTCTTACAAATTAATTTTACCAAATAATATACGTCCCACATGTCAATAATTATGTAGAAACAAAATTATTTATTTCTAATAATTATAAAATTAAACAATTTACCTTTTCCTTTAATTATTTATTTATAAGGTAGTAAAAAGTTTTGTAGGAAGACATAACAAAAGCATATGACATTACTCTTAACCATGATATCGAAAGTATTACAAATTAATACCATTAATTATTTGAAAGACAATTTAAATGAAATAATTATAATATTAATTAACAACTTTTTTACCTATAATATTAAATATAAAATATCTATTAACTTTAATAATAATTAATCTCCGCACTTGTGGGTAACAATTTGAAGACAATATGTAAAAAAATTCATTTAATAAAACTTTTAATTAGGGATAATTGGTTCGCTTTGGCTTGACCTTGGCACAAACTAACAGAGCATTAGCGTTTCTACTTCGTATCACTGCCGCGACCCTTTTGGATTCCGACGGTGCCATTGACAACCACCACCGTAAGTTTAGATTTTTTTTGTTATTATTATTGTTTTTGCTCTGTTCAATTGGAATTGGTTCACCCGCATCCTGCATCATCTTTACTAAGATGGGTGCACTGCAAAATTTCATTTTAAATCTTTGATTCTAATATTTCTGATTTTGTTGTTGGAATGCAATAGTTTACTCGTGAGATGGGACAGCTGGCCACTGAGAAACATGTTCGATATATATTATCAGTTGAAAAGGTGGGTGTGCTTCCCATTTATTTATACATACATACATTCTTTCTCAAAACTCTTCTTTAATGCTTAAAAGGTTATCCTTTTATGGTTTCCAGAGGAAAGATAACTTTGAATCTGTCGTAATGGAGCATCTAAGAATGAATGGGGCATACTGGGGATTGACCACGCTGGATCTTCTAGGAAAGCTTCATTCTGTCGATGTTGATGAGGTTGTTTCATGGTTGATGAGTTGTCAGCATGAGTCAGGTGGTTCTTCAGTGTTTTATTTGTTCCCTTACTTTGAGACATCAGTGTCATTGATAATTTCTTATGAGAAACATTTGTTGTTGTGAAGGGGGATTTGGTGGAAATGTTGGACATGATCCGCACATCCTGTATACACTAAGTGCTGTGCAGGTGTTGGCTCTCTTTGATAAGCTGGATGTTATTGATGTAGATAAGGTCACAAGTTGTATCCTCACACACATATTTTGTGCTGCAGAAGAAGCTTTGTTATTTTTGCAATTTTTTACTTATTATAGTTCTCTTTTTTTATCAGGATATGTAACTTCAGTTGGCAATCATACTTTGATGTTATGATTCAATGGTTTGATATGTTTCTTAGAAAGAAAGAAAAAATTATTGTAAATTTTACTACAGTTTGATACTAAAACTATAATAGTAAAATTTATAATAAACTAGAAAGTATACTGGATCTTGTGTTTTCTTACTATTTGTCAGATATTGTCAACCTGCAAAATGAAGATGGATCCTTTGCAGGGGATATGTGGGGTGAAGTTGATACGCGGTATTTTTCTTAAGATCCTTTTTTAGTATTGATCATGTAAGAGCTTACTGTATTCTTAACTAAAATCCACTGAATTATTTGTCTTAGGTTCTCATATATTGCTATTTGTTGTCTATCAATATTACATCGCTTGGATAAAATCAATGTGGAGAAGGCTGTGAAGTACATTATAAGTTGCAAAAATATGGATGGTGGTTTTGGTTGCACTCCTGGCGGGGAATCTCATGCTGGTCAAAGTATGTCAAATTATTCATGATCTTTGGTTTGTTTTAATTTCCCTACGTTACTTACCCAATGTGTGTACTAATGCTTTTTTCCTTCAAAGATTGCGTTGCTTCTTTCCCACATGAAGGGAGTGCTTTATGTGGTGAAGGTCATAGTTTGAAATTTTAATATGTTGCTTAAATTTGTGGGTACACGAATCTGTTTTCTCCTTGGCAGCACAGTGTAGCTATGTAACCTAGTGTTTACATAATCCAACTACTTGGTAGTTTTCCTGATAGAAATGGTGTACTTTCCTTTTGTTATTTTGCAGTCAAAATTTACTCATGTTAAGTCTGAATTTGTGTGCTTGATTTTTCTATTTTCTGAATTTCAAATGGGTTGTGGACTTGAATCATCCTTCTAATATATTTGCTTTTCCTATTGTCAGTTTTCTGTTGTGTGGGGGCCCTTTCCATAACAGGGTCTCTAGATCTTATTGACAAAGACCTACTTGGTTGGTGGTTATGCGAGCGACAGGTTAAATCTGGAGGTCTGAATGGGCGTCCTGAGAAACTTCCTGATGTGAGTATCTTTTCAAATTTAGGTTAAGTTCCGTAGATTGTCCTTTCTCTTAATAGGTTTTAGATCTTCTCAGGTCTGCTACTCATGGTGGGTTCTTTCTAGCCTGATCATGATTGATAGGGTTCATTGGATCAGTAAAGAGAAGCTTATAAAGTTCATCTTAGACTGCCAGGTTAGTTAGTTGAATGTCTTTTTCTGTGTTTATAAATCTGCATGTTCTTTTTTTTCTTTTTGGGGTTTTAATTATTGTCAGGCAGTATTTCTGAAATATTATGTATGTTGAAACTGTAAGGACTCAGAAAACGGTGGAATTTCAGACAGGCCAGATGATGCCGTGGATGTCTTTCATACATTCTTCGGGGTGGCTGGTAGAGTACTTCCATCATTTTGCCTTTTTTTGTTCCATTTGTTGTGCTATAGCTAAATTCTTGTTATCTGGGGTTTCCTTGGTTTGTATGGGAACCATCCAACCTCTATCTTTCCCATAACTCAATGTGGGAATGATAGTGACCAGTGACTTCATTCAGTCATCCTGTTTCCAAAGAGAGATGAAAAACCATTCTTTTTGAATCCTTGTGGATTCATGATGCTAAGTTGCTAGCTTCATGTTCAGAATTCAGATAAGATTAATTATATTGTTCAACATGCTTATAATGATTCATTAGATCTTGATATTTAACATGATTCTATTTTTGTTTTAGTTGTTTAGAAGGTTTAAGCAAGCATATGTGTGAATTATAAGCTAGACATCCCTATTTATCCTTTCCTAACAGTGCCTATTGCTTTTATTCATGTGTTTCATATTCCTTTTACACTATAAACTAGGGATGCTTAAGTTGTGTTTTTTCTTGCAGGACTTTCACTTCTTGAATATCCAGGGCTGAAACCAGTAGATCCAGCTTATGCTTTACCTGTTGATGTTGTTAATAGAATTTTCTTTACTAAATAAGGACTTAAGTAGTTAAGTTCGATGATAAGTTTTCAGTAATGACAAAATCTTGGGTTTGTAAGACTCACTCTTGGGAGTTGGACCCCCTCCTCCCATCTCCAGCCCAAAAACAGTTGATTTCTTAAAAACAGTGTTAACATTTTGAGCATCTTTTAGTTAAATTGCAGTGATACGACATGTAAAGATTGATCGGTATTGTAGTCAACCATCAAATTTATGCTACTAGTTACTACATTTAGTATAATTTCTTTTGCTAAGTATTTAAACCTTATTTTTCTTAAGAAAAAGTGTTACGTAGACAAATTTACTATTGTTTGCTTGGGAGTTCGCAAGTCTTGCAATGGGATAGTTTCTGTAATTCTCAACTTCATCATTTTGACACAACTACAGAACTTTACATAAACATCAAACAGAACTTAACAAAAATAAAGTTCCTAACCATGCAACGCAGGCAAACATAAAAAGAATATCTACATTATTTGTACAAGTGAAAAGAGTATGTTGTTTGGCTACTAGAATTTCCACCTACTATGATGTTTCTTTTACTTGTTGCTGCACTACCAAAACACACGCTCTGCTCTGAAAATCTGATGAAGCAAGCAAATCACCAATGACACCTAACTCTGAAAATTCACTCCAAGTTGTAAGCCCAACCGTCTGAGGTGAGTCTAACTCATGTCTTCTCCCAACTATGAAATAGTGATGTTCATTTACTATTTGGCGAAGAAGGAGAGATGTCTCTGGTCCACCATTCACCATGACTTTTTGATAACTTACATTTCCCAAGTGTGGTTTCTTAACATGTTTTAGTGCCTCATTATCTTGAATATACTCCACGTCTGGTGTTTGTTCCTTAGGAACAAGGTGGTATACAACCAAGTTGACCCTTGGATTCCTTGTCACTCGTTTGGCTAAGCACAAAGCCTCTCGGTCATCTTTTCCCCCCAGAAAAATCATTGCTACCTGAATGAATGAGTCACAATGAATGGCAGAACGACCAACAAGGATTCCAACTGAGCATGGAGCTATTTCTAAGAGCTTACAATTTAAAGCCCTCGCGTTCTTGTCATCAGATTCTATGGCACCATCACTAGACCATCTTAGATGGAATGGAAGAATTATAATGGATGCCACTTTGTCCAATGCTAAATGACAAACATCCTCATGCATCAGGGAGGGTGGAGATATGGCTGTGTAAACGTGTGCAGTCACTGCACCCATGTTGTCATGTTCATAGAGGTCAAAAGCAAGAATGATATCATCTGAATAAGACTTGTGGTTACTTGATGAAATCGTTCTTTGAATGTGATGGGAAATGAAAATGGGAGAGGCCCTTCCAACTAGCTCAATTAGATGCATTGCATCCACAGTTATGGGGTCTTCTGTTGTTGGACAACAAAGGTCAAGGAAATCTTTCACAGCAGATGCATGGTGTGGTTTATGAAGGCAAGCAACTACTCTCAGCTCCGAGTCTGGTTTTAAACTCGCTATGTTCCTTTTCTGGTACCCAGCGTATTTCCTTGATGGATCATACATTAGTTTCACAGACCATTTCACTATGCTTGCAATGACCATTATGTTGATCATCATGACTCCATAAGTACAACCACTAATAGTCTGCATGCACATATAAATGAAGTTTTATATTGCATTAAATATAGACAGTTATAAGACTTTTTAAACTCAAGATTATGGTTAGTTTTAGGATAAATTAAATTTTATCATTTGATGCTTCACGCTTTCTCAACTTACTCCTATGTTTTTTGTATCACTAAGCCTTCTGTACCTTTGTTTTTACCACGTCTAGAACCGTGACTAGAGTCTAAAACTGTAGTTTAAGAAAAAAAGGGGATAGGGGGTATTCAATGACAAAAAAGAAAAATATAGGGATACTTAGTAATACAAAAAAGTATTGTAGGGAGGTAAGTTGAGAAAGTGTGAAATTATAAGTATAATTTACCCTTAATTTTATTGAAAGACAAGTTAAGGTGGAAGTAAATATATTACCCCTTCGTCATATAAGATACCATAGATGCCGGCTTCCACTACGCCTTTAACGTTCAAAATGAGGGAAAGAGTCAAGGCATCTTTGAAGGGAATTTTGCAAAAGAGGGCAGGTATAGTGCATGATATTACTTTGACAAGGTGAGTGAAAAGAGAGCTGAAAGCAGTGATCATAACTACTTCTGGTGAAAAGTGCTTGGAAAAATTTGCCTTCATCATACTGCAAGTGACAAATATTGGCAAGAAGAAACAGTTACCAAAGAAGTGAAGCTTCTTGACCAATGCAGATCCTAATGGAGGTCCTTCTGGCACAGCCAACCCCAACATAAAAGCTCCTAGGGTGAATTCTTGATGTATTTGAACTGCAACCCAACCTAATGCAAAGACCATTGTGATGATAATATAGACATAACCATCATTCACAGGTCTTCCTTCTGCAGTACGTTTGATGATCGAAAACATCGCTGGCCGAAAAAATAATGGAACAAAGATGCCAAAGGCAATCAATGATACCAAGAGCACAAAAATATTATGGTTTTCATTGGCATCCATAAAGACACTGGCAACACATATAATGGTTTTGCTTAATATGTCGCTCACCAGTACTGAGGATAATGCCAATCTGCCAAGTTCAGAGTTAAGGATTTTAAGTTCATTGAGGAGGGAAGCAACTACTGCAAATGAAATTACAGTTTCTGGTAGCACTATAGGAGTAACGTTAAAGATTTGATATTCGGCAGGAAGACTTAAACGTGCAATGCTGATTAGGGTTGGAATACAAATAAGTATCGGCACAGCCAATCCAGTAATAGCAATGGTCCATGCCCTATATCCTGTCCTGGTTATCATGCTCAAATCCATTTGCACACCACTTGTAAAGATGAAAAGTGCATAACCAATTGATGTTATTGTTGCAAGTGTGTCCTGACTTGGAAATGGAAACAACTTCCTCTTGTATTTGTCCAGCATCTCTACCTGAATAGCAGGGCCTAGAATCAGGCCAGCCTGCAAATGAAACCAAGTTATGATTTATGAATCAATTAATGAGTCTTCCTATGCATGTGTCTCCAAGAGGGCACGACACTGATGAAGTTTAACAAGGAGATATAAAGTGGGTTGGATGGTTAAGGGAGAAGAGAAGAGGGAAAAGGTTGTGGACGGGTTCGATTCCCTCTACTAAGAAAAAACTAACATTCTAAAAAACTAACATTTGCATATTAAAAACAAACTGATGTAGTTTAACAGAAATTATAAGTAACAAGAGAGACAACACTCTATATTTATGTTAATAAGAACAATTCTGCACAACAGAAAAAAAGGCAAAATTTTCATAATTCAGCTAGATGCAAGAGTGGCATATGGATGAAATATGAGAAATTATCATCTCACATCATTTTTCCCTAAACAATTTTTACATTGCATGCTACATTGCTACACGTGACAAATATTCTAAGTGACCTCATCTAGATAGAGAAGAAGTAAAAGAGGTAATATCAAGATTTTAAATTGCAGTTCCAATTTCATTCCATTCTATAATATTGTGAAAAATTGTGACAAATGCAGCCGATGTGGCTACAATTGCAGCTACAAACACTCTAAAAATCAATGTTATAACTGAAATTATGGCTGCAACTCGTTTTTTAAAACCTAGGGTAATAGTAAAGGAGTGTAAAGGGGAGTAAAAGTAAATATGGTGTTAAATTCTTAGGTTGATAAAACACAGGTGCATGGCACTTATCTATCCAATAGTAAAAAGAAAACATGTCAATTCGTTTAGTCAAAAAATTTGGCCACCTAATATTATATTATGCGTGTGCTCTATAATGACCTACAATTATTATGATCTATCATATCACTTTTCTCATATATGGTGGATTGGTTTTAGGCCATGATGTGCAGACCATAAGGAAAATCCTTTTAAATTAGTTTGTTCTATATTTTTATGAGAAACATTAATTAACAATGTGAACAAGGAAATTTTAATTTATATAGGCTCTGGCTCTGGCTCAAACATAAAAATATGTAAAAGAATAATACTTACTATCATTTGTGGAATAAATTGAGGGAAGTCAAAGCTCTTTAAGAGGAATTGGCAGATTTGGGTGATAGCAAAAATTACAAGCACTTGCAACTCAAACAATGGGAGTGAAGATTTCAATGGAGTCCGGCCATTAAGTTGGCCACCCCATAAGCCATCTGAAACAATATTGGGTGGAGCAACAATGCACCCATTATAGGTTAAAAAATTGATTTTATCAACCGACAAGAATAGAGTCTCATTTGCACTTAAATTCATCTTTGTTGATAATGTTAATTTTTTTTAATATGTGTGAATCAAGTAAGGGATTTACAATAACTCATGCACCTTTATCCAATCAAATGAGTTAGACCCCTTGACCACACAATGTTAAGTTACTAAAGAGAGAAATGAGAATAAAATTCAATAAGAGATAGTTATAGGAAGGAAGATGGCTAAATAGCTAGTTGTATTGGCATCATAACTTCTGTCACCAACTTTTGCCTTTTTGTTAGCATGTTAGAGATTGTGAGCATATGCTTCGATGTTGTAATGCAATAGAAAACATAACAACTAAGTTTTATGTTCGACCACGAGGGAATAACAGCATTCAATCCCATAAATAATTCTTTTGAGGTTGTATAGCTATTTTCACTATAGGCTTGAGACGGAACATTCTTAACAGGCCGTAACAGTATATATTTATCCAAGTACAGATTTTTTTCTATTTTCAACCATACACTATTATTGGATATCTTATAGTTACAACCAACGGCTACCTTTTTAAAAAAAGAAAAATTAAAATGTTACTATTCTTAAATTTTGTTTTATTTTAATTGTAGATTAATTTTAATATTATTTTACAGCTATATCAAGTGATTTAAAAAAAAAAAAATTGGCATTTTCCGTGTTTGTGTCGTATCCTCATCCCGTCTGGTACAGTATTTTTCCTAGTTTACAAATAATTTTCCATGCCTTGTTCTTGTATTATTCACTTTTTAAAGGATCTAACTCATACAAAAAAGTAACAAATATAGATTTATTAACAACTATGCCACATATGCATTCATAAAAAAAATCAAGTGTTACACTTTTGCATAATTTTTTTAAATTTCTTAAATAATGTATTTAAGACACTGGTTAACATTCTCTTTTTCAGAATAATTTTTCAAATTGTCACCTCGAATTCTACAAAATACCCTTTTAAGCTTAATTTCTTTTTTAATTTGTTTCATTAACTTTTTGCAAATATCTTTATTTATATTATTTCCTATCATTTCGTTTTAAAAAAAGTTTAGAGATGGTATTCTCTAAAGTTGAAATTTAACTATAGATCATGATCCATGACAAATTAACAATTGGAAAACTAACTACTTAAGAATGAACAAATCTCGTGTTTAGTTACTACACTTGGTATACTATATTTTTATTTTTACCTCAAGAAAACTTAAAATAAACAATAACTATAACGGTATGATAATTTTATCAAAAGGAATGCATATTCCTGTAGTACTGATCTTTTTCCGCAACATAACCAATTTTTTTTACGGTATATAACTTTCCCCTTTGCACAGATGTCACAAATTTCTATATCGGATTATATGTAGTACAAAAGATAATAATAGGTGTATGGATTTTTATGATTTATCAACTTACGAAATAGAAAAGTACAATATGATGATAAATTTGAAAGAAGAAAAAAAGGTAAGGATAAGAAGACAAAAAACAAAATTGGTACTACAATATTTAGATCCAAACTATAAATATTAGAAATAGAGAAACCAAAATACTACAAGTAAATGGATGGAACCGCGTAATAAGTCTTCATAGATAGTGGAACATAACCAAAATGACATTAAGTGCGGGAATAAAAAGGAGAAAGTGTATTACTGAAGGTACGGATATGAAAACCCAAGTGAAGAATAACCCACAAATAGCTGATGTGATAATTAAATACAAAAGTTACTAACATGTCTTTATCTCATGATGATTTAGGGTTTAGGAGTAATATATTAGTCAAAAGCAATGAATGGTGAAAAATTGGAAAGCCAATATGGGAGGCAAAAGACCCTGGGGAACCAATTTCAAAGAAATGCATTGTATAAAAGCCATAATTCCAAAGCAGGAGAATAATATTCATTTACCATGGAAAGCATGCAGTTTTACATCTCTCCAAGTGTAACTAAATAATCAAAAATCAAATTGAGATCCTATCATGTTACATACAAAATGTAAACAAGTTTGTATTTACATGCTCAGATGTGGACCTTAAGCTTCGCCCAATTAAACAAAAAATGTTACACGCAAATGTTGCAGCCATAAACACTAGAGAGATACACAAAAAAAAACTGAAACTGACAGGAACTTCTTTCATGAAGACCTGAATGAACTGAATCTCCATGAATAAGAGAAGGGAGAAAAATCTACTTATTGTATTCCCACATTATTTGCATCAGGTATCTTCCATGCAAAAGAAGAACATATCCATGTAGCAGCAAAATCTTGTGTACAACAACTCACGTGGTCAACATATCTTGCGTTAAGTGATATCCAATTGGATTTCTATGGCATGCCATGATGCAAAAGATAGCTTTTTGCAAGTCATGATATGGGCTTCACTAAGTCTATCCACCCAACATAGTAAAACAAGAACAGAAGCTATGAGACAACAGAGAACTGCTTCTGTTGTCTTCGCATCATAACAGCCAATTGCAGCTCACCTCGCTGGCATAACTTCACTGGATCTTTGAATATCGTGACCCTTGCAACATTATTTCCCATTATTGTGACAAATGCAATGCTAAAAGATTGGCCTCTTTCATTTGCAAACTGCCACTCTCTCGCTGATATGTTGAACCAGTCTTTTCTTGGAGATCTGGTTGCTTTAACTTCTATGAACTCTTGGCTGTTATCCTCCCCAACGACTAAATCATATGGAAGTCCAGTTTCATTATCTTTATTAACCCACCTTACTGCAGTATTTCCAACTTTATCGACAAAGTATTTGCATGCAAGAAATTCACCTAATCTGCCAGTTTCCTTTGCTTGTGCAGCATCAAATGTACCAGTTTGTAGTCGATCTCTCTTGCCAAAAGCTGGTGAACTGAAATGAGCTTCATCCAGAGATTCATCCAAACTAACAGGATCAGAATCAGCATGGATACTAAAAGCAGTGGGATCAAAATCATGACAAGATTGATCTTCAAAGTTATCATTTTCATGCAACACTAGTGCCACTGAACTTGCTGGTGGATCTTCTTTAATGGTCCAGTCAACAGTAACTGATCCTTGCTCAGCACAAACTGGTGGAGAAATTATGCTTGCCGAATTGTCATCCTTCTTCATTTCAGAAAAGCTGCTAATCTGGGAAGGTTTGGTCTTGAAACCATTGGCCCGGGCATAGCTGAAATCTGGTGCAGTTTTCCAACCAGCAGGTGGCCAGTTGGGGCATACTCCGGGCTTCCTTCTTGGAAAGATCTGTTCATTTGTTGATGGGACATGATCTGAAGGGTTCAACTTATCAGCCTCTACAATTGATGACACGGAAGATAATGTCCAAACAGATTCTTCATCTGGAAGTTTTGGTACTTTCTGGCTATTCAAAATGAAAAATTCTATTTGCTCCTCAGAGGAACCAGATTCAGTCATGGTTGTTATCATATGAAGAAAATTTGCCAAGTGCAATTCAGAAGTCCCATTTAGTAGCAAACTAGAAAGCTCCATAAACAAGGAATGATAATCTGATTCTTTAATGGTGTACAAAATGTTTCCCTGTAAGAAACAACACACATACAAACACATAATATAAATAAAGGTTCAGAAGAAAAACGTTATTGCAACAAAAGTTGTGACTTGCAACAGGTAACTAAACTGTAATGTGTTTGTGCTTCAGATAGACTTATAGAGCAATTGCTTGATCTGTGCAAAGAAATCATCAATGCTCTCAACGATGCTCTAATGGTGCAGTACTGATATCCTAAAAATCTCTTTGAATTGATGATGAATTGAGAATCAAGGTTGCATTTAGCTCACAAAGATTGTCAATGAGATTTTGAGATATAAGAAAATGCCAGATGAGTGGAGGAAGAATACTTTGGTCCCAATTTTTAAGAACAAATGAGATATCCAGAATTGCGCTAACTACTAAGCTATAAACTTATGAGTCACACTATGAAGCTATGGGAAAAGGTGATTGACCATAGATTAAGAGAAGAAACAAAGATTGCAGAGAACCAATTTCGTTTTATGCCAAGAAGGTCTACTACAACAGAAGCCATTTATTTTTAATGGAAATTGATGAGAAGTACAAAAGTAAAGAAAGAGACTTACATATAGTTTTCATTGACTTGGGAAAAGCTTATGACCGGTTAACAAGAGAAATGTTATGGAAGACTTTGGAGAAAAAAAGTGTGTGTATGGTTTATATACGGGCTACACAAGACATACTAGTGCGAGAACTCCAAGAGGTGAAACTAAGGACTTCCTATTAGGATAGGGTTACATCAAGGCTCAACTCTAAGTCCTTGTTTAATCTAGTCTTGGACATTCTTATCAAGGACACAAAAGATAATTCCTAATTGCTTGCTTTTTGCTGATGATAGTCTTGATTGAAGAATCAAGGGAAGTAGTTAACAGTGTTAGAAAAGCCACCTAAATTATGGTCACCTCTAGATAGAGGGGGTGTGCTAAAAGTCCCACAAAGCGGGTAGCTGAGGGCAAAAGGGGACATGATGAAGTCCCACATCGACTAAACATAGTGTCGAGATAAACTATATAAGTAGGGAGTAATCCTCACCTTACAAGCCGGTTTTGTAGGGTTGATTTAGGCTCATAACTCACTTTCTGAAAAACAGTAAGCTTGAGCTCTGGAGGCAGACTTTGGAACAAAGGGTTTTTGCTTAAGTAGGAAAAATACAGAGAATATTCATTGCAACTTTAACAAGAGACAAGAGGATTTCGGCTCCAAAGTAAAATTGGGAGATGTTGTCATGCCACAGGTTTCTAATTTTAAATAGAGTGTTTGGTATCAATCATACAAGATGATGGAGAAATTCAGAAGGATGACACACATAGGATACAAGAGGGATGACTTAAATGGAGAAAAGCATCAGGGATTATTTGTGAGCACAAAGTGCCTACTAAACTCAATGGCAAGTTTTATCGAACTATACGTCTAGCTATACTATATGGTAGCAAATGTTGGGCTTTAAAGGGACAATATGAGAGGACAATGGGAGTAGCATAAATGAGAATGTTTAGTTGGGTGTGTGATCATACAAGAAAGGATAAAATACATAATGACTATATACGAGAAAAATATGGTGTAGGACCCAATGAGGAAAAGATGACAGAAAACTGGTTAAGGTGATTTAGGCATGTACAAAGAAGGCCACAAGAGGAGGCGCCAGTTAGAAGAGTAGATTGCATGATTGTTAGTCCGGTAAAAAGGAGTAGAGGGATACCAAAAAGGATATTGGAGGAAATCATCAAGAAGGATCTTAGGCTAAACAATATTTCTGAAAACTTGGTTTTTAACCGTGCCGAATGGCATCAAGTGATCCATGTAGCACCTCACCTAGTGGGATAAGGCTTTGTTGTTGTTAAATTGAGAATCAAATTGTACACAGTAAGTGTCACAAAAAAAATCCAAAAGAGGATGGAACTTTTCAAATTTTGAGTATTAAAGATAATTAAAAGTTTGAGGAAAATATGATTCAACCTTGTAATTAAATATCTGGTCAAGGTGAAATAAAAATGGTCTTTCAAACTAATAGTTGCCAGATTCAATATTCTATATTTGAATCCAAGTGAACACTTCCACAAGGTTTGGTTCAGTTTCTATCAAGAACAAACATCAAATAACGGATGCACAGCTTTTAGATAAAAAGTTTATGAACTCGAACATACCTGCAAAAGACAACTACATTCGACTCTTTTTTTTGATACACTGCCACAGGTCTTTATAACATTCCTGTAGAACAGCTTCTCAACAACAATGACATTCAGATGGTTGAAAATATCAAAACCAGACTGCTTGAGTTTATCATATTTATCAATATGAAATTTATGAATGTAGCGCTGAGCATATGGCAGAGTCCAGTTTACCAATGACTTTCTCAAACTACAATCAGCAAGACCATAATATATTGGTTCCCGAGTTACCACCTGCACAAAGTCATAATGCATTAATGTAAATTCAAAGTTAAATGAATATCAGATTTAAATAACTTTTATCTATATTACAGAAGAAAACTGAATATTCATGGAATTTGGGTTTTTGGCCTAACTCAACCCAAAAAAACTAGCTTGTATGGTGAGGGTTTTCCCCCGCTTATATACTTTAATTTGGTCATTTCACTAGTCAATGTGGCATCTCCAACAATTAGAGTCCAAGGGGATAATTTTGAAATTTATTCCATCAGATGAAAATAAATCTACCTATAAACTCATAATTATCTTTTTAACATCACCTATTGATTGTGGCAACTCTAGAGGGTAAAATGCAGAGTGATAGAGGGAAATCAATGGTTGAAGTTGTGATTAAAGGTGTTGGAGATCTCGCATCGACTAGCGATATGGCCAAATTGGTGTATATAAGTGAGGGGGCCCCGCCACTCACCTTGCAAGCCAGTTTTGTAAGGTTAAGTTAGGCCCATAACCCACTTTCTAAGAAAAGGCATGTCTGTGTATAACAAACAATGAAGTGCAGGACCAAATCTCCAGTGTTTTGTGCACCAGTGTAAAAACAATAAAAATACCCTTGCTTCTCAATTGAAACCCAATGTTGTGGCAAAGGAGATGGCTAAAGGGTGGGTGATGGTTGGGTCAATGGGAACAAACAAATTATTATATGATTTCATTGACTTGGAGAAAACATATGATCAAATGCCAAAAGTGTTGTGGAAGACCTTGGAAAAGAAAGCTATACACGTAACTTATATTCAAACTATGGTTGTAATTAACCACTGTCAGTATTTGAAACTTAATACATGCCCAAGCCACTCCAAGATAATTCCCAGTATTGAAGGAAAAATGCAAATCATCATGCATTCAAGCACAAAAAAAATCACATAAAATTTAGAACTGAAATAGAAAATCTGCAACTGGGCATACATGTATATCAGTTATGTGTTAGTGTGAACACCATAATTTAAGAAGTGCCAAGACTACAAGAATAATATAACAGAGAAAAACGAGTAGCACAGGAAAAAGAGTGATCATACCTCTGAGATAGCTGGAATACCTAAGTTTTTCATAAGGATGGAAATTTTTTCTTGCCCCATTTCGTTATCATCCTCAATCAGTTCACCGAAATAGAGAAAGTCGAGGTTGTCTGAATGTTTAAATTCCTTTTTCAACTTCTTATCATCGCACCAGCAGACAAGACCAAAGGAAGGATGCAACGAAACCCACTTATCTTGCACAGTGGGAAGCACCGGAAATTCCAATTTTGAAAGACATTCTTTCAGATATGTGACATCCTCAACACTCAGCAAACCAGATTTTAGTCCATCTGCCCACTTGAGGAAAACTTGCAAAATCTGGAGAGAGGGCACAGGGTAAGATTTCAGGTAAAAGAAATCACTTATTATTTATAGCTCAGAACTTACTTTATCTGCTGCTTGTGAAGGCAAAG
>PYAF01002557.1:391252-405091 GCA_007407185.1 Glycine tomentella
GGAAATTCCAATTTTGAAAGACATTCTTTCAGATATGTGACATCCTCAACACTCAGCAAACCAGATTTTAGTCCATCTGCCCACTTGAGGAAAACTTGCAAAATCTGGAGAGAGGGCACAGGGTAAGATTTCAGGTAAAAGAAATCACTTATTATTTATAGCTCAGAACTTACTTTATCTGCTGCTTGTGAAGGCAAAGTAACAGTTGATAAATGCAGCAAAATTTGAATATAGCTGCATAGAGGAGGTGCCTCTTGTACTTGACATTCATCAACAAAGAAACCACGAAGACTAGGGTAAATATTGCTCAATGACTTGTTTATAGGGGAAGAAGATGAGCCACATTGAGGATGGAACTCCTTCATTTTCTGAACAGAACCAGTTGAATCATGCCAATAGACTTCATTGGGACACACAAACGTCCCACATACAGTATCATCATGATCATAGACAGATGAGTACGGGATAAATATAAAAGGTCCAGACATCAAATCTTCCATAGTTTTCTTCTTTGAAGATGCCATTTCATTCCAAATGAATGCATATAATTTGGTCATTTGTGTTATGCTGGCGAAATCAATACATATTTTTTGTGAGTAAACTTGTTAATTTAGAAATGATAAAAAGAAAACGAAAGAAGCACTGATAGTCAATGCATAGGCAGGTACTAATATCTGTGTATTTACTATTTAGCAACTCTCTTTTTTCCCCTTCCTACCTACCATTTATTGGCACAAAAAACTCCTACAAAAATAACAATAAAATCATCACAAGTCCAACATTTATTGGCACTGAACCTGTCACATCCTTTCTTTTCTCTTGTATCTAATCACATATTATTAATATAAGTGGATGCCAAGTGATACAAGTAACTTGAGCACTCTTCCACTTAAGTTTTCTCTCTCAAGTAGAGAAAAAACAAAATCATGACTAATGATGTACTTGGGAACATAGTCCTATATTATAATTTCTTGCCCTCTTACAATGTATGAAGACTAGAAGTCTACAACCCCTTCGCAGTTTGGATTGGATTGATCAATGTTACCAACAACAGTAATTTCCAAGCTTTATTTTAGGTCACATAATGAAACTTCATCCAACTCTTTATTAGTCTTCGTTTGTATAAGACTCCAAGGACAGGCTGAATGTTACAAGAACACAAAATAAGGAATGTAAGAGGTAGTAAATTGGATGTGAAATTGCTATTATAATCCAGTTTTTGTTATTGAGAAAGATAATAAAGACTCATCTAATGTGATTTGGTCATGAAAGGAAGGCAAACAAAAGTTTTGATAACAAAAGCGATTCAAATCGAGGATAGTCTGATTTACAAGAGGTAATAAAAAGTCAATGATTGGAGAGTCTGCAAAGGAGGTTCTTGTGGGGTGCTAGCTCTGAGCAGAAGAAAATTTCGTGGGTGAGATGGGAATCAGTGTGCCTACCAAAGGAAAAAGGGGGGTTGGGCATTAAGAAATTAGAGAGTTTCAATCAGGCCTTGCTGGGAAGATGGTGATGGAATTTATTCCAACATCCGGAGGCCTTGTGGGTACAGATTTTGGAGTCCAAATATGGAGGTTGGAGGAACCTAGATGAGACAAGGAGGCTGTCTACAGAATCTTTATGGTGGCGAGATCTAAGTCTATCTTTTAATTCTTTAGAGATAGGTGGATGGTTTTCTAGAGGACTCAGATGGAAGGTTGGTTGTGGTGCTAAAGTACTTTTTTGGGAAGATAGATGGATGGAGGACAGGATACCTTTGAAGGACAAATATCCTAGATTACATCAGATTTCACTACAACAGCAGCACCTCATTCAGCATATGGGTATTCTGATTCAGGATGGGTGGGAATGGCAATTCCAATTGAGAAGGTCTTTCATGGAGGGTGAAATTGAACTGGTGATAAAATTTCTGGAGGAAGTACAGGGGCTGGCAGATTTTGAGCAACAATCAGACTCATGGGTATGGGTGGGAGCTCCTAGTGGAATTTATTCAGTGAAGAGCGCTTATTGCTTGCTTAACAGGGAGGAGGATCGTCAAGAGCAGGATGAAGTGTTCAAGAATCTGTGGAGGCTAAAAATCCCTTGCAAAGTATCATGCTTTGCCTGGAGATTAATGAAGGATACGCTGCTTATGAAGCAAAATCTAAGTAGAAGAAACATGGAGATAACTGATACCACATGTCCTTTTTGTAGCAGCATCGAGGAAGACGCATCACACCTTTTCTTTAGCTGCCCTTCTGCCACTGTGGTGGGAGTCAAGGGCATGGGTAAACATTGTTGGGGTCTACTCGTTTGTCCCAAAAGAACATTTTAGACAATTTTCTTTCTGTCATTTACGTGGGAACAGTTTACTTAGGTGGCTAACCTGGTGGACTGCTTTGACATGGTGCATTTGGTACCATAGAAACCGGATTCTCTTCCATAATGAATCATTTAATGGTCAGAAATTGTTGGAGGATACTATATTTTTTTGCTGGTCCTGGCTTAGGAACCTGGTGTCAGGATTTGATATCCCTTTCCATCACTGGTCCAGCAACTTGAGAGATAGTTTTGTGTCTATGGGGAGGGTTTAGTCTGTCTTCTCCTTTTGTTCTAGTGAAAAGCCATCTTAGTTCAGTTTTGATTTTGCTAGTTTGAAATTACAGCAGTACATCTTGTACTGTGTTTTTTCTTTATCTTTATATATATATATATATATATATATATATATTATCTTTGCTGATCAAAAAATAAATAAAAGGTCAAAGAAACCTATAGAAAAACCATCAGACAAGATCTTCATCTATATTGGGAAAAACCTAAGTCCCACATCGGCTAGAGATAGTGCTAAAATATAGTATATAAGTGGGAGCAACCCTCACCTCACCTATGAACTAGTTTTTGGGGTTAAGTTAGGCCAAAATCCACATTCTAAGAATCTAAATACCATAAAGCATAATGACATTGATTTATCTGTGTAGTCAACCAAATAAGCTTGGTTGTGGTTGTTTATGCTATATAAATAATATTTCTGGGTCAAGTGGCATTAATTCACATTGTAACCAAATAATAGAAACATTAGAGAATGGCCCATATATTTAATATAAAAAGTGAATAAAAATGAATTATTTGGGGTTATGTTGTATGAAACTTAGTATGCATCTTGTGATAGCACATCTATCTATTCATTGTTTTGGTGTTCACTTATATTTTCTTTAGTTTTCTGTTCCTGATCTGCTTTTACAGACCAAAAGGCTATAGGTGAGGCTTTTTGATGGCACTGGTTGTGATATCCCTGTTTTAGGCTATTTAAATCTGTACTTCAGCAAAGTATGACAAATTATTCTATTTTCTTCCTCTGTAATTCTCTGGTGTTTGTAATGTTAATCTTATAATAGTTATATGTTTGTAATGTTAAATCTGGTGGTTGTGTCTAATTAATTTAAAATTTATCTCTCACCTCACATGTATCCGTCTTCTATGTCATATCTACCTGTGTTTGTAATGTTAATCTTATAATAATTATATGTTTGTACTTTGTAATGTTAAATCTTGTGGTTGTGTCCCAATTAATTTAAAATTTATCTCTCACCTCACATGTATCCGTCTTCCTTGTCATATCTACCTGTGCTTCCTAGATGAAAAGTGTGGCAGTTACTAAAATAACTGAAGTTAAACTTTGGATGTAAAAGCTGAAAAGGGGCATGCATACCTCGCCTTGAATGGAGTCTTTGATGATTTTCTCCAGGCTTTAAGAACATCCAAAATGTCACCGAGAGTAACTCTAGTCTTAAACCCAAAATCTTTTACCAATCTTTCACTTTTCACCTGATTGAACACAAAACATAATTAATATCAGGTTCCACAATCACTATTGTTTTTCCAGCCAATAGTGTCACATTATTCAAAATCCAAATACACAATGATGTCCCACTGGTACCAGTAGGACAAGTACCAGAACCACATGGAAACATCAATAAACACTAAAACTCTTTCAAATATTCAAATTTTGAAATTTAATAAATCTAATATTAAGCAGATACACAAATGATATGTCTCATATACAATCCTAACTCTAGCAGGGCAAACAATCCAAACATGAAACACAACCAAAATTAAATCTAGGAAATAAAATTCTAATACAACATAGAGATAACATAACAAAAGACCCCGGTAAATAACCATACTGATAATTAATCTATAATTCCCCAATTAAAACCCTATTTCTCAACTTACAATTACTTCATAAACTTAAAAACAATCACTAACATCACCCACTCATACTGAATATAGAGAAAGTACGTGAGAGAGAACAAAGTTCTATTAATACTGAATACACTTGGTTATGCTCTGTTACAATAGAATATGAATACAAAAGCTGAATCAACTAAATGTAACAGCCAGCCTAAAACCTAACAGAAATATCAGACTGACAGCTGTTACACACTAACACAGACCAACTGAAGAAAGATGTATGCTAGTTGAAATGGAACAGAAAAATTATACAATCTCTCGCTGAAACAAATGTACCAAAAAACTAACCTTTGGAACAGCATATGGTGCAAAATCTCCTAGGAGCATCCGGACTGTTTCACAATCATAAAACAAATCTTTAGGATAGTGTAGCTCATCATCCATGGTTGAAACCACCCACTGGATATCACACAAGCTGCATATAAAAGTAGACTTAAAGGGATGGCCATCTCCAACAGATTTAAGAAAGAAATAACCCGTAGTTTTATTACTATAACAAACATCCCATAATGTATCAAGAACCTCCAAGAGATATTTACAATTTTCTAGATTGCCACTTTTAGACAATAAGGATACTAATTGCACAATTTCAGGGGATTCCCAATCTTTGACTATTGACTCAGCAGATATTAGACCCCTATCCCACATCACCTGCTTAAATGTGACATCACATATATCAACAACACTCTTATCCACCTGAACTACTTGAGCAAAATCTGTGATACCAAATTTCTCAAAAAAATCCCTCCACTTAATCAGTGCAGATGAAACTGATTCATTTACTGGATGGCTTAAATAGCTTATGTCAACCTCGTGCCACCTCATACTCACACTATCAGCCAACATTTTTGGAGTGACAGGATTCCCAAATCCAGTACAGAAATGAATTGGTATCTCAGCAGGACACTTGAAACCACAATTTGTCAATAACAAAGATTTACATTTAAACTCAGATATTATATGCTCCCTTTCAATTAAACAATCAGAACAGCTCGAGTTCAGGTGTAGCATTACAAAACATACATATTCAATCATTAGCATTCTGTTTTTGTTTGCCATTGTTTCATCAGACAACGCAGGTAAAATATGCAGCTTCACAACATCATGTACAGACAACTGTTGAACACCAATACTCTGAAGTAACCGGGTAACATTGTCCAAAAATGTCACATTCAAGCTCGGAGTACCAGAAGATGCAGAAAAAAGGGAAGGACTTACAGTCCTTAGTTTAGCACATATATTAGGGAAAGCTTCAATTTTATGCTCACCATCAAATCCTGTGTTTAAATTATTGAAATGCAACCATATAGTGCCTTCATCCACTGAGCTGTATGTACCATCTGAAAGTGGAATAAATGGCGTTTTTTGAAGATTTTTCTGAACATCTTTAGTTTCAAAATTGATTGACACAGAGCCAGACGAATTGAACATTGTTACAGAAAGAGTATTTAGACAAGAAGCTAACCAACTCATATCCATCGATATCAGACCACTCTTCATGTGACATAAAGATGACAGTACTCGAACAAGAATGTTAGGCCCAAACTCCTCAATGCCTAGTGCCCTTGCTAATTCATCAGACAATACTATATTTCTATCCAGGTATCTAAGCCCAAGGTGTTCAAGAAGCATGTTGTCATGAATAAGATTACGCACCTGCTCTGTCCAACCTCTCAATACCTTGCATGGTGGGGCCCATTCATTATTGTCACCGTCCACAAGTAAGCAATTCATCATACGTAATTTAGAAATAATCAAGCGAGGAAGACTGGAGAAAAAACCATGCACTTCCCCAACTAAAGGAATAAAACTCATGAAAGCAGACAGTCCCTTTCCAGGCTCACTCCTAAAACAGGGAAGTTCACAAAACTCTCTCAGTGCTCTGACAAACAAATTAGGATACTCTGACAATAACCACTGGTTCCATGGACTATCCCCATCAACTTCCTCTCTAGATGAAGGAAGAACAAAATCACCTTGAAGAATAAACTTCAGGCCATATGTTCTTAAAGGAAGAAATGCAAAAACGGGCTGCGGATCTGAACATGGAATGTAACCATTATCTGATTCCTGCAGAGTAAACGCCATAGAAAGTTCAGTTGTCTGCACATCAAAGCGAATGGAATTTGTTTGCAACTTCTGAGATACTACAAACCACGCTATTTTCTCTTTCCCATGAGAAACCTTAATGATACCATCTCCTGAAATTTCTTTTTTCATAACAGTAAGTGTATCATTAAGCAAGTTTCTTAACTTGATACACTTGAGGCGGTGAAGAAATAGTAACAGTGAAGGATGAAGATCTGAAAACATAGACAAAACATTATTCATGGCCATTCCTTCTGATAGATGAGATCTGAATGGAAGCAGAATGCATGTGTTCCAGGGATTATCGTCACACAATTCAGTATTGGTAGATGCCATCCTCCTGAGCACCCCAATGTCACAAGGAGGTACTACTGTGGGCAAAACAAAACCAATCTGGCCTTCACTAATGTCAAATTTAACATGAAAACCATTGGAATGAATTTCTGGAGCATCTGTGACCTGCAGTGGGAACAACCAAGGTTAGTGAAACTCATTATCCGAAAATAAAATAAAAATGAAGGAAAAAAATGTTTGTAGTAATAATTCCATATAGACACTATGTGTAATCATCAAAGTGCAACAAATAGATAAATTTATATTATTTTATCTATTTTAAGTAATATAGAAAATAAAATTATATATGCATATCATAATTCTAACTTGTCCTAACCGAATCAAATGGCCTTGTGTGATCCATCTAGCTGACTTCATCTAGTGGGAAAAAGGATTTTGTTGTTGTAACATGTTTGTTATCATTTTTTTTTTTTTGGCCAGCAAAATTAATTAATATATTTATAAGAAAGGAATGTCTGCATTACAAGAAGTACGGCAAAACAAAAACCCTAGTATAACAAAAAAGAACTAAGGATGCTTAAAACATGGAAGCATGATAAAAGCCCCCTGAGTTCTGACTTAGAACCAGGTCAACATACAAAAATACATCTTAGACCTTCCCTCCCCTGATTACAAAAGCCTTCCCCATGTTGGTAGACCAGAAGTGGAAAGGAAAAGTAAAACCCTCCTCCAGATTTCTAAGCCAAGACCAGCATAATTCTAACTTGCATTATATATATATATATATATATATATATATAACTATTTAAAATTTACCTATTATGAGGAAAAGTTCAATAAGAAAACATTAGGAAAAGTCAGTTTTTAATCTGATAATCAACAGATTAAAATTTATTCACAAGTATCATTTTGCTATAAATGCAATAGCAACACCTGTCTTATTTTGGTGAACAGGTTGATGATATATGTACTGTACATGTACGTTTGCATGTGCATACTATATACTTACATAACTTTACACATTCAATTGTAAACTACAAAAGATGGAACCTTGATTAAACAAACAGTCAAAGCAAGAAATTATTTTCACATTAAGTGTTATAATTAGAAAAATATAGTAACAAAAGATGGCAATATATCTTATTGCATTTGCATATCAATTTTATAATGCAGTAAATCATATACCCAGTAGACAATTTCCAAATTATTGTTCACATCATCTTTAGCCTGAATGAAGTATGACTCTTCTTACACATGATTTACATTTTAGCAAACAATGCACAGAAGGAAAAGCAATGAATCATATACAGCTTGCAAGATCCAACAGAGGGACGAATACAAACAAAACCAGAGAACCATCAGATACTCAGATTAACAGTAGCAAAATACAGCAAAGAAAAAGCATGAAGATAACAGAAAAGCAAAAAACAAATGAAAAATTACAAAAATAAAAGCAGATAATCTAGAACCAATAAGTTATAACTCAGGAACAGTATTAGATATGATAAACTCAGCATTCAAATCTGGAAAAAGCTTAATAGTATTTTTATTCCCTCAATAATTTTTTACTTGTTTAGTCCCAAAAATTTTAATTGTTACAATCATGTCCTTCATTCAATTTACATTATTAAACCCTCAACTCATTTTTTTTACTCAAAAATGTAGAGGTTTAGGATGGATTTGAGATTAAAAAAATGTTTTGAAAGGTTTAGAAATCGAAAATCTGATCAAATTTGAAAATAAAAATGGTGTGAGGTTAAGGTTTCAAAGAAGAAAGTCCTAAGCAGAAGATGGTTTAAAATGATTTAATGGATTCATTCTAGAAAAAATTTAGAACAATAAGAATTTGAGAGTCCTAGGTAGAGGAAAACTGGTGGAGGGGCTTGATTGCAACTAAAAAAATTGAAGGACTACATGGTAACGATAAAAATTCAGGAAAAACAATATTGGGGGACCAAAATCAAAGTTGGACCTTTGGAGAAAACAATGATATTTTAAACAGAACCTAAAGAAAAATATTTCTTCAACATACTCGGAACACAGACTTGAAACCAATGCCTTTCTTCCCTATGTATCCAGCAGTAGATCCTTTCTTTGTCGAATTTCCAACATCACAAAGTGCTCTCATATTTTGAGCCGAGAAACCTCGCTCATTATTCAATACAACAATACCAGAATCTCGAAGAATAAATGTAAGAGTTGGTTCCACATTCTCTGGATAATTATTGTCATCTGCATTTTGAACCTGAATCAAAAGAAAAAATTATCAGGCACATGCTCTCAGCTACCAACAGTTTTACTAAATACCAACAGGATAAACAAATTTTCCAATATAAGAATGGATGTTAAATGTAAATGATTTATTAATATCATCTGCACATAAACAGTGAAAAATGATACTGAATATTTAAGCTGAATTCCTCTAGAATGAATAATCTATCAATGGTGTGGATATGATGTTGTCAATACTCCAAAACCTAAAATTGAAACGGATATGGGAAACATTTTCATCCCATTATCACTGCCTTAAATCTATATTAGATTTATCTCTTCTCGCCAAAATTTAACTTCTTAGAAAATGTTAAAAGTGAAACTTGTATGTCTATCAGGTAATAATGTTTGAAGCTTAACATCACCATAGATTTTCAGAACATTGTATTTATGAACAATAATAAGAAAAAGGAATTACAAGGAATCACAAGATAAAATGTTAAAGGATTATCCTCACCAATTCAAGAATAAAATGTGAATCTTGAGAATATAGCTCTTGTGAAAGGCAATGCAGTGCTCTCCCTAACCGAGCATGTTGCTTCTTCAACATGCAACTATCAATATCAGAAAGACTTGAATCTAGGCCAAATTCATCTCGCCTAATAGATTCAATAAGCAGAGAAGCATCCATATCTTCGACATGTTCAAATGAATTTCCCAGACAGCAAGTGTTAGATTCATAATTAGATTTTTCTGGATCAACTGTTTCAATGATTTCTGTACACCCTTCAATAAGTTGACTGGCTACAAGAGATGTAACCATATTTGCTTCAGGTATAGGAGACTTATCCAAGGTAACTTGGTCATGCTTCAGACTTGTGTTTATATCAGTTGTGGCATCTTTTAAGCAAGAAGCATGAGCACAATGAATGTCAGAAGTGTTGTTTGAAATAAGTGCATGGTAATCATTAATCCACTCAGAAATACCCAGAGATAACCCTATTTCATGAAGCATGAGACGTTGCTCCATATTGCTGCACTCACATAAAATAGCTGAAGCGGCATCCTTGAAAACAGATTGCATCCCAGAAAGCAACACATCAGAAGCAAAACTGTGAAATTCAGCCGGTAGGTTACCAAGACAATCAAGGACAAACCTTGACAGAATGGATGCTACCCTACTCACTTTATGCATGTGTTTGCTAAACTCACTTCTCATTTTAGCAGTTGAAATTTCAGTTAAAAAATTTGTTTTACTTAATGCTTCCACAGACTGGTGGAGAGCATTCCCATCATTACTAACTTCAACATCTTCTACAGAGTTTCTGAACATAACTTCAAATGCATGACAGGAATGGCATTTTAGAAGTGACAATGGAACATATTTTTCTCCCCCAACAAGTGAGATCAGAGACAGCAAATGCACTGCAGTTTGGAAAGAGGATCCTTGAACTGCAGCCTCCAGGAAAGAGTCCAAGGTAGCAGAATGGTCTATCCGTATCACCTTTCCATCTCTGGTAACTAAGCAGAACAGTTCCTTGGTATTTACATCATTCAACAACCATGATATAAATGGGCCTAGGAAGGGTGCAAACCTAAGATCCCAATGAGACCACTTGCTCAAGTCAGACAACATTGGCGCCTTCAGCAACACTTCAATTGCATTTTTTGCTACAACAGTTTCAGTGCTTTTTTTATAGCTCGTTTCAGACCTATCAGTGGGAATTTCTGACCAATTGTTATCTCTATCACTTAATGAGTCTCCATTATAGTTCTTTTCTATAATAGTAGCAGAAAATACAACACATTTTGAAGTCACGCTAGATGTATGCCCCTTAACAGTATCCAGCAGATCCACAAGAGAGCCATTTTCCACAAGCTCAAAATTAATTGAAGGGAACTGCCTCATAAGCAGCATGGATATCATTTGCTTGGTTACTGTTTCATTCTCCCACAAACTACTTAGAGCCTGAGATACTAGAGCAGTCAATTGATTTGAGGACATGCAGGCCCCGAAAGAGGAATTTTCGGACATGTCACCAACCAACAACTTCAGTAGCTCATGAGGTAACTGGTTAGGGTGCTTCTCAAGGAATGATAAGAAATCTCCATAACCAAGAGAATCAAATTTTTTCATACCGAACTGCTCAGCCACCCAATTTTCACAGCTGCAAAACTTCCTCAACGACATAATTCTATATTGCACTAGTGAGTTGTTACTATTTCTATTTATATCATTGCCATGGTCAAAATAGGTTCCAATTTTTCTGATGACATCATCAGAAGAAATACCTGTGACATCCAAAAACAAAGTTTGCAATGTCAGCAACAATATAAAAGAGAACATATATAATGAGGAAAACTAAGAAAAAAATAACATAATCATGCTCATATCCTAAAGAGAAGAAAAGAAATTTCTTAAGTGCTCATCAAAATAGATTCTAAATCATTAACATATGACTCTAACATTAAAACTACTCAGCAGATTAATCTGTATTAAGTTCCAATTGCAATATTTGTGAAACAGCTTGACTAGTTAAAATTCTTTACAATCGAAACTGAAGTATAAAAGAAAATATTGTAAATATTAGAAGATAACTACACAATAAGTCAGCTTGATTTAAAGGAAAATAGACTCACACTTTGTATTCTCTATGTTATCCTTAGTTATGAATGGTACATTTTCCTGGCTTGGTCCAACGTCTATAGTATCATATTCAGAACCCTTGGTCGGTGAGTTGCCCAATCCATTATCGATGATAGCTTGGAAGGTATCATAGATGCTGTTCCTCATTCCAGATTTGATAGATGAAACCTAAAGCATTGAAGAGTGAGAAATTTCAAAAGATGATAATATACATCTTTAACAAAAAGCCTATAAGTAAAATACATCTGTTCTAAAAGGATATTACATAACCAAGCAGAAAAGACCATATAGATCAACATAATGTTAATTGAACTATTTATACATTATATAACTATTAGCATGTAAAAAAAGGAATGCATTATGAATAATAAGTCTGAGCTAACCATGAAAAAAAAATCAACATGAAAGATCTTTTCAATCATCAATTCCAACAAACTGTGAAATCCTAAAATCATCAAATACTTACAACCAAGAACACAACAACGAGCACTCAATGTGTTAGATATTACTCACAAAGCCTCTTTCTCCTTCCAAATTTTCATATCTGTGGTCCAAGCTCAATGTGGTTGTGGTTGACATTTCCTTCAATTCTCACCCACCTTGAGCTTGTTGAGGGTGTGAGAATATACCTTTTCTCTTTGTAATATAGTATTCTGTCAGTAAGTTTATATAACAGCCGTCTTTTAACAGCTGTTAGTTACTGATAGTTACAACTTACAAATGTCAAATCATTGTGACTCAGCACATGTAGCTATAAATATTCTATAAACTGGACTGAACTATGTGTGTTTTCATTTTTCACAAATTAATATTATCAAATTCACATTGACAAACAGTTTTCTCTCTAATAGGGTGTCAAACAAGTTAATATTAGCTCACTGAGATGGGGATATATAGATGAAGCTGAAGTAACAAACAAAAATCAGCACTCTTTTAGCACTGTCAACTTAGTATATGTGAAAAGGAGATTAGAGCTAAATTCAAAATGATAATTAAACTATAAAATTAACTAATATGCCATAAAGTAAGTAAATTAAATTACATATGCAAAGATAATATGATGAAATGGATAAAAAGAAGCTTACAGCAGCATTCAGTAACCCAATGAAAGGATATGATGAGAACAAATTTCTGATTTTCCTCTTCTGGCCGCGGTTTACTTTAGAGAATTGAAGCATCATCTCCAAAACCTACATTTGTATGTTAAGAACCATGTTACACATATCTAAAACAAGTACTCAAAAAGAGCTTTAAAATTGTTCCTAACTGAATATGTAGATGAATAAAAATTCATAGAAGTGTATTTTTTTAAGCTAAAAGAAATTCATTAAATGAGAAAAAAAATACACAAATACAACATACAAGGATAAGACAACGTAAAGGGGGGAAGGGGGATAAAAGAGACAGAAAAAACGAGAAAAACACATTGAACTCTCAGAATAGAAAATAAAATAAAAACACTCCTAAAATATGAATGAATAACCTGGGCACATAAAAAAAGATTCAATAAAGCCTAACCAATGGTTATATTTTGTCAATTTCAATATTGCTAGTGGCTATTGATATTCAATACAAGAGAGAATAATAATTCACAAAAATGAAAAAGAAGAGAAACGTTCAAATCAATGGAGCACCATGTTAAATAAAATCCTCAAAATATATTTTTTAATAATTAGAGGGAATTTAAACAAAGACAAAATGAATCTATCTCCAGGGAGAGGTTGGGGAGAATTATTGCTATAATAAGTACATTGCTATCATATCATTTAAGAGGTCTTAAACACCTACCTCAGCAACCTTGTGCTCCGAACATGCCTTCTTCCAGGTTGTGACAAACATCTGCAAAGAATCATTAGAAATTGAAAGATCTTCATCAATATTGGTTGATACCTTGGTTTTGTTACCAGTATTGATTGGGGTGGTTACAACAACTCCAAATTTGCCTCTCTTATGCAACTTATAAGGAGCAGATCCTGTAGAAGTTACATTTTCAAATTTTCTTTTTTTTCTAGGTTGCTCACTAAATCCTTTTTTAAGGTTGCTATTAACAACGGAGTGCCCTGCCATATCACTCCTCACCCCAAGTCGCGCCTTCTCTTCAGTTGCCGATGGGTAAGGACAACTACTCACTCGTTCTGAACTTCTAGTGAATTGTGATGATGGGATCGACTGGCTACCCTTAATGATGTTATTACTTTGTTCATCTGTAGAAGAATCACTATCTTCATCTTCTGAGGCTGATGACATAAATCTTTTATGCTTTCCACAAAAAGACTTTTTTACAGGAGAAAAAGACTCAATACGCTGAGTAATGGCATTAAAACGTTCATCTAACTGTTTTTTCTGAGAGGAAGAAATAGTACGGT
>PYAF01002557.1:409437-448152 GCA_007407185.1 Glycine tomentella
TAAAAGTTAACAAATTTATTATATATTATAATTTGTAATTAAAAAAATTACATTCTCAATGTATATTGTTACACTATTAAGTAAAACACTTTTCGTTTTAATTTGATTATTTTAATTAAATTTAATATATCATACAAACATTTCAAATACTAATACATATTATTATAATAATTTTAATTCAAATAGATTCTAATGTTTATACTAAAACTTGTAACAACGTGATCTTCTTAAATAATAATAAGAGAAATATACATTGATAATGTAAAAAGTTTCACATGATCATTCAATCACAACTTATTATACATGATAAGTTTGTTAACTTTTAAAATAGTTATCTTAAAGTAATTCAAACAATGATTTATGATTGAATAATAGTATAAAACATTGCACTTTAACAATAATTATATTAAAAAAATTAGGATGTTCCACATATACATATACCAATTACTCCAGTTCATAATTAAGCTTACGTGAATTTTTATATTAATTTCCACAGTTTTGCATTCTCTCAACACGTTTCACATTCACAATTGTACTATAAAAATATGAAAATTATTAAGTTGTTCTCCCTTGGTAAATGACCATTCACATGAATCAAGAGGAAGAGAGGAGGACCCATATGGTCTCACAAAACCCATTTAATTGGTTTTGAATTCCAAGACTTATAAAACTTGAGGATTTTTCTTCCTACACTAGACAAATTTCTTCATACACCCAACAAAGATAGCAAAAAATCGAAAATGTCATTCCGTAAGAATCTGGTGGACTGTGAATCCATAAGAACCTACAGATTATGGATCACCTTTCCCAAGCCAACCACGTCGCCTTGCAGCGCGGATGGAGAGGAGGGGAGGACTATTTTTCAACCTCGTCAGTGCTATCGATGGCGAGATCAAGGCGAGCATTGTGGTCGAGGACAGAGAGGGGGATGCCGAGGGAGCGGACCTGCTCGTCCACGCGGTTGGAGGTGGGGACCCCGACAAGGACCATGTTGCTCTTCACATACTCCACGACCTTGTCGACAGCGAGTCTCTTGAGGTGGTCCTGGGTGAGGGCGATGGCGTGAAGATAAGGCGTGTAGCAACGTTGTGGTGTGCGGATGAGAGAGATAAAGATGGGGGAGAGGAGAACAGGTGTCGCGAAGGGAGGCGGGAGTAGGAGCAACTGGGACAGCGGGAGCAGGCATTGTGGAGGGAGGAGATGGCATGCAGGGAGGTGGTCTAGGCATGACTACAACGATAAACGACAAATATGGATTGACCAACTCGTATGGACCTTACAAAAGGGTATTTTCGATTTTTCATTTTATTGCGGTGTATGAGAAAATTGACTATTGAGAAAGAAAAATCCAAAACCCCATTAGGTAACTTTTCTTTTAGTCTTCTCATTTCACCAACACACTTCCCTTCTTTCCTCTAGAGCCATTGTTAAAATTCAAACATCAAATATATTAGATATTGTTTAGATTTAAATATATTATCTAATCTTCAAGATGTTTGGATTTAAATATTATTTATCTTCAAGATGTTTAAATCTAAAGATATTGTCAAATTTGATACAAATTTAAATATATGGAATCTTTCAGATGTGAAAACGATATATAAATTTTATTTCGGAAAAGAAAAATTAATGACTCAGTTTATTTTAACAAGTTTTTACTAAACCGAAGAACCGTGGGACATGGGAAAGGAAATGTGCTAACTGCTAACTTCAGTAGCTTCATTTTCTCCGCGTGACATACAGGTTTGTCATATTTTTCTTTATATACTGTACTAAACTCTACAAAATTTATTCTGCACTTCTGTTAAAAATTAAAACACAAACCATTGGCTCAAAGGACCAAGCACATAATAAGTGAAGTGAAACTAGACCTGCAATAGCAGAATTTACACGGATTTGGCAGTTCTAACTAATCTAAACCATCAGATAAACTGCTTCAGAAATTCTGTAGCTACAAGCCTCCCCCTTGTGTTCACCGACATTTTGAGCTCGCTTATCTCTTTATCAATGTCCTGTAATTTGAAGGCCATTATTATACTAAATTACAAACCATTCAGCAGAACTAACATAGAAGACAGCAAATTTTTAATATTTATGATATCCTATATAACGTACAACAGATCAATGAATATAGGGAAGGTAAGCGAAAAAGCAAACAAAAACATCATCTTGCTCTGTTTCAATTTATCAGTAAATCTTTTTAAGTCAATTACACTAAATATCAACCACAAGTACAAGTAATTGGCAGGAAAAATCTGTAAGCAAAACAGTTACAAACCTTACCCCATTTGAAAGTTGACGTATAAGGTCTAGTACCTAACATCTAAAATAAAAAATATCAAAATGTTGTTTATTTTTTATATTTTATTTTATTTTTGCAAGTTCTGCTTTTCTTTGCACCAATTATCCTGGGAGAATCATGTTCCATAGAACCTTATCTAATGCTTTCCATAGTCACTCCATAGATCATACAGTATCCCTAATTTATATAATTACTACAAGCCACAAAACAAAATGCAAATCCAAGTTATAGGGTCAAACAAAATTCTTGCCTCCATAAATTGCACAATAAAGTCAATGAGTTTGTGCTTCTGCATCTCCTCACAGTGGTAATTTGTTATAAGGAAGCTAATGTCATATCCCTGCCAACAGAAGCAACAGGATGACATCAGTGATCACTGACAAGTTACCAAGAAGAATGGAAGTATGTAAATTAATGCTAAACCTGAACAGGCTTTCTCCTCAGTACTTGGAAAGCCTCGGCTCTCATTGACAGAAATCTTAGAAATTTTTTGGTCAATATGTTTTCAAGTTCATCAGCCTGCTTCACCTGCACAGGATGAAACAGAATAAAATTAAAACAACGAATTAAGGACAAATTATAATGAATATTGGTATATTTCATATGTGAATTTGATGCTTGAAAACAAACTTTCATTCAAAGATTAGTTGATAAATTGCTGATAAAATTAAATTGTAAGGTGATATAAAGAAGTCTGACTTTATAATAGAATATAGTCAACTTGTTCTGGCAAAACCCTATAACACTCGTTTGCAACTTTGCATTACTCATCATATATGGACCTCAAATTGAAATTTCTAAGATTATCAGTCCTGACCCTGAAAGTAAAGGCATTAAATTGAAATTTAATATTTTTTGGACAGGTACCAGTTGCACAAAGTTTAAATGCACTGTCCTAGTGCCTGAGTATCAGTTCCACCCATCCCAGCTGAATTTAGTTTTAACTTCAGATTCAGCCACCTTATCAGTGGTCCATCCAAGCACAGTGAAACTATTTTTTCTCTTATTATTGTCATATTCTACTCACCTCTACCTACCTATTCTCTATTTAGTAATTCCAAATTTCCAACACACTAAGTAGAACATGTTTCAATACTGAAGAGAGGTACAGACTGGACAGCACATCAATCTAAAGCTCTATACATTGTTGAGATGTACATTAACAGCGAATTATAAAAAAGGAAAATTTTAAAAGAGGAAGAAGCATAAAGAAAAATCATTAAGTTAATAGCCTTCCATTTAGGGGAACAAATTGTTACATCATTGTGGACAAAGACTCAATTTTAGATCATTTTAACAAAACATTAGTCTCACACACAAAAAAAGATTTACCTTGAGACTTATCCGCAATGAATTGATAGATGTTTCTATTAAGCATTTTTCAGCCTCATTTCGGCATATCAAAACCTGTAACAACAATTGCACACATTTTTCCATAAAGCATGGATGCAAAAGGTAATATATCACTTAGGAAGGTAGGGTAAAAGAAGAAATTATTAAGACACAACTACCACCTACAAGAGTCTGCTTGATCCTAATGAAGTATACATCATTTAGAAAGGTAAACTAAAAGAAGACATTAATGCATAATAACACTTGAAATGTTTTGAGTATGAAAATCAGCAGGAATCACTATGGTAGAGGGATTTAAAGAAGTCATGTGGCGTCTCGGCGGTTGGGGATTGGTTTAATAAAGGCATGAAACTAAAAATTGGATATGGGAGTAGGGTGAATTTCTGGACTGATAAATGGGGGAGAGGAGGGGGGGTGGGGGGTTTTGTTTATTGGTTATGCAATTTATTTTTATTATTTTATCTAGTGCCGCAGATGGGCTTTATGGGGGGATCTTCTTGAGAATGGGCTTTTGTTTGGAGAATAAATTTTCAGGTTTGGGAGGTAGATTTAGTGTCAGCTTTTCTGGCTGAACTGAATAATTATAGTATTCAGCCAAGTGAACAGGATAGGTGGATGTGAGTGGTTGGGAATGAAAATCTATAGTGTTAGCGGCGATGATGCATGGCTGTATGAGGCGGAAGTTGGATCTTCTGAAGAGGAGATATTCAAAAGGGTGTGGAAAGTTAAAGCAAATAAGGTAGGTCATTTCGTGTGGAGGCTGGTGAGGGATAGGCTGCCAACCGGAAGAAATCTATGTCTGAGACAAATACTTGTGTGGGGGATCTAAACTATAAATGTTCGTTATATTTGAGGGTTGAGGAATCAGCAGGGCATCTATTTTTTAGCTGTGAAAAGGTAAGAAATATATGGCTGGAGTGTTACTCGTGGATTGGGGTTGCCTCAGTGGTTCAGGTGGGCCCAAGGGAACATTTTTTGCAGCATTGGTACTATGAAAGCAGCAGAATTGATGGGCGGATGTGGATGGTGTTGTGGGCTGCAATAACATGTTGTATTTGGCGCCATAGGAACAAGTACATCTTTAACAACAAGGAATTTCAAGGGGAAACAGTTATGGATGGTGCAATGTTCTTCATTTGGTCGTGGATGAAGGCACTGGAAAGGGGTTTTAATGTCCCATTCCAAGGATGGAGTAGTAATGCGAGGATGAATTTTGGAAGGGGAGGAGTGTGGTAGAAAAGCACTAGGGAGATTTTCAGTTGTGGGAATATTTTTTGAGATAGGGGCTATCACTCAGGGATAAATCCACAGAATCTTTCTACTATACATATCAAATGTATTTGTTAAGATTCTCTGGATTTCGTGGGGGGGGATGCCTATGGGCTGTGTATACCAGCACCACTGGTGCTAAATTGTTGTATCTACAGTATATATAATATATAATTCATATTTTCGCTGATAAAAAAAATCTACTATTATCCACACAAAAAACATTTGCATCCGGTCTTTCTAATGATATATTATTTCATCCCCCATCCTCCCCACTAAACAACCTTCTATGTTGATCTCTTTCTCTCTCTCTGTCTGGCCTCTTGAGTGCGAGAATTCATTTATGTTGCAGTTATTTTTTCTCCTTTGATTTTAGACAAGTCTCATTTCATATTATTCCCCTTTCAGATGAAAATTGCTTTGGAAACAAATTATAATATCTCCGTAAGCTAGCATTATAAATTGCATAAAGCCTCCATCACAAGGAAAATGGTGGAATAAGATATGTCTTGAAGTCCAGCACTCCACTCAATCCAGAAATGCTAGACTTTATAGAATATATAGCACAGTGCCTACAAGCTCTAGCTTTCCTTCTAATTGGAATCTGTGAAACAGCTCATCACAACACCATCAACTAAAGTGCTGAAGCACAAATCCATTCCTTCCAACTAAGAGCAGGATATCTGCACAAATTTCCCAAGCTATTACCTCGGCAGAAACAGACGGTTAAGCCTCTCCCACCTATTGGTGCATGTGAAAACATATAAAGAAAAGCCATTTACAAGATCTTCTAATTTCTCAAACTCTATTGGCAACAAGTAACAACTTGATTGTGTAGCACTTCGCAAAAGCTTTGAGCCATGGCCCTAACAAGGACCTTATAATTCCAAGAAAAACATCTGAAGAAATGAACAAAGTCAATAAACAATATGAGTGCAAACAAGGTTATCAAGCAGAAGCTTGGTAGTGAAGTATCCCAAATTTTGCAAAAGCTAGACACCACAATCCTAAATACTGGTCAGTTAGAGCACTGAAGAAGGAAGGGGTTCGAAGAAACAGAAATAGAACACCAATGTCATTCTTAACATAAAACACCCAACAATAAATCATCATTTGCCTTATCTACTTTCTTTGGCCTAAGGCCAAAGCTGCTATCAACTAGTGGCGACACAGAATACCTTTGAACCCTAACTTCTCTTTTCATAAAGCTTAATAACTACCAAGGAAAAAGAAAAGGAAAGACCATCTAGTTGTTTGGCAATTCAACAATCTAATACACAATCTTAAATCACACACCAATTACCACTAGTAAATCAAGTAGGAAAGAAAAAAAAAATCCAAGCAGAAATCACTACATAGTATTATGAAACGAGATGGATCTTACGGGATTGAGCAGGAGTTCGGGGCTGGTCCTGCACATAAACCAACAAAATTCACAAACTCAATCACTTTATTTTTTTAATCTTCGGTTTTCCATTATCAATTAGATTTAGATAAAAATATAAAAAGGAAACAATAATATGGTGCAAATGTGCAATGAAGTAGAGAAAGACAGAGAGAGAGCGTACTTGAGTTCAACCTCGGGCTTGTTATGCCTTTCGACTTCTTGACATGGAAAATTCTGGAACCATAGCGAAGAAGAACAACACAGCACAACACAACACAACACGTGATTATCTATTGATGCGAAAATAAAAAAAATATTGAGAGTGGCGTTAACGAAGAAGGAGTGATACCTGGAGGCACATTGCGGCCTCGAGCGTGTTCCGAATGGAGGTCAAGTATAACCGCAACGTGTTTGCCTGAAATGCAAAAACGGTGTGTCTATTTAGTTATACAAACAGAGTTTAGTGTAAAGAAAATACGATGATTGAGGGGATTGATAAGAGCGTAGCGTACCATGAGTTTGGGTCTGAATCTGAAGAAACGCTGCGTTTCGTTTGGGAATGAGTGATGATAGAATGGAAGAGTAGTCGTATAGTGTAAGAGAGGATTAAGGAAATGAATGAGTGAAAAAGTGGGTAAAGCAAAGCAACAAAAACTCCGTCCAGTGGGGATCCCAGGAATTTCACCCACTGCGCTTTTCTGCTTTACCAGATTCGCTTCAGTGCGGTGTGGCTTTGACGGATTATGACTGACCCCAACACAGAAAACAACAATGATGTTCATGTACACCTTCTTCCATAGCCTTTGTTATTTTTATCTTTGATCTTTCTCTTTATTTTTTAAAATTTTATTTTTTAGTCTTATACGTTTACTCTTTTCAAATTTAATATAAAAAAAAATCATTTATGTTATAAAAAAAGTGTTGAATTACAATTAAAATAAATTAATTTTTAATAAATATTTTTATTACTTCATATCAATCATTGAATTGTTTACTCATTTTCAAATACCTCTTAAAATTTGAATTTAAAGTCTAATTAAATCTTACAAAATTATTATAAGGTAAAAATTGTTTATATTTATATACTTTTTTTTATGTCACTAGTCGATGTAAAATCTCATCACACAACTTTACATTGTAGATTAAAAAAACATTTAGTGCGTGAAAAGAAGATAGTTTGATAATGATTTTGTAAGTGGCTCAATGATGGTCACTTATATACTTTATTTTGATCTTATTATTAGTCGATGTGAGATTTAAAATACATTTCAAGCCTGAAATAATGATCTAATAACAAGTGACTCGATAAGGTCAACAACAATCACCAATATAAGGTTTGATGTCATTTTAAAATTTGGATTTGAGACATATGTCAACCCTTCAAAATCGATATTAAAGATAAAAATTATCCCTCACATATATGCTTAATATATCACTAGTTAGTGTGGGATATTCAACATATTTAAAAAAAACTTTCCTTAAAATATAAAATAAATAATTATTTCTTTAAAATAAAATGAATCAAACACAAATTAAAAAAATACTTATTAGGTAGAACATTTATTAATTAAATGTAGAACCATTTTACGATATTATCCTTTCACATTTTTAAGTTCATACATTAATTTCAGAATAAAACCTCATTTTAATGCTTAAAATCAAAGGAATCTAACACAATGTCAAAATAATTCTTTGGCATTGTGTTCAATTCTTAACGATAAAAATATAATTCTTAAAACCATAAACACTAATCACTTTAATCAATAACTTTAAGAAAAAAATCGTTCATTTAATTTTACATTTTAAAAACTTAAATTTGATTTCAATTTATTTAATTTAAACTTTAAATATTGATACATTACAAATTATATCTTTCCTTTCTAAATAAAATTTTAAAATATTTCTATAATTTTCTCCTCAATTTTAAAAATTTACTTGTCTTAGATTTCGATAACTTATTTCTATAGTTTTCTCCTCAATTTAAAAAGTATTATCACTTCAATTTATTTTATGTATTATGTATACATCACATTTTATTTAAATTTAAAAATATCTGTATAATACATGGATAACTTGCCTTACCTAATGTCTTAGTAATGAATTGTTCATTTAAGAGTGGACAGTATGCGCATTTCACCAAGCTCACGATGTGGAAAAGTTAAAATAACCTAGAGTAAAAATTTAAAAAATTAAAATAAGTTCCTGCTATTACAAGCGTATTTCACCAAGGCCCAAGCTCACATTGACCCCTTCACCCAAGAAAAAATACGTACAAATTATAAGTTAAAAAAAAAAAAAAAAAAAAAAAACGTCATTGCTGTGAGTCTCATACTTTAAAGTCATTTACAAGCATTGAATTTGAAAGAGAAACTAGAGATACAAGAGCAAAATGCAACATTAGACTGACTGTACACGAAACTTGTTGGCAACATAGAGCAAATGACCAATGTTTGTGGTGGGATAATTTTGCAGCAACTTGAGATTAGAAGTGAAATCACCCGCAAGGAGGCGCTTACGAACGAGAACCAGCATTGCACAGCATACCCGAAGAAGAGTCTCCTGCATTGTGGATCACCATTATGAAAAATACAACTTGGAAAAGCAGTCTAATAGCAAAATATACAGTTGATTAAAACTTAAATTTGTCTTCATCTTCTAGTTAATGGTTTGCTCACTTGAACAACTCATGTAAAGCCAAATTTTCTCCTCTTTCTTTTCTCAAGTAAAAGTATTAAGTAGCTATATATTTCTTTTTATACAAGAGGCAGTGGGCCATAAGTCTAAATGCCTGTCGATTATAATACAAGGTTAAATATGAATTGTACCTGAGGACCATCTGGATCGCTTAAAAGAGTGTCCCAAATGTGAAGGCTGTCAGCAAAATTGAATTCCTGAGTCAGGAGGAGAGTAATCCACCTAAATGCATAGAATTGAGGATTGACCTGACATTGAGAACCAGAAAAAAGGACCCATCTGATAAACTGTTCAATAGCCAAAAGCAAAAATACATTGGTTGAATCATCCAGCAGGTGTGCACGCAAAAAAGTATTATGATTATTAGTCAAAAGACGGTCACTTAACTAGTTGACAAACATAAAACAGTACTAACAGACAGAAAAACAGTGGCCAAAATAACAATTCTAACATAGAGAAGGTCATAATGAAGCAGGAAGGAGCCACACTCTCTTGTTTATTAATTATTTAGCTTATTAAACAAATTTATATCAGAGCAGTACACAATGTTAGCATAACAGTAGATATTGCAATCATGCAATGTACAAATAAATAACTAATAACTATAATATCAAGAATTAAAATACTTTAACAGAAATGCCTATCCTCTCGTAATATTTCCAAATTTAAACTGAAAGAGAACTGTGAGAAGATAGAATAATATCAAGAATATATACTAGAAACTGTCTTACCTTAGAAGTGAGCTCAAGATGACGCCACAGCTCTTCATCATGTTCTCTCAAAAGCTGGGACAATCTCGTAATGGTTGCACGGATTCCCACAACACTATTGTCAAGTTGCTGAACAAAGTTATCTCGAAACCCACTCAATAGCTCAACAAAACAAAAGAATGTGTCTGCCTCAGCAGAGGCCTGCAAATTATAATAGGGAACTGTTGAGCAGAGTTAACCAATAATACAATAGAAATACAAAGGAACATGACAGTATTATGAATCTACATTACTCCACCATATTGCCACCTATGCAAATTGCTTATAACAAAATCAACATGCCCAAGGTCATATTATTTATTTCACATGTTTTCTATTTTATGTATACAGGGCAATGCTGTATTACATTTGGTAAAATTTATTGTCCCAATTCTCCTAAGTTAGCAATTACTACTTTTTCACTTGTCACACCTGAATTTTTTATTTGTCTTCCCTTTCCCCATTCTTGCAGCCCCTTCTTCTATTAAAGCATACACAGGAAAGTATCAGGCAAATGAATGAGGAAACATGGAACTTTTTAGAATGTATGCATACAGTGCATCTGATCAGAAAAGAATAAGAGGAAAAACACTTTTTCAAATGAAATTTGCAAAATCAAAAAGAAAAAATGAAATTTGAACCAATTAGTCATTAGAAAACACAAATACAATTAAAATGAACATACTATGGCAAGTAGAGTTAACAGAGAATGAATTCAATCAAGGACAATAATAGAGAATCAGGTGTTTGATAATGCAAACCCTTGATAGATAATAAAACAAAAACTTAAAATAGTTTATCATATACTCACTACATTTTCCTCATCTGGATCATTTTTGAACACGTAGAATAGAGGAGCCAATATCTCATTCATTCCTTGCACATATCTTACACCCGGGTTTAACTTCGCAAAAATAATTAATATATTCTTCAAAGCCTCCTGAAAATGCCCCCCGAAAAATAGTAATAATAAATCAAGGGTTCACTCAAGAAAAGACCTGAACTTGGAGTTTGTATAAATTTCAAGACAAATAAAGGAAAAACCTGATTAGATTTTGCAAATTGGGAATCACCAGAGAAAAAGTGCATATCAGGATGAGTGCGCTTTACATCTCGGTCAATTTGATCTATGATCTCTGTATCCTACAAAATCCAAAGAGGGAAATTTGCTTCACAATAGCCATTGCAAAGAGTATTATAGTGCATTAGCATGAGATTTATATAATTGTGATACAATAATGAACACGAGTTCATTAAAGATTAAAATATTGACAGCAGCAAGACCATTAATGGAACGTACGCAACATTATCAAAATACATTTTGAGACAATATTGATGGAATGTATGCAACATTATCAAAATGCATTGTAATTTTTACTCAGTTTTTGTTGTATGAGTATTGTGCTGTCCATTATTATCAATAACAGTCAATAATTGTTGGGACTCTTTACCATTGTGAGTTGTGACTCTTTTCTCATTGTAAATTCAGTAGTTTAAGAGTTATCTATTTATAAATATATGTGTATGTGATGCTGAAATGTGAAAGAGAATTCAGCCCCAAAAATATTCTCCTTGTTTTATTTATCTGCATAATTTTACAGTACCTACAGTACGGTCCACCATATCCTATAATTCCTTGAGCGGTTTAAGACTTTCACACACCTCTAGATTCTAGAATACTACCAACAATTTTAAGCTGGAAGGTATCTGATGGTTTTCCCTTTTAATAGTAAGTACTAGTGCACTTTGCATTCTACCTGGAAGAACTGATTCCATACGCTGGTCTTCCCAAGACTCAAAGGATGCTCCCCATGAGTGATTTCTGATCTAGAAAGCAATGCCCTTGCACAGTTGGCATCATCAGTATCACAATTTGCCGAGTTGTACATCTTCCTTGTGATTTCTGACTAGCTAGCCACAGAAACATTCAGAGAGCCAAATAGATAAAGCAAAGAGAATAGAACATATCACTAATTCCGAAAAAATTCCACTTGGACACACATGCACCCTATCATTGTGACAGAAAGAACAAAGTAAATTACAATTAAATTCAAATAATTTATGTGACAACAGATTCCTTAGAATTATCTCTCTTCTACAAACCATAGTCTGTCATAAGAATCAATGTGATAATGTGCAAAGTAATGCTAATTCATTCTACAGCTTTAGTTCAACCACTGGCAGTTTTCAGTTATTTATCATATAATCTTATTATGCTTTACAGCTTCAATTCACCCCCCCCCCCCCCCAAAAAAAAAAAAAAAAAAAAAAAAAAAAATGGTAAAATCAGTTTGAAGTTCAACAAAAACAATGAGATGATAACACTAAGGCACCAGACCTCCCTAAGCAACTAACTTACAGGATTCATGAAAATCTCCTCTTTGAATTGTTTGTACTGAGACCGCTTCTTTGCTAATTCAGCTGACCAAAGCCCTTGATCTTGTGGAAGATATCCAAGCAAAAGCTGCAAGTATCAATAAGCATAAATTGCAACAGCATTCCATGATTTCACTTCCATCTTTCCATCAATAATGCAAAACACTCTTGACTAACCAATAGCAACCAAACCATATGCTTGCTTAGACTTTTGAACACATGACCAGTTTGGTTGGAATGAAATGGGAATAAGCCACTAGCATATTCGGTTAGATGATTAGGAATGCACATCCCTTCCATTTTTCCTAAATAAATCTAATTCACCTAAAAATATCAGAAATTAATTTTCTATTCCTTTTGTTTATTTGTTTAAATATCAACTCAAGCGTCATTACATTCCTATCCATACCAAACAACCACTTAAGCTGGATTTAACGATAGTATCAATTTCATCAGACACCAATAAAAGAAGACATTAAAAAAAGAAAAAATTAGAATGCACTGACACAGTAATAACTATCAACTAAAATACACTGAGTGTGAACTATCATCCAATTTCAAATTGTCACAAATGGAAAGTTATAGACTTTCTATTTTAAAAGTCATATTTGAAATGATTTTTCATCGGTTGATAATGTAAAAATCTCTACAGTAATAGTGCAAGCAAATTAAACTCTTTAAAAAAAAACGACTAAAATGTAGGGGGAAAAATAGAATGAAAAGGAAACCAAACCTTCCACACAGTAGAACGTATCCCAGCAGCATCAGGAATACCTTGACACGCGAGGCTCCGCAACTCGCTCATATCCACCACCTTCTTCGACAACTGAACCAAACCAAAAAACCATCACAAAATCAACACTCTTACTAAACGCACCAATCAACGAAACTTTCAATGTCGTTTTACAAAAGCAAGCGAAGGCAGAAGGAGGTAACCTCGGCCAGCAATTGCGCCTGGCGAGACACATCGTGCGCGGAACGAAAGCCCTCGCCGTGATCTTCCCGCGGCGAATCATCAATTCTCTGCGTCGGCAGAGGATCGTGGACGGAGGGAGGCGACGGAGGATGCGGAGGCGGTGGTTCAAAGGGGGTCACGACGGTGGGAGACGGAGGACGCGGTGGCTGTTCGAAGGGGCTGGCGACAGCGGAGGAGGGAGGGGACGACGGCGATGATGAGGACCAGATAGAGCTGTTGAGCCAATCGGGGACCTTATTCTTCACCATGTTGTTCGGGTGATTAGGGTTAGGGTTAGGGTTTGTCAATCGTGATGGGAGAGATGATCAGGGAAGCGCATTGCATTGGTAACATCAGCATGGCCGTGCGAGGTTGATCACATGGATGAACTCGCAACTCTCCAATTATTCTCACTAATCTACTTTGATTCTTAATTTAATTTCTAAAAATTTAACTATATCATATGTCATGTTTAGAGGTTGATATGTAATGTGTTTAGAGGTGTTCTTCAACCATCGATCCAAAAAGATACAAATTAGTGACCAAATCGAAAATCGATAACCAAAATAATTAAAAGTTAAAAAAAATCAAAAATTTTCACTAGATTTGATCGATTTTTGGTTTGATTGGTGAAAACTGATTCAATCCAAACCGATCCAATTATAAACCTTATTTTACCCTTTACCTACTTGGGCCTATTCCCCATCATAATCCAAAAACAAAAAATTCAATACATTGTTCCTTAATTTGTCCAATAAACGTGTTTGTCCAATGAAAATTAGAAAATGATATTTATTTTTGTCCAATGAATATATTTGTTTATGTTAGATACTCCTTATTTTGTTAAAAATAAGTCTCATAAATTTTATTTTTAAATTTTTTAAAAAATCAAAAATCGATCCAATCTAAATTGAAAAAAATTGGATTGAATTGGATCGAATTTAAAAAAAATTCAAATCAAATGATCAAATAACCAAACGAAGGGATTAAATCAGATGATTTTTTACATCAAAACCGATCAAATCCTACAAGCAAACACCCCCAATCATGTTAGTACGGAATTTATAAAATGAGTAAATAGTGGATGTAACGTTTATGTAGAGGTTGAAAATTAAAAAATTAATTTATTAAATTAAAAATATTTGATAAAATTAATTATTAAAATAATTTAAAAATATAAGATAATAAATCATAATTTATTTTAAAAGATAATAAAAATAATAATAAATATATTAAAAATAAAAATGAAAGAAAATATAAAAATTAGAAATTATAAATTAATGTTTTAAAAAAATATTACTTATATATCATTTCAAAAAATGTTGTAAATTATTAAATAAAATTTATTTACTAAATAATTAAATAACTTTTTTATCTAATAAAAAATTAAAAATTAATTAAAATGACTTACCCAAGGTAACTTTATTTAATCACAGATATAAAATTTGCTTAAATTTTAAGATTTAATAGATGAGAATGTTCCTGATCTATTTTAATTAAGTTCTTAAACTAAAAAATGATTTTCTTTTCTTTTATAATTTGTAATTGAGTTCTTAGAGTTAATGAAATCACCATAAATTATTGTTTTTGTTGCCATTTTGCTAACTTAGAAACTCAATTACAAATTTTTTACAAGACTCTAGACCCATTAAAAATCCAAATAGTTTAGGAATCCAAATAAAAATTCCCAAAAAAATTCAGGAACCTTTTTTTATTGCCAAAAAAATAGTGGTATTAAGTTGTTTTGAGGATTGATATTAGCAAAGCTTAGCATAAACTTGTTTAGGGTTTCTTGAAGGCTATGATGGGGATATGAGTTTTAATCAACGTTGGATTAATTGAATGATGCTTTGTATTACTTCAGTAAATTATATATGGTTTAGATTTGTTATCTCCTTAGAGAAAATTATTCATGTATTATTTTACCAGTGAAGGATGAGGTGACTGTCATGGACTTGAAGTTTGTAAAGGTGTTCCTACAGTATCACATGTTTCACTCGCAAATGATTGTTTTTATTTTATTTTATAAGGCTTTGATGTAGGAAGTTTGTATGGATACGCCCTTAGTATGCTTGAAATGCTAACGGTTTTAAGGCAAATTAAACATTCAATTTACAAGTGAATTTTTCATACATTACGCAATGTTTTTAAATTTAAATGGAATTTAAAATTAAATATATAAGATAAAAACATCACTATTGTTTTTTAAGATAAAATATAATTACTATAATATAGTAATGACATCACGTATGTTAATAAAAAAAAGTATGATGAAAATTATTCAAACCAAATAAAATAAATTAAATCAAACTTATAAAACTGAAAAATTTATTAAAAAAAAATAAATTATTCGAATCAAAATGCATCATTTTGTCTTCTAATTTCATTACAATACTACAATATTGAAGAGTCAAACTAGGATGAATTAACTTTAAATAATAATATTTAAAAGAAATATATAATATATCTTTCAAATCATATCAAATAAAAAGTCAGTAAACAAATAAAAAAATCCTCAAAAATATTCTCCTTAATTAGTCTTCAATTTTGTTTAGTACATCAATTTTTTTTAGTGTTTAGTACATTCATTAGTTTTTTTTATTTTATTTTATCAGCAGTACATTCATTAGTTACTACTACTCAAGTTTAACATGTAAGTTCCATTTACAAACAATTAAATTGCGTAATTTTTTTTTGTCCTGATAATGTACCATATCAGTTAAACAAACAAACTCCAAGCACTAAAACAACCATGTCCTAACATCTCATGTCACCACAACCTCCAAGTTGATGTGTCGCGGCAAAGATCTCAGCATCATCTTCCATATTAAGCTGAAGTCATGTTACATAAATATAAAAATTTAAACTATAAGTTAGTTGTTTGAAAAAAACAAAGAACTATACGGAAACATCAGATCTGAATATTACTTCTGCACAAACAGTAGATGCACACTAACAAAGGGCTATACGGATGATGCACAGTTCAATATTAATTTTGAGTAAGAAAAAAAGTTCAATATTAATTTTCATTTTCACAAATTAAAGTGTCCTATGAGACGTAAAGACTAAAGAAGGTAAAAAAAAAATAAAAATCCACGAATTGAAGTAAACTGAAGGGGTATTCCCAAAAAGGACAAAGTCATGCAAGAATATTGAACAGGGCAAGCCTTTCTGATTTCCTGTGCATTTTCATGTCTTATTTATATTAATCATAACTCAACTAAATAAAGAAGCAAAACAAATCGTGTGATATTAGAAAGTATGAAAATTAAGAAGAAGAAACCTTATGCTAAGATACTCTTTTTAAGAGCCTTATGCTAAGCCTAATCTTCTAGAAATTGAAACAAGCACCAAACATGGACCCTGAACAGATGAAAACTGAACATATCTCATGAATCGCTTCAACGTATAGCACAGTAAAAAAAAAAAAAAAAAACCAAACTTTGTGTGACATTACATGTTGTGAAAGAAACTAACCATTTTTGGTGTATGTTTTCCCTTAATGTGAATACCATCCCATAGGAACTGGATTGTGTCGTATTCCAAGTTCTTTCGCTCACAGAAATCTTTGAATACCTTAATTAACTCCAAGTTGTGATTCACCTTGAAGTACATATGGCGCCCATCCTAAGGGAAACAAGAAAAAAAGATGAGAACTCAAATGTTGTATTGAATTATTGATATACAAATTTTAGTCACGAACATAAGTTTTAGGAGTTATAAGGTTGCTTTGGTGGTAAAGGGAGAAGGAAGGAAGAGAAAAGGGGTAGTTTCTATTTCTCCGCTAGTATAAAACTAACAATTAACAATTTTAGTAACATTTTGTCGATCCAAAAAAAAAAGGCAAGTAATTTTTCTATTATAGGAAAAGGTAGTTTTACTTGTTAGCACTTTGAATCTTAGAATCAAGGGTTTTTCCTAAGCAATAGTCAGAGAATAAAGGATTATCGTAGAAAAGTAATACATACACCTGATCTATGATAGAAAAATTGATTTGGATATTATCAGTAGCCTCATGATCATCTAGGGATTTTCTCTTAGGTGGTCGACCTCTGGAGGTAGCCATGTTCTTCTGCACTTGCAATTGAAAATTGCACAAAACATTTTAGATGAGTGGGAAAATAAAACATTAATTCAAACAAAACCACACTAAAATTGAAGAGGGGTACATGCAATTTGTTTTATTCTTGAATCGGTGACAAAGGAAGAGAAGAAAACCACACCAGTTGGGGAAAGTTGAAACTCTTGATTGATATATATGGTTGTGGTTGTTACTTGTAGTGCTTCTTTCAGTTTTCTAATAAAAGGTGTTAATGAAAGAAGTTACGTGAGTGATGTAGAGTTTCATACAATTTCAAATAAAGTCTCTGCTCGGCACATTTTCAAATTGTGTTCAATTGCTATTCTTACTGCAGAGGGAATTGATTCTCTTTGTGACAGAGAATGATAGCTTTCAATGTTGTCATTCTTTCTATTGTTGCTAGTGCAACAAGCCTATACTAAACAAAGGTACTTGAATTTGACCTGTGATTAATTAAAAGCGTTCTCAATTTCTTTAAAAAACTTTGCTTTTTTATACAAAAGAAGAAAATGGTAAAAATAAATAAATAAATCAAAATATAAGAAAGCAAACTTTTGAGGTTCTATTTTACAGTGTAAAATGTAAATTTAATTAGAAGCAAACTTTTTTTTATCCATAAGAATCAAATATAAAGTTAAGAAATTTACAATAACTCACACACCATAATCAACTAAATTAGATGTCTTGAACAGCAAACTTCTATTTACATTCATAAGATGTTATGAGAATTCAAAAATAAAACAAATGAACTGTGATTTTTACTAGTTTTTGTTGTATGAGTAATGTGCTGTCCATTATTATCAATTATTGTTGTGACTCTTTATCTAATTGTAAATTCTTGTATTGTAACTTCTTGTAGTCTAAGATGCATTCATCTATATGTGCCTGAAATGTGAAAGAGAAAAGAAAGAAAACAGAAAACTATTCGATCAGCCACCAAATACCCTCTTGTTCTATTTTTCTGCATAATTTTACAGTACCTACAGTCCACCATATCCTATAATTCCTTAAGTGTTTTTGGCAAGTTTTTGTGTTATACACCCACATGCATGTCATGTTATGCCCATTTCTCTTCATTATTCCTCATTCATATTCATGTGAAAATGTGACATCATGTCATGTCACTTCAATTACTTATTATTCAAACCTATGACCCCTTCTCTTGCACTAATAATTAATAAACTTTAATTACTATTTTTTCAAACAATATTTGGACAGTGATTTTCACATACCAACCGAGAGAGAGAGAAAGAGAAAGTGTATAGCATTCCTTGTTTTAGATGGTACTCAAAAAAATCATTTCTGTTTTAATAATTAATCCATGTAATATATATAGAGGAGAAATCAAATTACATTAACGTAACTTTGACAACTGTTATACCATTTTTATAACTTTATATAAAATGTAATCTTTATTGAGCCAATTGTTGAATTATATTTACATATTACCAAGATTGTTTGTAATAAATTTTGTTAAAATTGAACAATAACAATAAGGTAATCAAATAATCTATATTTTAGTATATCTTAAAATGTTTATATTATGTCGATTTTAATCTATATGAACGAGTTAACAAATAATTTTGGATTAATATGAAAATTTGTAATATGATTTATGTGAAAAAACTTTCAATCCAACAATAATTTTTAAGAATACGTTATCTAGTTAAAAGTTATAAAATTATGTAATAGTTATCAAAATTACACCTATTTAATTTGATTTATTCTCATATATATATATATATATATATATATATATATAGACACACACACTAAGTCTATAGGTTCATTTGCTAGAATCTTGAACATAATACTTTTCCACGTAAAAGGGCAAATTCTGTATAGTGAGCTTGGACACACCATGCTGGACATAACATAAAGCCAATAAAATACAACAAAACAACTGTGAAATTTGAATAAATGATCAAAAATATATATTTTTAAGAAATAAAGGATTAGAATAAAAAAATTAAAACTTAATGTATCAAAATAAAATAATTATAAAATATAATTTAAAAAATGACATTAAGTCAAAATAAAAAAATAGTAGATGCGATAAGTATTATCTTTAAAGTATTTGGGGGAACCTTGGTCCTAGGTGGCATTTAATAATGATGATTTTTTATATAGAGAAAAACATCATTACACGAGTAAGTCTGTCTAACCCTTATATGAAATCACTACAGGATAATTATTATAAGTACACAAAGGTTTAAAGAGTAAATGTGTTAGATCGGAACGTAAGAGGAAAAATGAAGTAAATTTCCATGTTTTCACAGTGCCTTTCATTTTATTCTTAGTTGTCTGTACTCTGTATGTCTTGGTAATTGTAATTTGTTATTTTGGCCAAGAATATGTTAAATGTGTTCTCAAGAAATGAAGAGTTGTCTTATTTTCTGATAATGTACCATATCAGTTAAGCAAATTAACAAACTCGATCCAAGCAGTATTACAACAACCATTTCCTAGCTAATGCTTTCAAGAGTCAAAGTGCCGCAGCACCACCTCCAATTTGGGATCTTATGGCGACGATCTCAGCATCATCTTCCATATTAAGCTGGAATATCAAGTTACGATATAAAAAATTAAACTATAGGTTAGTTGTATGAAAGAAAAAGGACTATATGTAAAACATTAGATCTAAATAGTAAATATTACTTCTACACTAAGGTTAGAAGATGCATAGTAACAAAGGTAAATAGGATGAAATAACATGTCATGCCCAACACTAAATAAAGAAGAAATCATGAGGAGTGGTAGCATCATTCTCTCCTACCCATGCATTCAATTCACTCTACCACGCATTTTACTATTGGTTAGAAGAAAGACACATTAACATAGAGAATGTGTTCAAAAGACTACATTAAAGAAACCACTATATTATTAACATTTCTCCATTATGAAATATTAGAAAATATATATAGGAACACTAAGAATTTTGTGTGACTTCATATGAAAGAAACTAACCATTCTTGCGGTATGTTTCCCCTTAATGTTAAAACCGTCATAAATGAACTTCAGGGTCTCGTAATCCAAATTCTGTCGATCACAGAATTCTTTGAATACATTAATTAACTTCAAATCCCGGTTCACCTTGAAGAACAAATTACGCCCATCCTACGGTTCAATGAAGAAAAAGGTGATAACTCAAATGTTGTATTGAATTCTTAATTTAAAAAATTGGCTTAATTCCATTTTTTTTTGTCTTTCAGTATAACAATGTATGATTTTAATCTCATAAGTTTTAACGGTGTTAATTGGATTTTTTAGGTGTTACAATTATACGATTTTAGTCCTCGGGTTCTAATTGTGTTGGAAATATACGATTTTAGTCCTCAAATTCTAATTATGTTCATTGTATCTCTCAAGTATCACAATTATTCAATTTTAATCCTCCATGTGTATATATATTAACAAAAAATTGGTCTTGATCTATTAAACAAAGTAACTAAAATCACCCAATTATGATATATTAAAAATTCAATTGGCGGAACGTGAGGACTAAAATAGTAAAATCACATATATAAAAAAAAAACTAAAAGTACAATTCGCCCTAAAAAATTTAGGCAGGAACGGTTTTATGCACAATTCCATATTACATTTGTTATAAAAAAAATATATATAATGTAATAATTATTTGATGCATGAATATAACTTTTGTTCAATATGACAATCAGTACCTGTATAGACATTACAGGTCTACATCAACATGCCAATACATATTTATAGAAGATTGGTACATACTGTTTAATTTATACATATGTGTAGACTCTGCTAAAAAATTATTAGGTAAAAAGAGGGAAAAAAGGATTATTGTGGAAAGAGTCATGCATACACCTGAAGTTTGATTTTTAAGTTGACAGAATAATCATCTGGTGGAGATTTTCTCTTAAGTGGACCATTGGTAGCCATATTCTTCTACTGCACACACGTAGGGGAGAGATGTAAGATTTCACCAACCTAAATGAAAAACAAAAAATTCCACCAACCATGAGTTTCTTTCTCAATATAGAAGAATAAACATAATTTTTTCTTAATTATATTGAAACTATAAAGACCAATAAACTAAGGTCTCATTCCCAAATAGCATTTGAAAATGGCACAAAAACTATTGAGATGGGTAGGAAAAATAAACTGTTTTTCTGTCAGAATTTGAAACAAAACCTCCAAAACCACTCTAAGTTGAAGAGGGGTGGGCACATGCATTTTCTTAATTTTATTCTTGGATCAGAAAGGTGCGGAAGAATAAAGAGAGAGAAAATAAAACACACCAAAAGGACAGCACAAGAACTTTTTGGTTTCAAATGAAAGCTGAAACCATTTTATTATGGTTGTGCCGGTAGTTGTAGTATTTGTTTCAGTTTTCTAAAAGGTGTTAAGAACGATAAATTATTAGGGCTCGAGAATTTATTATGATCCCTATTAATTTTTATAAGACATACAAGTATAATTTTTTTTTTGTCTTAAATGTTATTAATTATTTTTTTATAAATTGAAAATTCTACGTACTTATGATATAAAGATTGGTTGAGATTATATACTTGCGGACTACCTAAATAATTTTTTCATTAATGACAGAGAGGTTCTTTGAGTAGTGCTGAGTTTTCAATTACCAACGAGTCACAAAAAAACTGATTATTCGTATGCTTAGAAAACAAGAAAGTACTTTATATATTTTCAAGGTAGAACATCATATTTATTGACTAAACATATGCAATCCACACATATAAATACGTGATATTGAGCTCTTCACAAGAGCTATCAGCAAATTATTTCAACGGAGTAACGAAGGCAAATCAAACGATGAATTCGGCATCAAAATTGGAAAAAACACAAAAATCAAAATGAAAAGAAAAAAGGAAAAAGAAACCCGCCTGTAAAAGAGAGGGTTGAAGGCTTGAAGCTGAGATAAAGGCTTTCAAGAAAAGGTGGAAGGGAGAGAAAGAGAGATGTGATGGTTAAATTAACTTCTTCACGTAGTTTTTTTCTCTTTCAGAATTTTAAAATGAACGGGGAGAAAATATATTACTTTTTAGCAAAGGCTGCAATTTTTCAAAGCTCCTAGTTCCCAGAATCTCTCTACTGTGTACATTTTCAAATTGATGTTTAATATCCAATGTTACTATTCATAAGGTGATGACGATATATTGCTGCAGCCTGCAGAGGGAATTGATTCCCTCTTGATAGCTTTCAATGTTATTGCCCTAGCTCTTCTTTCTTTAGATTTTTTATGCAAGAAGCTACAAGCCTACTAAATTAAATGTAGCTTCCGAAATTGGCCTCTTATTACATATAAGCTCTCTCAATTTCTTCTCCACTTTGTTTTTTTTATTAGAAAGAAGAAAACAGTGCACTTTTGGGTTTCTATTTAAATTGGAAGTATAAATATTACCGTGTAAATTTAATTAGAAACAAAGTTTTAGGCTTTCATGGAAACAATTTATTTTCATGTTTTACTTATCTTTCTATCGAATTCTAAATTCATCAGAATATTTTTTCCTTAATGAATGGATTGAGAGCAAAAAGTTTTAGACTTTCCCATTTATTATTCAATTACCAACTGGTTGGTTAGAGCACATTGAAAGTTGTTTAATAAAAAATTTTGAATTGCTTAAAATTAAAAAAATTCCTTATATAAACAACTATTTTTCATGGCTTCATATTAAATATAAGAGATAGAAATAGAATATTTATAATTTTTTTTTTTTTTTGAAAAAACTTTTACAAGATAAACAACTTGTTAATAGAATAATTATTAGAGAGAAAAATAGTTAAGTTGCTTAAGATTAAAGTGACATAAATTAGATTTTTTGTATCAACTCCATTAAAGATATTAATGCTCTTAGTCAACTTATACAAAACCTATTTTAAAATTATATTTAAGCTGATTTAAGAATTATATCTATGATACCTTTTTTTACTGGTTGACAATATAATTTTTTCCACTTATAATACATAAAAAATTAAATTAAAAATGAAAGAAGGGAAAAAGCAATATGAAATAAAAATAGGGAAATTTTACTTTATTTGCTTTGGTAAATAAAAATGAGTGGAAAAAATAAATAAATTATATGAAAAATATTTTATTTTAATTAAAAAATGAATACAATTTAAAAGAATTAAACTTTTTAGTATATTATTTGTTAACATAAAATTGTCTATTTTTTATGTTTTGTTACCAGAAGATTGTATTTAAAACTTTAAATTTTAAGAAAACTAAAACAAAAAATTGACGCCTTTCTCCTACTATCCCCTCTCGTGTGTAGAGAATATATTCTGGCTTTTTTTCTTGAATAGCAGCCCAAAGGAAGATGAATGGTTTAAATGCATGTTAAAATTAAAGTTTACAAGGCCCCATTCATGCATGGAGATTGTGAATTTACGATTTTTGATTTTAAAATACAATTTAAAAACTGAAACGTGTTCAACTAAAATGGTTGAGTTGAATTTAATTTTTCTTTTCAAAACAGATTTCAACTTATTTCAAAAACAATAAAAGTAGGTTTTTGAGTTTTAGTTGTTGGTTTATCCTAACCCCCACTTCTCCCTCACTCTATTGTTCGTCTCTCCTCCACCGCAAAGACCGACAACACCACCACTGAACTCGCCTTCACCTCTTCCCCAACCCTCAACCTCACCACCGGAACACATGCAGCACTCCTTGCATCCACCTTATCCCTTTCTTCACTTTTCCCAATCCTTTACCCCCGCGCTGGCTAGGGAAATCCTTAATGGAACGTAAGAGCTCCTACGCGACCTTCCCGTTGCAACAATTATCAACAAGGAAGCACGCGACGGCAACACCTTGCGAGGCGACAATAAGGCAGCTCAACGCTGCCAATCTCAAAGGCGACGAGGAAGTTGAGGTTGGCCTTGGAGTGGACGAAGGAGTCATGAACCTGCACGCTGACGATGAGGCAATTCTGCTTGATATCAGAGATGTCGATGCTTACTTCAATTGTCAAATGGGAGAAGCCTTTGTAGATTAGGGAAGTGATTAAGGGCGCGTACTCATACCAGAGGCCGAGATGATTGGCAAGAATGTCGATTTGGCCGACGATGTTAAGGGTGTCGAATTGCAAGGGGAGGATGTCGGGGAAAGGCAAAAGGGCTGGAAGACTTGATGTTGCGATGGTAGAGGCTGCTAGGGCTTCTTGAAGGAAAATGAGTTGAGGATGACGAAGATGAGTTTCACAAAATAGCGACGATGAGAAACTTACAACAGCTTCTACAATTTCAAAATTAAAACTAAAACTCAACACTCAAAATTGAAATTAGGTTTAGTTTTTAATAATTTCAAAATTGAAAACAGAAAACCATCCCGAACATGACCTTAAGTTTGCAAGTGAGTTTACAAAAATATCTAAAATCTCACTTCACCAAAATTGAATTTTTAGACAATTTTTCTCTCAAACATGCTTTTGAGAGATAATCAAACAAGACTCCAAATTAATTTTAGTCTCAAACAAATTTTTAGATCCTCTCAACGAAAATCCAAACATACCCTAAATCATCATTAGTTGGTAGTAACTTGCAACAACGGCACAGATACCAGGAAACCAATTTCTATGTGCAGCACATTCCAGGAAAGCCTTTTCACACACACAAATAAATAAAAAAAATACAAAATAAACTGAAAAAAAATCAAATAAACTATTCAAATCACGTACTAAAATCATCAAAATTTGATAAATCGTTACATCTCCGTTTCTCATTATTCTTGATTTTGCAAAATGTATGAATTTCTCTAAAAGTTGTCTTATACATGATATCCTTGCAGAAATGTTCGACATTTTATGTTCTTCTCAAAGAACAATATTTTCAGCAGCGGTGTATACTCTATTTTTTTCAAAGAATACCAAATCCATTATAGAAAGTTTGACTCCATTTTGATAAAAATGCTACATTGGAAGGTGCACCAAAAAAATTGCACCCGGACAAGAATTAAAAGAAAAGAATCAATTTACAAGGAAGTTACAGACTTACAGTAGAGAAAATTACTAGATCAAGTTGTCTATAAAAGCTGAAGACTGGATAGTCCTCAAAAGCTCCCTCAAATTAGCCAATACATGGCGTGGTCCCAAAGTCTTGGCATTAATGAAATTCAAAAGCTGTTCTAAATCCTAGAATCAGAAAATACGAGGGAAAGGAGCTGTAAGTCAAGGTTAATTAGGACGGATAATGTGTACACTGTACACAGTACTATATATATCAGATATCGTTCAGAAAACCACACTTCAAGAAAAAAATTAATGAGAAAAAAGGCACCAAGTATGACGAACCATATTTGAGATATAATACAGAATTAAAAGTCTAAGCCAACCTACCAACCAACACCAATGCAAAACCAACAGCCTGTCAATATAAGTGTTAATCTTGCTACTCAATTTTGGGAACAGGATCACCTGCAGTTGTTTTTAAACTGCAGGGTCCTGCAGTTAAAATCAAATAGTCTAAAATATTGTAAGGTGCATTTTATTTTATTTTATTTTTCAGTGTATGTAATGCATTTGTAATTGGTGATGATTTCTTGACAATGGAAATTCAACTGCAGAACAATCTTAATTTTGTTTTTTGGTAGGAGGAAATCTTTGGGAAAAAAACATGAGATGAGTTGTTGAACAGATGTTTCTTAGAATTAAAGCATCTCATGTAAGCATAAATAAAAAACAAACTTCTAATCTTTCATGTCATGAAACGAACAAAGGCATTTGGCTCCTCTAGGGTAAGTAATCTCAGCTGTTGATAAAAAAAAAAAAAAAATCAACAGTTCATATTTTAATACATCCACAATTGGTTATGCACTTATGCATGTACATGTAATATTTACTGTTGATTTTCTCATTGACAACTGAGATTTGCTACTTTGCCCTCTAAAGTGAAATTTCAAACAAAGGGTTGGGAAAACAAAAAAAAAAAATAGAAAGGAAAAAAAAAAAAAACTAATTCTGGTGGGACCCATCCTCACTTCCAGTTAGCTAACATACAGGCTTTAATTCTAATAGTAAAATGGAAATCTACCAATTCAGTCTGTCTTCATTACACAGAAAAACATAAAAGCAAGGCCAAAATAATTTCTTAAGATCAACCAACATGTTGGAAAATTTGGGCAGAGTCCCAGAAAAGTAGAATACTTTGTCTTACAAAAAGCAACACAAAAATCATAGCCAGAAAGCTAATTATGTGAAACAAATGGGAAGTAAACTGCTAACCATGCAAAAGCAAAACACAGATCCGGCAATCTTGCAAAATATGGTAATGTATAAAGTCATCAACGAATATAAAAAGTCCATGATCCAAACAAATAAATTAGACCAATGATAAGGGGCAGAAAGTGTCAGTGAAAAAATGCACTAAATTGTTTTCTCAGGAATTCTGAAGGAAACAATGAACAAGATAAGACTATCCCTGTTATGTTTTGCCTTAGTTCAAACAGAGCACTTAAATTCAAAGATTGAGAGTAACTACAAAGCAAATATAATATATACCTTATTTAGTAAGAAAACAGCATAAGCTGCTCTTGTTGTGTCTTGACCTTCTAAAAAAAGGGGGAATTTCACATGTTTGGCATTTATGTTTGCATTTGATGAAGCTTCAGACGATGTTAGTTCTGTTGAAGGAGCATTGTCAATAATATATGAATGAGAAGCACCCAGCCGTAAAGGATATCGCAAAGGAACTTGCAAGTATGAGGCTATAAGTGAAACAGCCTGCAAGAAAATCAGTCAAGTAAATTACATTTAAATAAATAAAAAAATATAAAAAGGGAGACATTTGAATAATTATTAGCTCAATGGTCATCCACATGAGCTACAATAAGAAATGCCGCAGCTGGAAACACAGAAGTTTGGTATATGATAAGAAAAAGCATTGACAATTAAGTTTGCCATATATAAGACATGTCAAAATATGAAGGCTTAAATTTATTCTTCATCCCTGCAAATATACTAGTTTTTGCTTTTAATCCCAGTAATTTTTATGTTTCTAATTTGTTAACATTCAAACCTTTTAGTTTTGGCTCTTCCCATTAGTCATGAAAGCGTTTTTGTATGGAAGAACAAAAAACAGAAGGTTTGGACATTATAAAAATGTATTTAAACCATGATCTGTATATGACAATTTAGAAACCACTATATCAGTAAGGATGAAAAAGGTATTTAAGCCAAATATTATATGACAATTAAGAAGCTGTACATCACATATTTTGGAAATGGATCACAAAAGGCATAAGATAGAATAACATGAACAGTTCTGAGGCAAAAAAGGGCCAGGTAGGTTCTACTAATACTTACATGTGCAACATATCCTAGGGCTGTAGCAGAATTCTGAATTTCCTTTTTATCAGTGAAAAAGCTCATCTTCCTAAAAGATAGCACATTCAAATGCAGACCGTGAATTGTTAAGGATCCTTGATTAATTGGTTTAAGTCCAGCCGAAGTCCCTGATTAATGAAATATATGAAACTTTTAACAATAAAATCCAGAGAAAGTATCCCTTAGAAATGCAGCGAATATTAGCCAAAAAAATTGTGATCATTTAAATGAGCAGAAGATAAACTATACTTAACATTCAATGAATAGCTATGGTCTTCTAGAGCATCCAAAGGATCAACCATATCAAAATCTACCGTACCAAACTAAATTATAAAATTACAATTTAAGGTCATTGTCAATAATCAATACTAGTGCAGAAGCATCAAAGAAAAGAACAAGACATGAAGCACACACATCAGACAGATGAAGTACAGAATGAAAGACACCCTTTCAACACAACAGCCCAACTTAAGGAAGAACTATATCCAAGTTGCCAGTAAGAAATTAAGGGATAGTGATTGAACCATCCAGTACCTCAAGTTTCTTAATTTATTTAAATTGCAAGTTTCTTATTTTGCATGACCTAAGCTATTATTTTTTTTACCTTAGGGGCACTATCCACATAGAAAAAAGACTATTATTGAGCTAACTGTTACCTGCCAGGCTACCTAAAGGATATGCTTCAAGCTCTTGCTCTTGTGCTGGCCCAACCAAGATCTTAACAGGATAGAGCATTGAAACTTGAGATGTCATATATTGTTGCCTCTTCCTGAGCATCTTTTGCAATTTTCTCAGATGAACATAACCATTTTCTTCAGACAGTAATCTACTTGATTCCTATAATAAAAACATCATCAGCCTTCTAGCTACAATAACACCAGTAAAATACAATCAATAATCCCTTTCCCCCCAAATAAAGAAATAATGATAACTTATTCAGGTTCAGCTAAATAAATTCATCAATACCATTTCTTACATGGACTAATAGAGAAAAGAAAGCTTTTAAAAAATGAAGACATTTGAAAGAAAACAAGAAGTTCATTTCTGAAGGACAGGTACAAGTGGAACAAGGAAGGTATACTCGATTCAATTGAATATAAACTCGGTCAAAAGCAAAAATGAACAATACTCCAAATGTCAATTTGCAACACATACTTCAGCATCAATACAATGAATCAATTTTTTTAATCAAGACAACAATGCATTCCCCTTATAACTACTGAACTTTTTACATTTAATTATTTCCAGGAAAAAAAGGATATTATATCAACATTCAACTACAATATGACATAAACTCACCTGGAGATTTCTGCTCGTTACAGAAAGAGCACCCCCTGCCACCAAAAGAGATTGCACTGCACCACTAAGCTGCTCCTCCTGCTTGCTAGCTGCCTCCTTTGCCAGCCTAGAACGTATAGACTTATTCTCCATCATCATTTTCTTTGATTCCAATTTCTGACGCATCTCCTCAAGTTCATTCAACCGACCCAATGATTCAGCATTGACCTGTTAGGCAGGCTCATTAATTAGGGACAAATAAAAAAAACAACAAATCAACCATACACCTATATATTGGAAACTTCAACATGGCAGATGTCAACTGAAAACAACAAATACTGAAAAAAAGCATCCCAAGGTGTAAACAAAAACAAAACCATTCAACACCCTGACAAGACTGAACTGGTGTGCTAAAATAATCTTAGCAGCATAGATATCAATCCCGGATAACGGCACAACAGAGCAACCAACCCCAAAAACGGCCACAGCAAGATAGAAGACTACTATTACAAAATATATTGATATAATTATAAATTAAATAATGTGTGTGTGCGCGCACTCTCAAAAAATATATCCATAATTAAAAGTCATAATTTTAAGCCAAACACGGAAGTTAATAGCTAGAGTAAAGAGAAAAAATGTACAGTAAAAAGGGCAACATAAAGTTACCTATCAGAACACAACAGTGAAAGAAAGAGAAAACAAAACACACACGTGCTCACATATATATACCCCTCTTTGAATTGAACAGAACAGATCCCGAAGTATGTGAGTAGAGACCACAGAACAAGAGTTCCACAGATTGTTAGTTGGCTGGAAACACAGTTGAGAGCTTTGGGTCAGATGGTTTACATCGAAGAGAGAAGAGGCCACCCCTTTTGATGTGAACAGAACAGACTGTAAAGGATGTGAACAAGGTAGAGACCACAGAATGGTGTACCAGAGTTCCACAGCTTGTGGGTTGGCCAGAAACTCCAGAGTGCCACGGTTTGGCTAGCAATGCAGTTGAGAGCTCTGGGTTAGATGGTTTGCATTGAAGAGAGAAGAGACTAATGAAAGTAATGTGTTATTTAACCTTTGAAAGGAGTGAGAGTGGCAAATATTTTGTGTTCTGATCAAATATCAGGGGGGAGGGGGCAAAATCCCAAGATTGCCCCTCATAAACAGCACCAAATGACATTGTTCAAGGGGGTTTCATCTTTGATGCAATAGCAGCTGCAATTCATGTCACTCCAGGCACGATGGTGAGTTGCGACATGGCAGGCTTCCATGAAGCAGCCCATAGACATGACACTCCGCAACACCACTATAGCAGTGCTATAGCGTGACTGACTACTATGCTTTGCAGGATATTCTGAGTTGGAATATGGGAATCAAGCATTTCCCTTTGCTCGGATATCATGGATCTACTCATATTGGGCACATTTACCAGTTAAGATCCAAGATACACAATAGAAAAAAGTCATGACACACCAATGATTGTACATCTGCTCAGACCCACTGATAAAATTTAAAAAACAAAATGATCTGTGTAAAATCAGAAAATTATTGCTCTTAAATCCTCTCCCATAAAAGGTAAAATATGCCTCATGTTATAATTTATAATCAAAGGTATGTAGTTACTTGTCCTTATTCTGATAAAAGAGGAAGATTAAATGGTAAATGTTTATATTAGGACAAAAGAAGTGCCTGGTCAGAGATAATATGTGTTCATAAGTAATCAAAGGTAAAGAAACAGACTGAAAAATACACGTCATCTCAGAGAAATGAGAGATCATCCAGTCCAACCATAATAAACCTCAAACCCACTAAACAGTGATCGAGTTTTAAAGCCTCTTCTTGGTCACCAACTTTAAAACCACAATCCGAAAACAAAATCGGGATAAAATAGCCTAGGCATAAACCGATGGATCCGCTTATAAGGTAAACCCTAATTTGCGAACAGGCCACAAGTAAGTAGTAATAAACCAAAAAGAATAAATAAATAAACAGTTCGCTTCTAATTCATTTTCAAGATAAATGCAGTTACATTCATCTCCCTTCCCCAATTCCATTTCCTTCCGCCAAGAAATTTCGAAATCAAACACAGAACGCGATTCCATTCGCCACTCAGCTCACATTCTCCACGACACCAAACGCGCCGTCCCTCCAGCCACTAAATTCCAACTTCATTTCCATTTAATTTTCATTCGTTACAGTAAAATCTTCAAAAATGCAAACACAATTCCCGAAATTCAAGAAACTTAGGATAACAACGTCATCGTAAACCTGGTTTCGGTATTTAGCAATGGCTAAACCTAAAACTAAAACCCTACCTGGATTAGGGACTCGAGCTTGTGCTGAAGATTCCGCTTATTCTCGTTGGCTTCGTGGAGTGCAGAAGAGAGACTGGCAAACCTTGCAAGATCGTGCTGGAAGTCGTCCCACTGAATGACCTTCACATGATCGGGATCAGTTGTGGTGGTCCGCAATGAGACAATCTGGCTTGGTGGCTCCATCACGGATCGAACTCACCATCGTCTTCGAGTGAGTGATCAGCGTCTCAAGCTCTTCATCGACCCCTCTTCTGATTTTCTCGGGAAAATGACGTTAGAGAAGGAAAATCGCAACTTGGTCTTGAGAAGGGATGTTGCGATGCGAAAGTTAGTTTTTTTTTTTATTTTTTGGATTATTAAGCCGTGAAATAGTGGACACGTGGCAAACGTTCGCTGTACTTTCTTTGCCATTGTACGCTGCTTGGTCCTTCACTCCTTCGCGTATTTGAAAAAATTCAGCATTAATACTCTTTTGAATGAGCATTATACTCTTACGATATGTTTAGTGATGAGGAGAAAAATAATATCGTAAAGAAATTTTGTATTTTTTTTAATTCACATCTTTTTCATTATTATTTTTAATTTTTTATCCTCTCAATTAAATACATAATTTTAAATATATTGTTTTTAACATACTATTATTACCTAAATTATAGATTGTTTCATTCTAATGTAACCCTAAATTTTTTTTTTTGAAATATTGTTTTCAAATCATATAAATAATAAATATTGTGGAATGTGTGTCATTAAATCTAATTTTATTTATAAGTTGATAAAATATTTCAATATATATTTTTTTTTGGAAAAAAAAGAACACACACACACACACATATATATATATATATTGCACTTGATCAAAACATGTAGTTATAATTAAAATGTTCATGAATAAAGAGTATTATCAAGATATGTTTTCTATTTAAAAATCATTTCGAAAGTTGTTATCATTTTCTTTCATCTTTACATAACGCTATAAAAAAAACTTATAAAGAATTAACTTGCACAAAACTAAATATTGATAAACGGAAAGAAATACATAACCATACATAATAACCCTTTGTGACCCTTAAGATATAAACATAGATGTATTGAAGTCATTACAACTATTAACAAGAAAATCAAATAATCATCGCCCTTCAAAATATTACACAGTAACACCAAAATGTTTAAAATATCACGACACTGAGTATAGAAATCCTTCCACCCCAAATATACATCAAAAAGGAAAAACAATCATGCACTTAGAGCAGTCACTTCCCAAGACCTACAAGTGATACGTAGCGTGTGCCTTTACAGTGATCGATGGTATTCGAGGCTCATCTAACATCAAAAAGTGGCGTCGGATGTAATCAAAGTGTGCATGGAGACATGTTTCTTCCTCCATTATGTAGCTGTAGCGATAACTACTGATTCAAGTGAACATCCTCCATGGATGTTCCATGATCTCCCCCTGAAATGGTGGTTGCAAGGGTGAGTTCTGTGCTCCTTGGACGCCACAAACAACAAGCAAAAGCAAAACAAAACTAAAACATACAATCTATGTAACCATTACATGTGGTTATCTAAACAAACAATACTCTCGCATCCTAAACGCGTAACTATCACACTTAATTCACCATTGAACCCAATCACTACCATTAATCCTCCCAGGTCTTAATGATCTTACAAAATCATGTGGATGACAATTGGGAGCAACAAGAGTAGCAAAGTGAGGCATGTGAGTTTCCCACAGTGCACCAAATGCTGGGTAGTCACCACTCACTAATTCTCGTAGGTTCCTCGAACCTCTCCGTCCTTTGTACCCTAGTGTATCTTTATGTCCATAATCTACTTCTTCAACTTAACATCACCTTCTCATAGAAGGAAATATAACCAATGGTTCCTTAATCTTTATCCAATTCAATTGATTGTTGTCGCTGCATCGCGTGTGTAGCCCTCGTGTCACGTGCATCAACGAACACGTACAAACAAACAAACAAGAAAGAAAGACGAGGCTCAGGCCTACGTATTACTCTTAAGGAACCAGTCGTGACTCCTTAAGCGGTAAAATCACTTGTCACACAAAATAATCAGACTGCATAATGACTGTAATTATAGCAATCTAAAAAACATAACAAATAATTTATCAAAATTCGAACACCCTGAACCCAAACAATAGCGTGTACAAATAAAAATAACAATATGAGACATATATATTATAAAGTAAATTTGTATGCCACAAATATAATTGTTGGAGTTCACACTTTGTCGATCTTATCATTCAATAATCATAATAAAATATAGGCACACATTTCAGTAATTTTATAAGAAGAGAATCATCACAATTTTAGAATATGCTTCTGTCATCAAATATTGCATTTATCTCAACAATATAATAGTAAATAAATCAGCAGTTTCAAAAAGTAAATAATTATAAGTTAATTTATATGGAGGCATAGATTTCAAGTTAAGTCATCTACTGTCTAAAATCAGTTTGTCACTTGATTTATCAAAGTTTTTTAGTGCTCTCGGTGCTCCGGGAGTTGGATTTTTGCAAATCTTATATGCTATCCTACATTTTCAAATATAAGAAATTCATTTTAAGGTTAAAACTTTAATGCAAATAGTTCATATTGCTGTAACTCTCAGTCCAAATTCGTGACAAATTTTTTCATTCTACTAAAGGTTCTTAAACTTGTTTTATTTGTAACTTTTGCTATAAAACTCAATTTGGGTGAAATTTTAGGCTAACCATGTGTTTTAACATGCAAATAACTCATTTTTTGAATAAAAAACTCAAGGAAAGTAGCTCAACATACAAATTTAGGACATGACAACAAACTCAGAAAATTCAACAACAAGCATATGGTTCAATAGTCAGAGAGACCCCCTTACCTCTTGTAGACTCCACCAAATTTAAAAGGAAGGATGAGGGAGTTTAGATTTCAGTTTCCAACCTTAAGAGTGCAAAATAAGGTTTTGAAACTACAAGTGAGAATATAGCAAGAAAATGAAGTGAAAATCAAGCTTAGAGTTGAAAATGGAGATCACTTACCTAAGCTTGATGGAAGAAGGACTCAAGAACACTTGGTAAAACTTGGAAGAATAATAAAAATATGGTCTCCCCTTTCTCCAAAAGCTTTAGCAAAATGGGAGAACTGGCCTAGGCTTTGACTTTTAAAATAAACAACACTTATTGTAGGTGAAATGCTCGGACCAATGAAATTGCAAGGCCTAATCCTTATCTTCTTAATCTAAGCACTTTGTAACCATTAATATGACTAATTTGCAACTTGGACAACCCTTGAGGTGCTCTCCATGAGGCACGAGTAGGGGTGGAAGTGGATCAGGCCGTCTATCAGGGGCCTTTGACCTGACCTGTTTAAGGCCTAGCCTGACCTAGTTTGTTTACTATAAAGGCCAAGCTAAGGCTTTTTGAAAAGTCTGTTTAAATAAAAAGGTTAGGCTCAAACTTTAAAAAAAGTCTGTTAGGCCTATCAGGCTGGCCTATTTAATATATATATATATATATACATACATTAAAATATAAAATAATATATTTATTTTTCTAAAAATATTTTTCCTTATTATGAAGGTGGATGATCAATCACTTCAAAAAATCACCTTGAAAATCTCATAAAATGATTAAGAGAAACATATCTATAACTTATAAGAATTTTATAATTTATAACTTATGAGATAAACATATCTATTATGTTATTTTTATTTTTAATTATTTATTTTTATTCAATCAGGCTTTAGATATAGGCTTTCATGCTAGGCTCAGGCCTTAATAACTTATTTTTAACAGGTAACAGGTCAGACTTAAACTTAATGATAATGATGCGGGTCAGACTCAGGCCTATCAAAGCCTGACCTGGCCTGACCTATTTCCACCCCTAGCCACGAGCTCAGCCATGCCTTATATGACTTCTTTCACTTTTCCAAAACTAACTATAAAAGGTTAAAGTAGAGTTTTGCCAAAAATGATAAAAATTATTTTTGCTAAAACTGTAAATCTTATCTTGATTTTCTAGATTAGTGTGCTAACATCCCTTAGGATATGTGTACTCAGAGTTAACCTTGCACATAATCTACTCACACAGAGACAAATTATATTACAACTCAATGCATAGTACAATTTTTGGGCAAATGGAAATCTAGCTCAGACAATTTCTATTTCTCTATCAAGCTTTACTAAATCAGACACACACACATAACATGAAATTCTATGATTAAAAACATATAACTACTGAAATTTAAATTCATACATGCACATATAACACAACACAAAGTTTCCTATGTGAGTCTAAGTTGTAATTTTTCAAGGTGTTGCGACTTTAACTTATTTTAATTATTCTACAATCTACATCATATAATTAGACACTTTAATTATTCTCCAACTAATTAAACTAAAATTATATTTTTAAACTAGTTATATAGTCATTTACGAAAATTTCCTCCATTTTAAACTCTTATGACTTAATTATCCCTTTTCTAATTCTATGGAATCTATATCACCATTAATTAACCTTAATTATTCCCACTTAATTTCTATCTTTACTTACATTAATTACTAATTTTCTTTCAAGCTTCTAATTTTTATTTCTAAACCAAAATCCAATTATTAACATCTAAGTTTTTAATGAGTTAACCATTATTTGACCATAAAATTTTCCTCTGAATTATCCTTATTTTTAATAGACTTTAACTTAAAAAACATAAGAGTTTAACCATGCTTAGATATCTTATGGTAGCATCTAATTTTTTTAACCATTTCAACAGTCTAAAAACACTATCCAATTGCATGATAAAACAATTAACACTGTCTGTCACTCACATATAAAAAATTGGGATGTTACATCTAATGCACAAAAGTAAACTATAGATTGTCTTAAATAGATAGAAAATAATTTGATTTAGTAAATTGGTTGTGCATTACCCATAAAGACTTCTAAACTTAAGAGTCTAAGTGAACTAATCTTAAAGTTTATAAAATTTATTTCATTTCTACTAAATAATATAAGGGTCGAAATAATCTTGAACACCTCTAGTGTTCTATCTTAACTTTATGACATATTAGACACTTAGACATAGGGCTAATCACATATTTTTCATTGATGATCTCTAATACATCCTCTTTAAATCTTACTACATCTTAATTTTCCTAAGTGTAAGATGAACTTACCCTTAAGAATTTATTCAAAAAATCCTCGAGGTTTTCCTTGTTATGAATGATCGTCCATTTCTTAAATAAAATTATATCATGAGTCAATAAAGTATAACTTTGTCTGTTCATAACAAATTATGAATCTTGTTTTAAAGATTTATTTATTTTAATTAACTCCCTAAGGGTGCTACCAAATTTAACTAGTGCAACTTATTGCTTAAAGCACTGAGAAACATCCAAATACACATATCTAAACTCTTTTTAATAGGTTCACCTCTTACACCATCATATATGTCACTTATTTATTTATTTTTTTCCCAAATTCGATACGAGTCTAAGACTGACTATGAAACCCATATTCACTATGACCTATGAGTCTATATCCAATGACATCCAATTATCTTCTTCATTCAAAATAGAGATAACTCATATCTCATTCAGATGTAGATATGTTGAACAAATAAATATCTCATCCTTGATGGCGATATCCCTCATTTTATTCCAATAATTTAATGTGTATTATCATTATTTCTCAAAAGGTAATGTCTAACTCTCAAAATAACAAAAATACATCGTCTTTAGTAATTAACAATTAGAAATTCTCATTAATAAAAAAAATCACAAATTACATTTCAACGCACAAAAGAAAATTACCATAAAATCCTTAAAATTCTTACGAAACCTGTTAGAAAATTGTATTCCCCAATAAATCATTAAACAAAACACAACAAATGGGTTGCACAAAAATTCTCAACATTTTCTTATAATAACCTTGAATAAACCACATCCGAATGATTTTTTTTTTTTTTTTTATAAAATAAGTTGTCCTACTCACTTCTTGAAGACCTCTAATTAAGCTCCAAGCATATCTCATTGTTGTGTTAAGATTTTTTTCCAAAAAAAAGGCTAGGGCTCGAGAGAGACTAATTTAGGAAGTTAAGAGAGGTTTTCATAATGGAGAAATAAGTGGTTCTAATGATTTTGGCTTTGTATAAGGGATTTTAGGAATTGATCACACAAACCGTGGCTCAAACAAGATAGTTCAAAACCCATTTTTTTTTTTGTCAAAAAATACATTTCCTTCATGCATAGAACTACCATTTGATATTATCTCAACCCTGGCTTGAGCTACAAGTGCTAGTCAGGCATTCTTGGTGGTGTTGGAAAGTTAAAAGAGATATCTATAAGTTGTATTTGTGTTAGGAAAGCCTAAATTAACCTATAACACGATGCAGAATTTATTGTAAGTTGCCCTGATGTTATGCATTTTACACTTAAATTGTGTTGAGCTTAGTCTAATAAACATATCTCAAGTTTTAAATGTTGTATTTCAGTCAAACTAAAACGATATAAAAACTAAGAAATAGATTTACAACTTTCATGAAAGACATCTAAAATATAATTTCATCCTTAAATGTAACAAAATTAGAGAAAACAATTAAACGCGTGAGTTGTCTTTTTAACAAGTTTTTATGCAACTAGTATTTATTGAATCAATCAATGACTAATGGACTCACACACATGCATCACTTTAAAACAATATCAGATATAGGAAAGGAAAATTAGGGTGTTGCACTAGGAATGGGGAAATTTTCACTGATCATTTGTGGTCAGTTTAGTACATCATTAATTAGATTTGTGTCCTACAAGATACCATCCTCCACTCCTTTCACTCGAGGAATAACAACCACTAACCATACAAATGAGAGTTTTGTGGGAAACCCAAACTTCTCAAGCTTCAAGTGAGCCATTAAAAATACACATGGAAAATGAATATTGATCAGAATGCTAGTATTAAGAAGCTCGCGTGTGTATAAAATTTAAAAAACTTCACTTGAGCTTTTTATCAAGGATGGTCTTTCTTTTCATCCGCAATGAGAATTTCATATGCAAAATTATGGAGTACATGACTACATGTCATATGATTGGTAATTTTTATTCTAGCACATTTATTGAGCAAGCAACTCATACGCGAACTAACTTGTCAAACATGGATCATCATTTTTTTTTTGCCTTTACAAATTCAGGAATTTTGTGCCCTACCTTGTATAGACATGCTTAACCGATGTATTACACATCTCCACGGCGAGAGTTTGACTTGTTTTTATTTGTTTTCCTATCAGTAAGAAAATATTATTAGCAAAATTATACAATTAAAAAATGGGATCAAATTAAAAAAAAGAGTTATTAAATTGTGAAATAATGATAGTAATCATAAGGGTAATTATGAAGAAAAATACACTGTAAATACATCATTTTCTCAGTATAAATTAGAATAATTAGTAATTTAGCCTAAAAAAAGAATAACTATTATTTTATCCGTGCATATAATAAATATTTTTTTTTATAATTAATAATTACTTATTTTATACGACAAACAATTATAATTTATATATAAGTCATATTGTAATTAAAATTTGTAATAAAAAATATTTTTAACATATAAATTATATTTTAAATTTATTGTAAATAATTTATATTGTGACATATTATT
>PYAF01002557.1:448252-455752 GCA_007407185.1 Glycine tomentella
GGTTATTTTGAATCAATATTTTTTTTTATCTCTTGTATCTTTTAATTTATAATTTTCATCTTCAATTTAAGATTAAGTTGTAATATATTTTTAAAAATTTATCATAGTTAAAAATAATTTTAGATTACAATAATTTTTTTATTGTAAATTTAAATGATATAATTTATATTTAAAAAACATTTTTGTCATGAATTTAATTATAATATTTATGTATTATAAAATTTATCCATTTTAATTGTTTATGCATTTCACAGGATAAAAATACCAGTTTTACTTAAATTCATAAAAAAGAATTATCTTAAAAATAAAGAAACGACAATGAATGGGAGAGACCAAAATGAAATTTAGATCTAAAATATTTTTTTAGGATGACTAATAAATAAATTAATAATAATAAGATGGTAGCGGTGTTGTTGGCACTGCATTTTCTACCCGAGAAAGCAAAAAGCCCAAGCAATCGTCGTAGGTGCTGCCGATTGGTCAAAATATAAATCGATTTGTTGAAATTTGTTACTGCATTGCATTGCGTTTGCTGCAATCATCAATGGCAGGCGTTTCTCTCAAGTGCGGTGACTGCGGTGCTCTGCTGAGAACCGTAGAAGAAGCGCAAGAGCACGCTGAACTCACCTCCCACTCCAACTTCTCCGAATCCACCGAACCGGTTCTCAACCTCATCTGCACCGCTTGCTCCAAGCCCTGCCGATCCAAAACCGTCAGTTCCACACTCTCCGATCAACAATTCCCGATTCTCATATTAGGGTTCAATTCCTTTTTTTAATAGATTATTATTATTATTAACTGAATCTGTTGGTTGGATCATGAACACAGGAGAGTGATTTGCACACGAAAAGAACCGGCCATACCGAGTTCGTTGACAAGACTTTCGAGGCCGTTAAACCGATTAGTTTCGAGGCTCCGAAGGTGGATGCAACTGCTTCATCGGAAAACCCTTCCACTGCTGCATCCACTGACCAAAATGAAGGTAGTTTTTTGGTTTAAATTGAGTTAATTACAATTTAATATTCCTAATCTAAGATTGTAAAGCTATAAAATAAAGGCGTAATTATTCGTTTGGTTATCATACCTACACAATATTTACGTTTTAGTCTCAATACATACACTTTTTAACTCGTATTAGTTCTTACACATACACTTTTTAATCTGTTTTAATCCCTACAAGTTTGGATGCCAGGAACTAAAACTGATTAAAGAGTGTATGCATAAGGATTAAATCGAGTGGTAGTTTTAGGTGTAAGAAGAGACAAAAATTGAAACATAAATTTTCACCCTTATTCTTTCAGATAATGAATGATGGCATCGGATGTTTGGTTTATAAGCTCAGTGGTTAATGGTGATGTAGTTTTAATTGGCGGTTTGCCTGATTGTGATTTATGTTGTAAAATGCAGAAATGGTTGTTCCTGAAGTGGACAAAAAGCTGCTTGAGGAACTTGAATCCATGGGGTTTTCAACGGCACGGGCATCGCGGGCGCTTCATTACTCTGGTGAATTTACATGCAGTCCTATTCTTGTGATATTGACGGTAGCTGTGTAGTGTTCTTTACTTGTTCAAGATAGTGATATTCTCTTATTTCTAGATTTTTTTTCTGAATTGTTTTTTGCGGTCTCATGTGAGAAGACTAATAGAGGCTTGTGTAGTTTAATTGGATCAAATGATCCATGTAAAAGAAATACAGGAAGAACCAATTAAGTTTACCTTTGTCTGAAGTGTTTTATTGAGAATATGATTTGCAATAGAGCCTAGTCTAGTATGTTGATTGATCCTGGAGCTGATCCCACCCAGTGTGATAAGGCTTGATTGCTATTGTTGCTTTTTATTTTTTCTGTCTGCCTAAGTGTTATCAATGGCGAAAGGCCAAATTCTGCCATATAAACATGCTTATGGCACTGCCAAAGGAGGCCTCCCTTCACAAGTTGCTTGTGGCGGTTGCCAATCTGCAATGGTGCCGCCATTTAACAACATTGTTCTGTCTTGAAAATTACTTTCTTCTTTTGATTGGATAGTTCGTGGAATAGAGATCTGTAGTTATTAATGCATCATGGGGCATTATGGAGTATGTTAGCTGTTTCATTATATGCGTGACAGTCTCTGGATCTAGGATGCATGTAATAAGCAGTCAATTTATAGGATATTTTCAATACACCATTAATGTTATTTATATCTGGACATTGATAATTATTGAGACTCTAGATATTAAACCTGGGTTCTCCCTTCTCCAGGTAATGCTGGCCTTGAGTCTGCCGTAAATTGGATAGTAGAGCATGAGAATGATCCTGACATAGATCAGATGCCCTTGGTACAATATTTATATTTTAAATATCACTTATTGTCATTATTTGCTTAACTGCTTATTGCTTCATAAGTAATAGATCTGATGTTGCAAACTACAACAAAAATAAGACTAGTTCATGTTATGAATAAATCTTAAAATCTATTCAGTGTGATTAAGTCGCAAACTCTAGTTCCTAACTTGCTGATTAATGATTCACTCAGGTACCTGCCAACACCAAAATTGAGGCTCCTAAACCTTCGCTTACCCCAGAAGAATTGAAGGCCAAACAGCTGGAACTAAGGTATAAAGCTGATTTCAGATACCATTCATACTAAAGGGCGAAGTTATGAAGCTATTTTAGAGTTTTAATACTGTTATGAACAAAGTTCTAGAGAATAATTGTAGATATGTATTGATTCACTTGATAGAAGTAATGTATGATGATGATCAAGGGTAATCCCTAATCTGCTTTCACCTGACCTCTAAAGGACACATTTGATGCATTCTGTTATTTTTGTAAGTATCATAGGCTGATTAAGTGAACACCTAATATTAATATCACTGTGTAGTGCACCCTGATTTATAAGTCTTCAAGTTGTTCTTAGAGATTAGAAATGTGTCTGCAGATTTATGTGTCCTCTATCATTGTGTGCAGGTTATATACATGCCATTAATACACAACAGTATTAATGCTAGCCAGAATCTGTGTGAATCGTGTCAATGTTTTGTGTTCTGGGCTTCTGAACTTTTGCTCAGTTGATATTGTCATATGAAGATTTTTGAAATTATGTAGTTTAACACATGCTTACATGTATCCAGATCTATAGTTTACATGTGGTTACTTTTTAAGCCAATTTATTATTACTGGTATATCTGTAGTCTGTGTAATCATTGATTTTTTAAACTATAATCTCAAGGGAGAGAGCTCGTAAGAAGAAAGAAGAGGAAGAGAAGAGAATGGAGAGGGAAAGAGAAAAGGTATATTGCAGATTCATCCATTTGATTCTCACTTATTACTTGTGACTTTCATTAATGATATGCACGAGTATTTAAAATCATTACATAATGGAATGTATGAGGATGTGCATATATGTTGATTTTGTTAGAGATATAAAACCAACCGTGGGTCCTTGACATGGTATGTGACTCTATGACCCATTGGTCAAAGAAGGATTCCGTACTTGTTGCTTTGCCCACCTGGTCAAAGGTTTAATTTCAGAGCAAGATAGAGTGAGCTTGTTAGTGACATTGCAAGCCCAAATGACTCTTCTGAGGGGCATGTTAGAGATATAAATCATTTATGAGCCTCCACTTAAGAGCTTAAGCTTTTGGGAGAGTTGGTCCTCGACACATGATGTAGTATTGCTTCAAAAATCAGTAATTTTTTTTTTGTCAATTATTGTTTTTAATTATATCAAAGTCTATATCATAAATGAACTGTTGTTCCTATCATGTGGTAAGTTTAGGTTGATTAAAAGTAATGGATTACCTCATCTGTGTATTAGTATATTCTTGAATTGAAGTTTACGTTATTAAATGTAAAAATAAAATAAAATCCTCTGCTGCTAATAGTATTTTGGAAAGTGTTATTGTTTTGTAAATTGTATCCAAGGTGGTTTGATGGTTTTGGTATTAGTTTTATGACCCCTTTATTTTAGATTTTGGAAAAGTCAATGTGTGCATGCACAGAAAATGATATACTTTTGGAAGATGCCCAGCACCAGATGGGGTTGGTAGAAGTGTAATCCAAACAGGTCCATAGTCTTATTATAAATGTATAATGCCTGTGTTTTTTAAGTTGTAACAACTATTCAAAGCACTTTTAGTGAATCTAGTTTGCATTCCCCTCAATTCATATTAATCTTTTCCTATTAGCTTTCATGGGTTAATTTTTGTTGTGTATATGTTCTTAGGTCAGACCAGTTTATAACATTGTAATATAGTATTTCTTGATACATTTGTCCATATTTGTTCATTACTTTGGATTTTCATTTTCTTATCTGTCATGTATTTATGCAGGAGAGAATTCGCATTGGCAAGGAGTTGTTGGAAGCAAAGAGGATTGAAGAAGACAATGAGAGGAAACGGTCTGGCTCAACTAGTAAATTTATTGTCGCACATCTTGTGTTTTATTTTGAATGCACTCAGCTACAAGAAAAAAAATGCTTCCTCTTGCAGGTTGTTGGCCTTGAGAAAAGCAGAGAAAGAGGAAGAAAAAAGGGCTAGGGAGAAAATCAAGCAAAAGTTGGAAGAAGACAAGGTTCCAACATTTCTTAACCATTTTGTTCTCTCTCTTGTTCTTTTATCGAACCTATTCTTATTTGGCTCGAGTCTCAGATTATATGAATGGTTTTTAATTAGAATTAGAATATGAATCCCAAGTACTTAAATTTGTGTCCCTGACCTCTATTTGATTTTGTTTTACCTTGTGCACATTAAATCCTATTTTTTTGTCATTTGGCTGTAGTTGGATACTGATAATACTTTTTGAGATTTGTTTTTATTTTCCCTCATGATCATTTACTTTGAAAACATACTTTTGAATGATGAGTCTTTTCTTTCAAAAGATGACATGACAAATCAAATATCTTTTATTGGGAGATTTGAATGAAGTTCCTTTGTTTCTCTATTATGACAGGCAGAAAGAAGGCGGAGACTTGGATTGCCTCCAGAGGAACCCTCAGCAGCCAAATCTTCACCTGCACCTGTTGTGGAGGAGAAAAAGGTATTAGCTTGGCCAAAAATAATTATGGTTTCATTTTTTTTCCCCAGCTACATGTTTATCTGAAATTTGTGCATGCAGAGTTTTGTGCCTGTTAGGCCTGCCACAAAAGCCGAGCAAATGAGAGAGTGCCTCCGTTCTCTCAAGCAGAACCACAAGGTATGTTCTTGGGGAACTTTGGTACCTCTTTTTAGTTGACAATATTAATAACTGTTTGATAGTTGTTAATGAACTGGTATCAATTGAACATCTAATGGTAATAGCTTGAGGTACCACAGAAACCTCCACTACTTGATGCTAAATAATACATTTTTAGTACAAATTATGCAGATAGCTTTACATCCAAAAAACTTTTTGCCCCCTGTATCTTTCTATTTAGGTTCTTACTGCAAGTGCAATTGCATAACCTTTTTGTGTTTATGAAGGACAACTGACCTACCTCGGCTTTTGAAAGAATATTTTTTTTTTTTTTTAAGCCAAGAAAAGAATTTTATTAGAATGAAACCAATCCTAGGTACAAAAAGTACCGGACTGGTTAGGTAGCATATGGCAAAGAATACTTACTTTTATATGCCTAAATGTTGCCCTTTTATTCAGTCAACGGGTCCAGTGCATGAAAGAGAGAGGGAGGGTGTTTTTTGGATAGAAGCGAGCAGATGTACATCTGGAGATGTGCTACTGATGAATATTGATGCACTTTAATAGCATCGTTAATGAATTCACTGGTTGTATTATATCTGAAACGTCTTTTAGCTTCATATATTATCTTTATGTTTCTCAAACTCAAAGGGAACGATTTGGTTGTATATTTCTTTGAAGGACCCAAATTTATATTCTCTTATAAAAATCATAAACTTCTTGGTATGATTTCTATTATTTTCATTTTGATTTCTAGTGCTTTTATTTTGGATGGCCAGAGAAGTATACTGTATACTACGTGCCATTTAATCTGGAAAAATGAGGCCATTTTTTTTATATACAGTAGTGATAACGTTAACTGCATTTTACATTCTGCTAAAGGAATTTGATTGCTTACATCACAGCAATGCTTCTCAACTATCGTTTGTTAAAAGTATCTTCTGCTTAAATATTGTGACACCTTAGCCTATTTACGTGTTCACTTATTCTTGGAGCAGGAGGATGACGCCAGAGTGAAGAGAGCATTCCAAACTCTTCTAACTTATGTAGGGAATGTTGCCAGAAATCCCGATGAGGAAAAGTTCAGGAAGATACGTCTTAGTAACCAATCTTTTCAGGTATATGGCCCCATCTTTCTCTTGTCTAACCAAAAGTTGGGTTTTCAATACTAACTTACCGCTAGATCATTTCAATACGATATATTTATGGTAAGTCTGTGTTTATGTTGGGTGTGTTTTACAGGACAGAGTTGGTTCCTTGAGAGGGGGCATTGAATTTCTAGAAATTTGTGGGTTTGAGAAGATCGATGGCGGCGAGTTTTTATTTTTGCCTAGGGACAAAGTTGAGATGGCAGTCCTGAATTCAGCTGGATCTGAACTAGACTCTGCAATAAAGAATCCCTTCTTTGGAGTTCTTTAGATGAGGTAACTGTTATTATCCAGAGTCTCGATAATTACAATTTCATGTTTCGAAGTCTGAGTCCTACCGTTTGTTTATTGAACATACTCTGTAATTTTATTTTGTTTTTTTTGTTTTTTTTATTTACTTGTGCTCAAAGGTATCTATAGATAGTTTTTTTTTTTACTTGACCATCATAAGTTTACGAGGTTTATACAAATTTGTTTTATGACTTCATCTTATGTCTAATGATGCACGCGACCGCTAGTCTTATTCCGCTTAGGATTTCTGAAGCAGTTTAAGCAGAATTTAGAATGTAAAAACTGAACTAGTGCACATTGAATCTAAAGTTTTTAAGACTCTAGAATTTGAAAGTTTAGAAAATAATTAGTTTTTTTATTGACGTATTTTATAAAAGTAACTATTAAATTTTGTGGTGACTTAAAAATCAATTGTAAAAAAGCGTAGTTTTTTTCTTTAATAATAATTAGTGGTAAAACGATTTTGGATTAGATTATATGAAGTATGTAAATTCACTTGTCCTGTATTTGGAGGGTTTTATAATTCTAAAGTATTTTAAATTTTAAGAATTTTAATTGTTTCATTCATTTTTTTCCTTTTGGATAAGGAAATTAAATTTTTTCGAATCTTGTGTTTAGAGTTAAATTTCTTATTTTTTTAAAAACAATCAAAATATTCGTCTAAAATTTCTAAATCAGAAGCATTGTCCAATTAACTGTAATAGTCTAAATAAAATAGAAAAGAGCATGTCTTTCTCACACCTTGAATGTCTTGTATCATCCTTTTTCTTGTATCATGTTTCTTCTTTTACGTGCTCATCAAGACGTGTTGGAAAATAATTTTGTAAATTAATGTTTTTGTTAACAAACACACTCCTAAATGGTTGTTTTATAAAATCAATACATTGTTTCTTGATTCCTATATGTATT
>PYAF01002557.1:460752-481675 GCA_007407185.1 Glycine tomentella
TGAGCCTGAATGGTGTTAGGGAGAAAACAGAGTCCATCTGGCTGAAGAGGAAGACAATCCCCACCGGCCCCACATGCATAGTCCAACGCCGTTTGCAATGCGTCGCTGCTGGCGTCACTCCTCGCCACACACCAGCTCGCTGTTCCTCCTTGACCCAACACATTCTTCGTTGTTGTTATTATGGTTAGTAATAACAATAAAGGAACCAGCTTTGGTGCTGCCATTGGAGAAAGTTGTTATATTGGGGGAGTTTGCTAGCTATAGCTGTGATTGTTTTGCTTTGCTTGGTTGGTAAAGGTGGAGAGAGAGAGAGAGAGAGAGAGAGAGAGAAGTGTTTAGAGAAAAAAGGAAAAATTTATAGTATGGTGAGTTGAGAGGCCTGAGGGAATAGAAGCTGCTTTCGCTTTCTTTTTGGCTTCTCTTTTTCTTTTTATCAGATCAGAGCATGATAGTGTATGTATCTCAGGTTTCTATGTTCTAACGTTAATGTCTGTCTCTCTCTGCACGCAGCATGAAAATCAAATCAAACCTCGCTCGCTAGCTTCTCGAATACAACTCCCACTGTCTCTCCTTTTCTTTGGTGAGAAAATAAACATCAAGAAAAACAAAAAATTCTAAATTTTATGCCTCAACTTTTATTATTTAACTTTATTTTCATAAATTTTATCTTCAAAATTTTTAATTTTTATATATTTTACTATCGCTGACAAAAGATAAATTATTTTAATTTTCTATATCGGTTTAATTATAATATATATAAAAAAGGATTTTTTATATTGATTATAATCATTATCAATATAACAAGTTACTTATTTACATATAAAATTTTAAAAAACAATTTTTTATATTATTTTGTTATTAACATGATAGTAAAATGCTTAAAAATAAAAAAATGGAATGATAAAATTTATGAATTATTGAAACTTAACCAAAAATAAATACTACCATGACATCAAACCTGTAACTAATAAGTATTCAGAAATTTTTATGTATTTTGAGTATAATATTATTGTAATTTTTTTATCATGTAATTGTATTGATTTTTATCATAATTATCGTAAAATTTATATATACTGTTATTATAAATTAGTTGATAATGTAAAAAAATTGACATTAATAATTTATGAAAATTAAATTTTTTAATAAGAATTTAGTTTTTATGCAGCGAGCTTATAAGAAAATTTATACCATTAACTAAGTAAAAAAATCATTAATGTATTTTTTAAAATAATTATTATAAAATAAATAAACTTATCATAAGCATGATGTGTTTGAAATTTGAATAATCGTTCAATTTAGTTAAACATGAATGACCATAAAGATATGAATTCACTTTAGAAAGTACATTGAAAAATAAAAACAGATGCCTAATGGGTAGTAATTGAATGTCAGTATAATATTTTTCATATTAGTGTATACATAATTTTATATTTTCATAATTCCACTTACATTATCGAGTTTAATAAATATACATAACTAATATAATTTTTTTTATATTATCAATCAATCAAAGATGACTCTTAGTCATACAAGACTATATATTGTCAGAATAAAAATATATTTAAAATACATATGTTATTTATTTTATATTTTCTACTTTTATTTTCCTCCTAAATTATACAATTTATCATAAATTGATAAATGAATAGCATTATTCAATACTAACAATAATTCGATGAATTTTAAATAATTTTTATGGAAAAGACCAAATGATTGGACTTTGATAGTAATTTATCACCCTTTAATTGATTGATTGATTCCTTGATCCTTAACAATAAACAAGATGGAGGAGGTGGAAATGACATTGATCTTGAAGCATTAGAGAAATTATGTCTAACAACTTGAAAGTGATATGCGTGAGGAAAACGGTAAGTTGGTCGGTGAGGGTGTGGAATGTGTAAATCTCGTAAAGAATTGCCATCTGCATGTTTCTGCACAAAATGATAATTGAATGCAATGTGTTTCTTATTACTTTTTTCCGTAGAAAAAAGATATGGGTTTGCATATTAATTTAGGTGACTATAATATTATCACACAATATTGATGGGTCCATTAAAATCATTCAAGCCACGACAGTTCATCAGCTACGGTTAAAGCAAACAGGCGATACTAATCTGCTTTCGTTTGATGCGTTCGTTAAATGAAAGACTCGTCTGATTATGAGAACTGAAACTTGCAAAATGTGAATAGCAGCCATTTGGTCTAGCTAGCCCTACAACTGTTATTCTTGCCCATTGCTATTCCAATAAATGTTTAAATTAGTTATTAAAATTGGTATAGTTTATTATTTTTAGTCTCTGATATTATCGGTTTGTTAAATTTTAATGTTTGGTCTAGATATTTGCTAACAGCTTCAATAACAGTCAATATGTTATTAATGTTATGAACAGTAAAATATTTTGGTTTGTCAAGGGTAAAAGATTTTTTGTTTAAAGGAATGTTAGAAAAAAAATATATAAGAAAAAATGTTCCTAGCATTCCTCTAGACTGCTTACTGTATCGGCAATAAAAGGTAAGATCGATATTATCAATATTATGTTAAAAATATGTTTTTTGAAATAATTTAAAAATAAAGATACATGCAAGTTTTAAATATGTGACATTCACATTATTAACATAACACTCCAATCAATTGAATTAATAGATCAATTATGTTAAAAAATAATTAATATGCTATGCATAATACTAAATTTTTTAATATATATTTAATGTACATATAAATTTACATAATAAATTTTATAATAATTAATTTTGATATAATAATATATTTTTTACATATATAAGTATGGGCCATTGACAATTCGTATTGGCCTAATCTGTATCGATTATACATAAAGATATTTTTATTTTTTGATGTTTATACTATGTGTAAAAAAATATTTGTTGGGTGCAGAAAAAAAATCTCCTATATAGATGGCTTGTAAAAAAATTGCTTTTAGACGAAAGAGTTTGCCAGAGTTTCTAAAGGTCCACAAAGTTGTTAGAACAAAAGTACTATTCATAGTCCAATAGAAATATGGGCAAGCCCATTGAGATAATGATAAGACATTACCTATACGAGACAATTCATTAAGCCATAAGTTTCCTATTATAAAGACCTTAACTTCAAGTTCGTAAATTTATAATTATAACTCCTGAGTTGTACTATATATTTTGTATGACAATTGACTGAAGTGTGATATATGCATGACTCTGTGCTATTTGTTTTAGTTTATAAATTCATGTTGTGCTACTATTTATATTTATTTATAATTAACTTAAACTCTCTTAAAATAAATCAAGAGTACTGAAGACCTTATATAATGGAGTAGTTGCAGGGAGCAAGGAGAAAGAAGAGGGTGTGGTGAATTTGAATCCACACATTAACAAAAATTAACAATTAAAGTGACCGATCTAAAAAAAAGTCAATCAATAGTTATCTCAACTAATTTTTTGTTTGAAAATTTATTCTGGTTGAACTCTTCCTATCACTTTTTTATTATACTATAAATATAAAATTTATTTAGTATTAATGTTAAATGTTTAAAATATTTAAATAAAATATATTAAATTCTTTCTAATCTATACTGGTTATTCTGTTATTCACAACTTTGCTTACCTTATTTTTTTACTTCAGTGTCATGCTTGTAAATAACTAAAATTAATTACTTTAAAGGGACATTGAAGTTTTGTACAATTGCAATTGAATTTCTCACTTTTTTTTATACAAAAGTTCAGTTATAATGCCCTTTTCAATTCTTTAAAATGCTTATGTCAGCTTTTTTTTTTTTTTTTACATCTATTATTGAGTAAACCTTATAATAATTTATTCTTTGACATTTATTATTGAGTGAACTAAATGTAAATGTCATAAAGAGTTACTGAATAAGAATATATATAAATACATTCTTAAGATTTAATGTTCAACAAGTTAACTGAATAATAATAGAGGTACCTATACTTGCCTCGGACATTTTACTTGTGGAGTTTCTGGTTGACCCCCTATCCTTCGGCGCAAAATCTGCATAAGTTAGTTCCTTTTTTTTTTTTTTTTTTTTCCTTTCCCACATTCTTCCATCACAGTGAAATCAGTGAATAAGTGATTAAAATAAATGAACTAGGATCCGCTGGGAATTATAAATGACTTAAATAAATTTTGAATCAGATTATGATTATGGATTCGCTTGTTTAAGTTTTATAAGAGTGTATAAAAAGTGTTTCATTATTAGAGATTTTATAAATAAAAAAAAGAAGTTGTATTTTGTTTAATAGAGTGTTTGATAACTCATTTGCAGCTTCCGGACGTGAATCAAGCATAAGTTACAAAGGATAGCTTTTGTGTCTTTTACTACTTTTTTTACGCGGAAAAGTGGTCAAACGTAAATCGATGATGCCAACCCAAAACGTACGTGTCATACATGTAACAAATTTTTTTATTTTAAAATATAGGAGTTGTTTAAATAAACATATTAAACAGCTTAACGAAGCACTTGATGAATATGTGTTTATCATGCAACCATTCATGTTACTAAGTTGTTTTTATAATCGAAAGAGGAAACTAAGTAAAATTATTTTCATGTAAGTTATAATTTAGCTTCATAAACTGTATTAATGAGCTTATTATAATTAATAAACTGACAACAGAGTATAAATTAAAATATCTTTATTTATTTATATAAATTTTCTCAATACAAATGTTTGTATCATAAAATAACAGGTAGATCATTCCTCTGATGTTATTGAGATTAGCCAGGGCAGTAATATTCAATCCTCCTTGTTGGTCTGGTCTTGTAATGTCTTGCTGTTCATTGGAAGCCCCGTGATTGTTATATCAACTCCTCCATCAGTGCTGAACATTTAAAAGGAATAGAAAATCTTTGTCATAATTCATAAAAAAAAAAATGAGTGACAAGAGACAGCAGGAAAATTACATATGTTTTTTTAGAACAAAAATTAATTTACTCCAACATGGAGGAACAGAATTGAACGGTTTGACCAATTAAAAAAACATTACAAAAAAGAAAGGAAATAATCCATACCTTGAAAAAGGTGGGTACACACAACTTCCAAAGCCTAAACAACATAAAAACAAAGCAGAAAGAAAGAATATATGGTTAATCAATGATTTTGACACATATAAATAGAGAGAAAAGAGAAGATATATATATATATATATATATATATATATATATATATATGTATATATAGAAATAAAATACATACTGGGATTAGTAACGGCAATGGTGGCTGTGCCACCAAAATTGCATGCACCAGGGTTTTTGCCTTGGCTCTGATAGTAGCTGTCAAAGGCATAAGAAGCATGGTTTTGAATGGTGTTGGGATTGAAGCAACTGCCACCGGGTTGAATTGCCCTGCAGTCAGCTCCATGTGAGCATGCAAAGTCCAACCCTGACTTCAGTGCCCCGTAGCCAGCGTTGCTCCTTGCCACGCACCAAGTATTTGCTTCCACAATGTTCATCATCATCATCATCATCATCATCATCATGCTCCCAACTACTATTAACACTAGAGAAACCACTTTTGCTGCTGCTGCTGCCATTGAACAAATTACTATTGTTTGCTTAATTGGTAAAGAACAAGTGATTGTGTGAGGATATGTGTTCAGCACAAAGGAATTTATAGTGGTTGTGGACACTTTCTTTTTTGGTGGAGTAAATAAGCATATATTATTTTAATAAGAGAAACGCTCCTAACATGAATCATGGACTTTTCTTATTCTTATTTTTCTTGGTCACAGTGGTGTCAATTTTTTGTCCCGGAGATCATTTAATACAGTTATATATTTATAATTGAATTAAATATATTTTTTATTTTTATAATTTAAAACTTTTTATTTTTTATTTTGTAATTTTTTTTGTTTTATTCATTGTAAATTGTTATTGTTTGTTTTTTATTCTTAAAGTGTTTTAAATAATATTTTTTTATTATTCAAAATATTGTTTTTATTGTTTGAAATATTATCTAAATTCTTTAAGAATGAAGAAACAAATATTTTACGATGATTAAATATATATTTAAGCCTTAATAATTTAAATCGGAGACTAATCAATTATGTTATATGTTAGAACAATCCACACTTTCGGTGATACTAATACTTCTCTTATAATAAATTACTATATTTTTCAGATATTTAAAAAATTATTTCTGATACTTAATGTAAAAGATAAATAACCAATTCATTAAAATTAATATAAATAATTAAATTAGTTTATCTTAATTAATACTTACAAAATTTTCATTTTATTTTGAAAATTTTTATTAAATTTAATGATTTATGTAAGCGTTATATTTAATGATGTTGCTTATATTTTAAGAGTTAATTTTTTAAATAATAAAACAATTGATGCATTTATTCACTTAAAATAAAGAATGGGTGAATTTTATATTAATAAATTTTACAATAAACAGTCGTCAGCATTTTTTATACTTAAGTTCCGTTATAACTACCCTACTTAATTCTTTATAACCGTTTCGTTTGCAATGTCAAATGCTCAACCTTTTTTGTGATAGTAAATATATTAAGAATATAAGAATATTTTACATTAAAAAAATATAATAATTTTTTAAAAATTTAATATTTATGTAGGAACAATGTAAAATAATATTATATTATTATTTGATCATAAGATATCCGTTAAATTATTTTAAATTAATTATTTAAAAGTCAATAAATATTATATATAATAAATTATGATTGAATAATTATATATAAATTTTTACAATTTTTATTCATGACCTTTTTTCTAATTTTTATTACTTATACTCTTAAATAAATTTATAACCGTTTCGTTTACTGAGACGTAATCTTCCTCTCAGTCTCTCTTTTTTCTCCTCGCGCTGCCTTTTCTCAACTTTGCATTTACTATTTCCAGCTTCAGTTTCATACCTTCTGTGGACCTATAATAAATGAACTTTAGATATATTAGTTTTCACAATTAAATAGGCACCGACTCTTTTTATGTTCAGTCCAGTTAACTACGAAATAGTTAAGCCATTCATGTCCTTTATTTTATAAAAAAAAATTATTATTTATTTGATCCCAATATGATCTATACAATATTTATGTTTTATTCTCTACTCTTAGAAACAACTCGAATGAGTCCCTATACAAGCAAAATCTTTACATATTAACCAATGATATTAAATATAATTTAATGTCATTAATAGTGTGATAATGTAGTGCTGACGTACGTGTTTGTATTTTATGTTTTAGTAAGTATACTTGTACTATTTTTACGATTTAGTTTCTACTTGTACAATCTTTATGTATGATCAATTTTTTTCATTAATTTTAGTCGTCTCCCTGTCAACATCTCTCCTCTTTTCTTCCTCCTACTTCCCCTTTCCCCACTCTATTTCCTTCTTTTCTTTTTTCCTTAAAAACATTTCCTTTAATATATTTTGCGGTTTCTATCTCTTTTAAATACTTTTTGCATCAACTAATTTTGTTGACTCTAAATCTGAGAGTCTCGAGGTTGTAAAGTTTAATCGCGTTTTTTGGACAAGACAAAGTAGTCAAGTGTAGTAATTTGTGTGAACATTCCTTACAATAGTTTGATGACTACATTATTTTAAGACACTTGAAAACATAGGTTGTTTATTAATTTTCTAGATCACATATTACTTAGCATAAGGAAAATACAGCTCCCCTGCCAAATATCGCCTTTAGCAGCGGTGCATGGTAGATCTAGAAGTATTTTCGTTTTAATAACAACTACCAAAAAATATAATTATAGCGTTTTTATACAAGCAATTTTGATTTTGCGGTAGCTCTAGAGAGCCTAGAACTAATAGAGTTACATGACACCTTATAATAAGGACTAAAACATAAGAAAAGAAGTTCTCACATCATTAAATGTTTTAATAATTACTTTTAACTTATATATATATATATATATATATAGAGGTTAGTAAAATGTAGGAAAACAAACATAAATTAGGACAATCATAACATTACAATAAATACTAAAAAAATAGGAAACAAACATAGGTTAGAACAAATATAATAATAAATATAATATTAATTAATAAACATAATTTGTTTATTGTTTTAAAATTTCTAATATTACATTATCTTATCCAAAATATGAGGTCCAAACTAAAATGCATAGTCATTTAGTTATTCCTTACAAACAATGAGACCCAAATCAATCAATATTTTGCTTATTAGTATGTTTGTCCTAACTTATGTCTGTTTTCCTATTTTTCTAAGTGTTTATTGTTATGCTTGCAACGATTAAAATCAGAGGAAATATGAAGATTAAATTATATTTGGGTAAATAGTCATTTTTATCCCTGAATGTGCAGAGCGCTGATAAATTCATTCTTGAATGTGTCACGTAAACTCTTTCATTAATGGTAACAGACGGAAGTTAACGGATGGATAGATTTGACACACTTTTTTTCACTTTCGGGAACTAAAATTTGAATTTTTATTTTTCATGAACAAATTTATCAGCGCTTTACACATTCAGGGACGAAAATGTCTATTTACCCATAAATTTATTTTAATAATTGTTTTAATGTTTAGTATATATTTATATTTAATAATATTGTAATCAATAATCAATACAAAATAAGAAAAAATATATTTATTTATATGTCTATGCAAGTTATACATTAATAGTATTTAATATTATATTAATGCTTATTTTGAAGTTCATTTTACTTGTGGATATAAATATAAATAAAGGTAGTAAATTAGCTCGGTGCTGTCAATAAAAAAATGTAGTAAATTAGCATCATTGGCTTAAAATGTTTTATTCATAGAGACTACAGGTATTTTATAGAAAATAATTCTATTTTCTATGAAGAAGAAAAAACAATTCTATTTGATTTGAGTATAACTGTTATGAGCTACAAGACTTCTTCTCCAATTATTTGAGGAATTTATATATTTAGTATTAAAATTGGAGAGGTATTAAAAATGGTACTAAAAAATTTACGTTACTCACATATCTTATTGAATCAAATTAGACTTTTCGATACTATTTTAACCTGATATCACTCGTTATACTGAATTTTTTTTCTAGTAACTGATTTATGCATTTAATAGTTGACTTAAAGCATTTGCATTACTTGGATGGATTTTGTTGCCACAATTAAACAAAGATCTGATTTTATCCAAAAGTAGGCGTTCAAAGTTAATGAATTGCCATTTGCAGCCTTTCTTTGTGTAAAACCTTGATCACTGCTTATAAAAGCAGAAGTACATAAACAAAAAGATAAAAGTAAAATAAAAGTAGAAGTTCTTGACTAATCTTGGCGAAAACTATGGCTAAAATTGTTTGTCTTGGATATGTCTTTCTTCTCATCCTCGCCATGGCTTCTGTGATCCAAATTGTTTGGTTGAGTTTCTCTACGTTTTCCTGCGTCATATAATTATATATTTCTCGCCCCTTATAATTAACTTTCCTTTTTACATTGCATACAGTTATCTTTGTTCTTTATATATATACACGTACGTACGTATAAATAATGTTGACCCCTGGATTCATCATTTTGATATCTCTTTAATCTTTTTTTCTTTTGAATCCACAGGCTGGTGGGAAAGGATCACACCGTCTCGAAGGTATACTAGTTCAAAACTTCTTTAAATTTAAACTTCTTTATAGCTTCATTAGATGAAAAAGGAGGAAATTAAAAGATTAATATATAATCTGGTTGATGTTGACCTCGACTCAAATCTTGATTACATTAATTGTTCAGAATGCGGAAATGCATGTGAGTATCGTTGCTTAGAGACTCATCACAGGAAGTCATGTCTGTTCTTCTGCAACCAGTGTTGTGTAAGTCATCTTTATGTGTCCCATCAGGAACCTATGGTTACAAGGAGGAATGTTCATGCTATAGCCATTGGAAATAAGGGTGTTCACGGTAAGGCTTATCCATAAATTCAAATTAATCCTTATTGATATGAAAGTTTAAGTTGGATTATTTATGTATTTGGATTAAATCGAGTCAAATCGATCAAAATCATTTATATACAAATTGAATCACGAGTTTAGATTTATAGATCTCATTAAAATCGAACTAAATCGATCAAATTTTTTAGAGTTGTTTGGTTTGATTTTAATTACTAATGATATTGGAACTGCAAGTATTGTAACTACTAGTGTTGAAACTTAAGGTATTATTTTCAAGTGCATTGTTATTTGTTTTATCTTTTTTATTTTTTATTTTTTCTGTCATGTTTATAATATTAATGGATCATATTTTGTTCATTTGTTTCAGCAAATCTGGTTGCAACAAAACTTATTAAAGAAATTAGTTTGTAGAAAATAATTATGATTCAAACTATTATATTAAATCTTGTTAAAAATATTTTGTTTTAATTTATATTAGTCTATTTTAGAATATTGTGTTAATGGTATTAAATAAATCAATTTTAGTATTTTTAAACATTTAATAATATTGTGTTAATTTTATTGATATTTGGATGAATCATGATATAAAATAATAATTATAAGAAAAAAATATTAAATTTAAATAGATAATTCATTAGTCTGAATCAAACCAAATTAATTAAATTTGATTGAATTACAATCCTAAATTTGATCAAAATTGAACTCAACCGACTCACTAACACAGTAAGTAACACCCCTTATTGGAAAACCCAAGTGCCCTTAATTTGAGATCCTTCATATATTTTTTTTTGATGAGGAGATCCTTCATATTTAATTACTTGGTTATCAAATCTATTACACGATTGATGTATTTTCTCTGTTTTCTACTTTTCTATATCCAATAAGATTTTATACTGAGGCCATTACGATGAGTTACTATATTATTGTGACTCTTCATATTGAAAAAAAGGTATTATATCTAAAAAAATGTATGAATTAAGGTTATTATGTATTGTCTGTTGCGTTTTAAGATTATTTTTAAAGGGTTTAAGTCCTACATTAAATAACTAGCCATGAGTTAAAACACTTAAACTAGCTAGCCATGAACATGAGTGTCGCACTCGTGAGATCATGCGGATTCAATATATACTTGTGTCTAAGACATGTCTCAACTCAACTCTCGTCAAAAGGTCATATACTATACCAGAAAACTTTGTGTGAATATGTTGCTGTGTTCTGGAGGGTCCGTTTATATATATAACTCAAATGGTGAATATTTATGGGCTAACAAACCGCAAAACTCAATTGTATTTTCTTACTAACCATTAAATAGGAGAACGCTAACAAATGTTATTTTTGTCTCGATAAACTGCTAACATTTAATTAACAAATGTTCTAAGATACTAACGGCCCATTTCAAGTATAAAAAAAAGTTCGTTTTCTAAGAATTGAAAGGTATTTCAACAACTTATTTCCAAATCCTTTTATTTAAAAAATCAAATTATTCCTAAAAAATAATGAAATTAAAATAACTTCAAGCATATATTACTCTGAGCCAGCATCTTCCATAATTGTACACACTTATTTTCATTCTCCGCTCATTAAAAATTATATTTAAAAAAAAGGAAACAAAACCACCAAAGAAATTTTAAAGCTTATTTGAAAACAATAATGAATTTTTTAAAAAAAAAAATTGCAGCTTATTCGTAAGTAAAATTAAATAAAAAAATGATTATTTCTTAAAATTAAGTTTTTCAAGCATGCCAATATTTTTCACACGCATTTATAACATGTTTCTATTTGATAAATTTTAGGCAAGTAAAAAGTGAGTTAGAAAAAATAGCAATACTCTTAATTTTATCATATGATTACTTTTTTTTGTTTGGGGTTAATGTTTCTTCTCATAATCAAGTTTTTTTCTTCTACAAGAGTTAAATTTAAAATATTTTTATTTTTATTTTTACATAAGTAAGTTTAATTAGGTTTTATGTTTTATTTTTGGTTCATGAGTTTGATTATGTTGTTTGTGAAAGATATCTAGCCCACGTAAGTAATAAGAATGAAAAAGTTAGAATTTCACTATATCTCAAGAACGAGAGATTATATCAGGATGTTGCCACCGAATCACTCCAATATACTATCCTACGTAGGCATGGTGACGGGGCAGGACTGGGTAGATATTGCATTCTTCATCTCCGTCCTCGATTTTAAAATTGATTCCCGATTCCACTCCCACCTTTGATCTTTGTCGAGTTTTAAAACTCATACCCATCCCTGTCCCTAATGGAGGTCGAGTTTTTCCGTCTCGTCCGCTCCAGCTATTTGATTAAAATAAAAAAATAATATATCTTTTTTTTATTGAAAAATTTCCCGCTTGCCATGCCATCGCTATTTGATTAAAATAATATATATATATATATATATATTTTATTGAAAATTGGACGAAAAGGCTAATTACGTAACAAAAAAATAACAAACTCACATTCAAAATATGAGATCATAATTTAAAAATTTAAAAACAAAAACGATCAATTCAATTAAAAAAATTACAAAATGATATATTTTTTTTAATATTATTTATTACGGGTGCAGGTGCGGATGCGAGGCGGGTATTAGTAATCTCATACCTGCCCCCACCCCTGCTTTTGGTTATCGAGGAAAATTCAAACTTGATAAACTCGATTTTTTCCTCTTAAAATCAGGGCAAATTCGAACGGATACTCACGAATTTGGGTCTCGCTACCATGTCTAACCCTACGGTTCACACACCTTCAACAACCTAGAAAATCCCCATTCCTAGAGCAACAAAGGGATTTTGCTGTTTAACAAAAATCATGAAATTAAAAGCCATGAATCACTCTAGACGGTGAATATATGTCACATATTAAAGCTCTCTAATGGCTCGTATTTCTAATGGGAGAGGCTCACGATAATATTTAACAACCCTATTCTTAGGATCGTATGAGGTAATTACGAATTTTTGAACTTTATTTTTTAATTCGTTTTTAAAATCAAAACAAAAAGATTTTGAATTTAGTTTAGTTTCAAAATAATACATACATTTAAAAATGACTCTTTTTTTTTCATTACTACCATCAACAGAGACACTATCATTGATGTTGCTAAAGTCACCACCACTAAGTGTCATTCCTAGCACCACGATCATCAAGATCACTATCACATCATTGATAGGTATTGAAATAATCAATTATCCAAATTAAATAATCAATTATCTCAAGCTAATTTAATTAAAACTTTATTTTTTATCCTTAATTTTCATAAATTCAATTTTATTAAAACTTCGTTTTCCCAAAAAATCCTTTTCATGAAAAACTTTTTCCATGATTAATTAAAAAATTTAATCATTATATTTCTAAGACTTATATTTATTTGGAAGACACATGCTTATAAAACTTTCGTTTAAGTTTCCTAATGAGTAAATCATAAATAAAATTAAGCAATCTTTGCCAAATACTACATTAAATAGGAGTAGGTACCGGATTTGGGTTGGTTACTTGGCTTGTAGGGATCACAAAGGTAATGTATTGGCTGGAGCCACAAGTCTCACCCAACACAACAACGTTACCAATCTGTCATAGATGAAGCAATGTGTATGAGATGGGCTATTTCAGTCATTGGGGATTTAGCTTTTACAAATTATATCATGGAGACTGATTGTCAGCAGCATCTAACAGGTTTGGAGGAGGAGACAAGACAAATCTCATAATTATCTTTTGGGTATTTTGGGGGACTGTACAAGGATTTTAGCAAAACCATTCAGGTTAATTTGTCTTTTTTTAACCCCTAGTTTGAACAATATTTTCAATCATCATTTTACTATTTTTATCAAGTAACTTTATTTATTTTTATTGTACTTCTTATTCTCATCCATTTCTTATTTTTATATTACTTTTTTTCAATAATATCTTCTCTTACATAATATGTATCCATAGTTTGTGTAATTATATTTGTAATCATATTTTGTAAATCGAACTAAACATAAAAATTTAACACATAGACTCCTAAAAAATGATCTACAAGGAGGATAAAAGGTCTCCAAAGAAGAATTGTCTCATTTTTAGAATATACTTACAAAATTTTATTTGTTAACAAAAATAAGTACAAATTTCAGTTAAATCTCTCATTTTAAGATGAATGAATGATGTTAAGTAAGTCACGATATTACCAAATCTTATCTACATATGTGTTATTCTTTAAATTTTAAAATATGTTTTTAGTTTTAGTAACGTTGAAAATATATATTTAGGTGACATTTGTTTTGAGGATTTATTTTTTGAAAATAGTTTTTCAAATTTTCAATATTTAAAAAATATATTTATTTTGATTTATAAAGCAAATATTTATCATGTTACTGCATTTTCATTTTTTTAGAAAAGTTTGAAAATGTTGATATGTTGTTTTTAGTTTTGAGTTTACTTTTTAAAACATTTTCAATACAAAATGTTTTTTAAATTTTAATCAAACATATTTTCACTCTTATTTTATATTTTCTTTAAAAAACAAACAAAAAAAAATACTCTAACCAAGCGTCATCTTAAATTTTCTCTATGCAAAGTTTTCAGGTCATTTTTATTATCATAAAATTGAAATGTGATAAATTTTAATTCAAAAATAGGTTTAAATATATCTGAACCTAATCTTAGGTTGTTTGCCACAATATATATATATATAATTCAAACTTAAAATGATTTACTAATCAGTTTGATTAAGTTTTGGTATATCAGTTCTTATAAAATCCCTTTTTATGACAACCAAGCAAACTTTCCCATATTGATTTTTAATTATGTTAACCACAAGAACTATAGTTTTGGTGGGTCATTGAAGATGATATTAAGGACAGATTTTTTATGATATTGCTTCTCTCGGTGCTATACGATCACCTCCTTCAACGCCCTAATTTGCAAGTCCTCTTCTGACATCAAATTTAACCAATATAGCACATTTGGAGAGAGAGGGTAGGGTGAGGGTGATTCAAATCTTAATTGATGAATGCACTCTCTATATGCTTTAATGATGATAGACGTGAGGGGCCAGTTGAGATCGTTCCAAGGCAATAATGATGCGGATGGGAGCCATTATTATAGGAAACTGCTACTTGCGCCTCAAAAAAAGCCTCAAATCTCAACACATCAATCACAAGGAACAACAATGCTTCTCCATGGACTTTGCTCTCTGTTGTTACTGTTACAATAGCCTCTCAAATTAGAAATTAAGGTAATTGGGAGTGAAACTATTAAAGGGTTAAAAAGGAAATAGGAAAAAAGAAAATAAAAAAAACCAACTATTTAGTATTTTAGTTAAAAAAATATATGTTGCCATGTGGAATAACTTTCCCACCATGGAAAACACAACTTCCTTTATCATCCTTTTCAAGTTCCCCACATCACCTAAATAATTATTATCAAAATCAATAAATTTATCATATATAACAATTTATAATTAAATAAGAATATAAAAATATTTTACGGTTCATGTTCTATTTTTCCAAAAAGAAACTACTGTGAAGAATAAGTTTAAACCATGAAGATCCAATTCCAATTTATATGTATTTCAGTAGCTCTTAAAATTAAATTCTTATTAGAATTTTGTTAATCCTAATTTATAGACTAATATTTTTTATAAAAGATAAGATAAATAGTGGTTATAATGTTTTTAGGCTCTAAGGACTTTTATTGCATAAAAATTAATATAAAATCCTAAATTCGGCACCGTATAGCTGTATCGGTATTTGTTTTCTTCCCCCCTCTCTTATCGTTATTTTTTTCTCTTTATGAACGATTATAGGTACATTTATATATCAGTCATTGTCGTAATTGTTTGATTTCAATTAAACACCCCCACCTACCTTCTTTTCATGATCATCTCATCTCCATGCATTCCTAACACCTTGTTCTATAGAATGGCTGCCTTTTTTTAAAACTAGAAAACATTTCACTGATTCCGTGGTCGACTGTTTCGCTGGAAAATTCTTAATTACTAGTCTTTAGTACTCTGTAGTTAGTACTATGGTCAGAGTTAAAATCAATATTCCTATTTGTATGCATATTGAATGGAAACTCTTGAAAATATTTCACTTTACGAAATGTAATCAATAGTATTTTTCTTACTGCACCTAGTCCACGACCGTGTCTAAACGATTAACAATGCAAAAATAAAATGCATTTGGCTTATCAAAATTAAACTATCACCATTTATTTATTTATTACCACTAACACTATATTTATTATATTTATTACAAACTTAAATCCATTTACGGTACTTTAACCGATTATTCAGGCACTCTCTTTAACCAATGAAACTTAACACCCAACCAAATGGATTATTGAACCCAATTCAATAAAACTAGTTTAATGTCACTGTTGTATATGATTACCAACACTACCACCAGTTTTGTGATCAATATGACAAAGCCACCACCCATGTTACTAAAAACTACTCCTTTGATCACCAATCACCACCTAATTACTTCATCGACATTGCTGTCACGCCACAGTTACCACCACTCTCTACCAACTTTGAGTATGAAGAAGATCTGAACATGTATTTAGTATAAATAAATATTTTTTAGTTGTATTGAATTGTTAATTTAGTTATATCTGCCAGCAGTTTTTTTATCATTTCATCTGATCATGTAGGAGTATATATATTCTATTTTTTACTTAAAAGTTGGGATTCAACGCCCAATCGAAGTTGAATTTAATTATTAGAAGAAACTAATCTTCACAAAAATAATAAATCACATCTTTTACTAGGATGGTGACGATGAATGACTCCAGTTAGACTCAAAAGAATATTGAGATCCTTTAGTTGCACATTAATTTAGTCTCCGCTTCTAACGCAGCCTTTACTCCTTTCACGAATTTATTGAGTTCAAACTTATTTATTGTTTAATTATTATTCTATTTTGAGTTCAATGCTGCATTGCTGCTTTCTTATTTAATATTTACTATTTTTTCAATGCTCCAAAATTATAAGGTACAGTAACATTTAGTACTTTTTCTTATTATTCATTAAATGCTTTTTTTAACATAAATGAAATACTTCAGATTTAACTCATATAAACAAAAAAAATGTTGAAAGAATCATTAAACTCGGATTAAAATTGAATTTAAAAAGTTTAAAAAATCACTTTTAATTATAGAAAATCTTTAAAAAAAATATTGAAAATGATTAATTTTTAACTAGGTTTGAGTTCCTTTATTCATAATCTTTCTTAGTTACCTTATGTTGGTGCCGCTGCAATGTGATACGCCTTTATCACATAGTAGTATTTAGTATTTCTTTCGTCTTTTTATAAAACTCGATTACTTATTTTGGAATAATATTTTTTCTAATGTGACACTTAATAAGTTATTTAAAAAAAAATTACTCGAAAGTCATCAACTAAAATATCAAAATTTACCGAAAGTTAAAAACAAAAGTCCAATTTTTCCTCCCTTTCAAATCTTATCAAGTTATTCTTATTTTATCATTTTTAAAAATTGATGACTTCTAAACTTTTAAAATTATTTTTCTCGAAATTATCATAAGCTTTTCCATATTTGGATACAAAATAAGATTTCAAGGAATTGATAAAAAGACCATATTTGTTTAATTTAAAGGGGGAAAAACCTGTTTTGCTTTATTTTTTTCTAAAAAAAAATAAAATTACTTACAATGGAATGGATAAGTTGTCTACAATTATCTTTTAGTTATTACTAGTATTTTGGTTTAGAATATATGTATATTCCAACTAAGACAATTATTATGACAATTTTCCCCCCAAGTATTTATTTAGAATAACCCGACGTTAGTGAGTATTTTTTTTTTTTTTAAAAAACAAGTGTTATTTATATGACCATTATTTCTTCACAAAAGCAAAAAAAAAAAAAAGTAATGAAATAAGTGTTTTTGTATTAATTAAATGAATTAAAAGAGGATAAATATACAATTAAAAAAGGAAGTGCAAACAAATGTAGTTATGACCGTGCAATAATGTTGGGAACTGGCAAGCAAGCAAAGCACTAGAAAAACTGGAAAAGAGAAGCACCCAGTTGCCAAACTAATTTTCTCTTTCCTTTTTGTTGGACTTATCTTTCTTTCTGCAACTCCAACATGGGTTCCAAAGGGGCAAAAAATCTAGCACTCTCTTCAGCCTTGTTGCTCCTTTTGGTCGGTTTTGCAACCGCAGACATCAACCAAGACAAAGCAGAATGTACCGATAAACTTCTTGGTCTAGCTGGTTGTCTTCCCTATGTTGGTGGCGAAGCTAAAGTCCCCACCATGGATTGTTGCTCTGGTATCAAACAGGTTATTGACAAGAGCAAGAGGTGCCTCTGCATCCTCATCAAGGATCGTGATGACCCTAGTCTTGGCCTCAAGATCAACGTCACCCTTGCTTTAAACTTACCGGATGCTTGTAAAACACCCACCAATATAACTCAGTGTGTTGGTAAGTACTGTATAACTATATGTCTATCTCTTTATGAAGCTTTTTTTTTTTTTTTTTTAATCAGGAAATGTTAATAGTTAATTTATTTGTGAGTATAGAAATTCGAACCTGTCACATTTTTCTCCTTCCACTTACCCTTTACTATTAAATCAATTTTATATCTCTCTCCACACACTTGTTTTGTTACCCTTATGTTGTGCCCGTGCTCAATTTTGATGTTTGTTATGTTGTTGTTTTCAGATCTTTTACATTTGGCACCCAACTCCCAGGAAGCTAAGGTGTTTGAGGGGTTTGAAAAAGCCTTGACCAACAAAACTATTCCCTCCCCGGTCCCTAGTGGTAAATATTGTTGATTAATTTTTATTATTCATAATTCCACTTTTAATTGATTACTTTAACCCTTGTGGAATTTTTTAACGTCATCAAGGTTTTAAAGTACGATTTGTGGTTGTGGTTTCTGCTCATTGCAAATGCATAAAAAATGATGTTATTGTAAACTTGACCGTTTTTTTTTTTTTTTTTTTTAATCAAGAAAGTGTAATTCAGTTTCTGAGTGAGTGTGTGAATTATGGGAAACTTCCTTATACTCGTATTTTGAATTTTGTTAATTGGGTCTCGGAATTAGAGAATCCAATTTACACGAATGAAAATACGAGGAAAATTATAGAATTGTGATAGTTAAGAGACCAAAATATAATTGTACTCTCTGATTTTGAACTGAAAATTGACTGCAGCTAATAACACGACTGCAAAGGGAACAAATGACAGCGGTGGTGGGTGGGGAAAGAGGTGGTTGGTGGCAGAGGTGGTGTGTGTGATTTTACCGATTGTTTTCATTTCCCATTTTTTCTTCTTCCTAGTTTGAACCGTGATCAAGAGTAGTAGGATGTTGTTTTAGTGGTTTAGGTTATGCAAATTTGTGAGTTATCTTGACAAGGGGCTGTATTGTCTGTTTCCTTTAGTTATTTATGCCTCAGTGTGTGCCCATCCCCTGTTGTCTGCGTGATTAATTCTCCAACTAATTACCATTGAAGAGGACCCGTCACTTGACCTCAACAATGTGTATGCTTTTAATATCCTTCCGCTACCACATTGCTAGGACCTTCTATTTACACTTGGTATTACGTAATTGGTTGGATCGATGTTGACATCTTTTACCGTATATAAGTCTTCATTTATTTATTTAGTCCTACCATAATGAGATTAATTTGGCATTGAATAAATGTAATAAATATTAAGATACTAACACAATGTGTAGTTATAGCCAAGAGTTTTTCTTTTCTTTTTTTCCTATTAGGACAATCTCGCGTAATTACATAATTACATATTCTCATAATATGACTTAATCTTGATTTTTTAAATATATATAATACTCTATATGACTGCAAATATATAAACATTATTACTGTAATTACATAATTTACATGACTTTTTTTTTACTAATCAATAGTGAGAGATTCATCTTTTTCAAAAGTATAGATAATTAAAGTAGACTTTGCTTACTTTAATAAAGCATTTATCATACATATTAAAAAATGAATCATAATCAGTATTTTTTGGGTACATAATCATAATCAGTGTGTTTATGAAATTTAAATCATGTCAAACGTTGTTGGTAAAACCAAAAGACCTAATGCCTATTTAGTTCTGCCTTTTTATTGAGGACTTTAGCTTATTTAAAAGAACAAAACTTAAATACAATATTATAGTTTTTATAGTATTATTTTTAATTAAAACCAGCATTTCATTTTGATATTTAATGGTTATATTTTTTTCGTTGTGTAAAAAAAATACATTACAGAAACTAGTTCAATAATGAATTAAAACATAACTGCGCTACAAAAATTAGTTTCTGTTGAAGATATATTTGTCAAAAAAAAAATTAAAGAAAAACAGGCGGTACAAAGAATAAAGATGGCAATGTGAATAGCATCACTCGGAATGCCATATGGCCCAAATTCAAGAACAAGGTTAATGGTAATGTCATGTTTGATTTTATGTTAACGAATTAAATCCAAATTTAAAATTGATGATAGATAATTTTTTACATATTTTATTTTAGGTTAGAGAAAAATTCATAATTAATTTTAATTGAAATAACTTTAAATAATTTTTGTATTGAATAAAAAAATTATACTAAATTTTAGTCCTAACTTATTTTTACAATAAAAAGTTTAAAATATTCAAACACATTATTTTATTTTAAAATCAATTTTAATCAAAATTAATTTCATTCAAAATTTATTTTATTAATGCTCATTCAAACGCCATAAGTAGAATTTTTGGACCAAACATTAGACATGGCACCAAGTCAAGGAAGTTAGCACCTCCCCCCTCAAATGAGGGAACTTTTGTCAGAATGCCACAGTCAACGTAAAATAAAGCTGGAATGCCAGTTGGAGGATAAAATTTGTTGAAATGCCACGAAAGGTACCTCGCTTGGCAATGCAGCGGTTTACCTGGGCTACCTGGCATGCCCGGATTGGTGCGATTGGGCGTCGCTGACATGAACCAAGGTCGCTGGATATTGCAGCGAAATACGTATCCCGCTGTCGGTAATTGCAGAAACCGGTTCCGCTGTGTCAGATTGCGGGTTTTAAGCTCGCTGCATGTGAGGGCGAAGTAT
>PYAF01002557.1:487189-500028 GCA_007407185.1 Glycine tomentella
TAAAATTTGAATTTTTATCTTTCGATTCTACATATTCAAAGACAAAAATGATTATTTACTCTCTCTTTTTCTTTTTGAGTTTTGCATATAATAAAGTTATATTTACGCAAACAATAAGCATTTTTTTAAATAAAGTTTATTAGTACAAGTTTTAATTTATTTATTTAAGATAAAATAAATAAATATTTTTGTAAAATAAAAATATTTACTAATCATAATATCTTATTACTATATTATAGGGTGTTTGCAGTTTAATTTAATATCCAGATCGAATATAAAAATAATATATCGTTTGATTTTATTCAATTTAAATATCTTATTACTATATTATAGAGTTTTTTCACATACTACCATTAGATAATATTACTAAAGTTGGATATACAGATCATGGTACTAGGCTTGTTGTTAAACATACAACTTGCAAAAACTCAACGTTGTGATGCTTATTAGCCCATTGCTGCCTTATGTAGGTTAGCCTATTTAACCATGAGTTGCTGGACTGGATTGGACCAATTCACTTTATCTTATAATATTATTTTTTTTCTCATAAATATAAATTTTTTTAAAAAAATTATACATAATTTTTATTTATTTTTTGTTCTCACAAAATTTAAATCTATTTTTTTCCTATAACAAGTAGGTTTGAATAATCTAAACTTAGATCCAAGCTTATATATATATGCACGTTGGAGGAGGTGGTGTAGGTGGTGTAGGTGGTGGCACAACGCAACGCAGAGGAGATTGGGTATGGTGGTTGGCTGGTTGGTCGCACGATGAGCAAGGCTATGGTGGTGATGGCGTGTGATGGTGAGGGGGTGTTGTTTGGGTGTGGCTTGATGACCTCACGGTGATGAAGGTGGCGATACCAGGAACAAGGGAGGTGAATGTGGGATTTGAAAAAAGGGATAAAAAATTTGTGATGATTTTTAACATTTATAATGATGGAAAAATATATTTTAGCTTTTATTTTAGTTGCTTAAATGTGTTTTTTTTTTTTCTATAGATTTTTTTTATGTTTTTTTTATTTATTTATTAATATGGTGTATGACTATGAAATATATCTTCCAACCGAAAGTTATAGTACATGATCCTGATCCAATCCTTGACAGGTGTCTGAGTCTGAGGGAAGACATGTTCCCTCACAGCCTAATATTGTTCTCAGGACTCATAATCCTCTTCCATGGAGATCTGGTGTTAAGCAGAACAGCAGCAGATGATATCCACGATGTTCTCCCTCAGTACGGTTTCCCAAAGGGTCTTCTTCCCAACAACGCTGTCTCCTACACCCTCTCCCCCGACGATGGCTTCTTCACCGTCCAGCTCGATGCCCCCTGCTACGTCCACTGGGACCACCAATTAGTCTACTACCACACCCAAATCACTGGCACTCTCACGTACGCTTCCGTCTCGCACGTGTCGGGCATTCAGGCCCAGAAACTCCTCCTCTGGCTCCCTGTTACCGGAATCAAGGTCCACCAGGATTCCGGTATGTTAGAGTTCTTTGTTGGAGCTTTGTCCCAGACACTACCCGCCAGCGACTTCCAGGATGTGCCTGGGTGCTCCCGCAGAGGATCGCTGCTTGCTCTGTGACCGTATTCATCTCTGTCTATTCTCTCCTACTCATCATGTTCTTGAAATTCATTGTTTCATGCTCAAATACTACCTACTATGCTACTACCATGTTAATTCAAATTAAAGGGTTTTTAAGAAGCGCGTCCCCTGTTTCACATTCACTGAATTAATCCCGTTAATGTTTGTTTACATTGTTTGGACTTGAATAAATTTACTTTTATTTTGTTAGAGGGCTGCTTCTTCTTTTTTGTTTTAAAAATTAAGTATGTAGTGATTTTATTTAAGGAATGCTCCTGCATTAATCGCAAAAAATCAATTATAGCTATATTTTCTTTTCTTACTTAATATTTTACACTTTTCAGTTGGTTTAATTCTTTTTTTAGTGTACAGGTACAGATTGATCCCTTTTTAATTGTAGAAATTATAAAAACAATGAATTGTTATATCTTTGGTACTCAATAGGCAATTTAAAAACTTGTTTTTAGCAATTAGATGGCTGAGCAACTTTTCCGGTTTCGTAAGTAATTATAGTTGGAAGTTTCTTTGCGCCAATACCAACATGACTATGATTGATGATTATATTGATCGACAAAAATCACACGCAAACGTGTAAGCAACAATTATCCACGTCCAATAACAAAACAGCGTGAAAGCAACAATTACCAGCTTCTGTCAGGACGTGATTTTTCACCCGTGATTTTTCACGGCATATGTCTCTTTAAAATCGCTTGCCAACATGCTGTAATATTAAATTAACAGGTGCTACTTGCTAACCTAAGTTTTCTTCTTTTAACGCCAAGACAAACATAAATATTATAAGTATAAATAGTGATATTCGCTTCAAGTCTCTCCACTTTCTCTGGCTTATGGTTATGGCCATGCTAAACACATGACATGCTGATATTATAAGTATAAATAGTGATATTTCAGGATCCAAGAAGCCATTCTACCGCAAATTCTCTCTTTCAGCTTAGAGTTTTGCTTTTCCTTCTGTAATGGATCGTGGAAATGGATGACTTCACTGGCAGTGGGCACCAATAGGAGGAGCAGCATTGCAGCAATGAAAGTTCAGATAGGACTAAGTTATTGATGAACAGACAAATAGTTTAGATCTTTTGGAGAATGAGAAAAACATACTTCAACAAAAATCCTGATGCATTCATCAATCAATAACTTCCACAAACAACTGAGGATTGAGGGAGAAAATTCGTTCACACCTTTTCAGGATATGATAAACAGGCGCATGAGTAATTAGAGCTGAATGGAATTGCTTCATTGGCTAAAAAGTACTGCGTTTGTTACTTCACCCGCACACATAAAAAAAGTGTGATTATTTCTTTTTTAAAATTTATCTAAAAGCATTCAATAAATTAAATTAAGCAATCATTTTTCTTAATATAACAATCTTAGTATACAATTGAAGTTAAAAATAGTCCCTTGATAAGGGAAATACAATTGCATAACAAATAATTCTCTAACCAAACGAATTTTATGGCACACTTATACATAAGTGTGAACTGGTTTTCCAAGACATGCTTGCTTCTAGATAACTTTTTGTCCTGAATCAAACCTTTTATTTTATACATCTTGAAGGCATCTTCTATTCTGACATTATCCTAAGACCAGATGCAAGTGATGGAATACTTTGTTCATATCTGAAAAAATTGCTTGGATCAACCTTGGTCTTTACCTCTACCAGTCTATCATAGTTTCTTTTGAAATACTTCTCACCCCAAACTCTAGCCTCTGCATAACTAGCATTTCCAGGTCCATTGACACCTATATCAACGTCTCTATAGTTGATATATGAACTTCTAGGTGAACTTGACACATAAGGTGTCATATAATCATAGAGCCTCCGAATCCGATCTAAATATCTATTAGCAACATCTTCACCCTCCTCTTTCCAAGTCACTGAGTACTGAATTTTATAAATGTTACCAGCTCTATGTGGAAACGGTGTTTCCACCTCAGAAATCTCACCCATTTTCCCACCATAGGGATTCAATGCAAGAGCAGGTTTTTCTAGCTCCATCATCTTGTTCCATATACCTTCAAGGCCAGTTTTGGAAATTGGTTGCTGCACATAATCTGATTTCTTCTTCAAGTATTTCTCCTGTGTATTATGCCTTTGAAGCAAAACATCAACCGAAGTCCCCACTGGATAGTTGTCCCAAAACAACACCGAATCGATCCAACTCATTTCAATGCACTGTTCAGCAACCAGACCAAGTTCAGGGAAGCTCTTATTCATCACACCTAGCAACTCTTGTGAATTTCCAAGGAACAAGGCATTGAACTTGGCTCTTATTGTCTTCACACCCTTTCTTTTGACAGAACTAAGAACCACTCTAATAAACAAGCCATCATGTAACTTATCAGCAACATACTGCCACTTATGAACAACATCAGTGGCACCTTGTTCCAATGTTCTTTCAACTCTGAAAACAGTGACAACCTCAGGAACAGGAACTAACCTAATTTTCCACGACACAATGACTCCAAAGCTAGCTCCCCCACCTCCTCTAATAGCCCAGAAAAGATCTTCCCCCATTAACTTCCTATCCAAGACTCTACCTTGAGCATCCACAATTATTGCATCCAAAACATGATCCACAGAGAGACCAAACATTCTCATCATGTTCCCATATCCTCCTCCACTGAAGTGCCCTCCAACACCAACATTGTGACACACCCCAGCTGGGAAAGCATGGATCTTGCTCCTCTCGGCGATCCCATGATAGAGTTCACCAATCGTTGACCCCGAGTCAACCCACGCAGTGTCATCATCATCATCCAGGTTGACTTTGACTGATCTGAGCATGAACATGTCCAGAATAATAAAGGGGGCTTCTGAAACGTAGGAGAGGCCATCGTAGTCGTGGCCCCCACTTCTGATTCTGATCTCAAGGTTGAAGCTTTTGCAGCAGATGATGGAGGCCTGGATGTGGGACACGTGGGTTGGTGCCACTATGAAGGATGGTTTTGGAGTTGTGGAGGAACTGAATTTGAGATTTCTGATGTAGGAGTCTAAGATGGGAGGGTATGAGGGGCTGTTGGGGAAATAGGTGACAGCAGAGATTGGATTTGGAAGAGAGGGGTCAGAATAGAGAGAGAGGCACTGGAGAATGCTGTCTTGAAAAGGTTCTGATTCTGAAGCTGCCATTAGAACGTGGAGTAGAAAGGGTAAGATCGCAATCGCAGACATCTATAGGAATGGATGGATTCAGATTTCAGAGGATGCTTAGTTCAGTTGTGCATAGATACTTATGGAAGAAATACACTATAGGTTCTTCTTCCGGGTTACGCGTGAAGGATAACATGGAGGGAAACACGAGAGATAAAAAAAAAAAAAGTAAGAAATATCTCAAGGGTCCTTTTCCTACGGTGAAAAGAAATTTTTAAAAAAATGAACTTAAAAATTTTGAATTAACATAAAATATAAAAATATCATTCTTTTTTATTTTAATGTTTTTTTTTCCTCTTTTGCTCTCTTTCTCCGCATATAAACATTCTAAGTTATTTTTTAGGTAAAAAAAGGATAGAAAAAAAAAAGCACGTGCAAGAGAAAGAATTATGCAATATAATTAATCAACTAATTAAAGTACCGACCGATTGATGGACGGAGACTTTAGTTTCTTATAGAAAAAAAAAAAGAAGAGTTATGTATATAAATTTATCAATTTTTATAAAAATTATTTAAATGATGATATGTGATTAAATAGCATGCTAAAACTAAAACTAATGTATAGCTAATAAACTTCTTTCTATTCTCTTGTTCAAATATTTTTAATTTTTTTTGCTATATTCCATGTATTATAGCTGATTAAGTTGTAGGGATTGGAATTAGAATTAAGTCATTCTATTTTTCTAAGGAGAATGGCTTACATGATCATCCATGATTGGTCAAAAAGCTCCGAACACGCTACTTACAGTCTTACACCATATTAATCTTCACTTCGTCTTTATTCCACTTCTACATATTTTCAGTGCAACTTCCCTCTTCAACTTTTACGTAAAACCTTTTCTGACTATCATCTTGTAATCAACTTATTATTCGGAAAATAAACTTACATATCTATAAAATGGCTCTCCAGTCTCCAGTAGTCTTTTAAATACGCGCTTGATATGGTGTCCTTATTATTATAATTAAAAAGAAAGTAAATTTTGTTTCTCGAAAGACTCTAATTGCATGCCTGGCTATATTCTTAATACTATATGATATACTAATTTTGAAAACATACATATAAAGTATAAATAAGAAGGATATAGAGAAAGGAATAAAAAGGAAGCAGAAAGGGCTCCCTTCCATAAATGAACCTCTTTTCTATGTTGCTTCACTGTTATAACTTCGAAGTTTCTAACTTGCATGGAAATTGAAGGAAAGTTTGTCCTTGGTCCATGTCATTTAGCCCCTAGAAAACATTTCTTGGACATCAAATTGGATAAAAAAAAGTTGTATTCTTTGCTTTCAAGGTGTATTTTTTATATGCATAAATAAAATAAGTAAAAAATAAAGATAATTGTATGATACATAACATATGCGGTAAAGCTATGTTCAAAAACAATGGAACTGCTTAAAGTTTTAGAAGTAGGCACTTATGTATCATTATCTAATACATATCTTGACCAAGGGTCAATTCTGGCGACCTGTTTAAACACGTCAAAAGTCTAACTAACAACAAATTACACGTTTAGTCTTAAGAAAACTACCAATTAGCATGATTAACAATGTTCCCATTGAAGTATTATTTATTTGAAGTCAAATTTACCTGAATTAACAATAGCTCAAAATGTATGATGCCTCTGCAAGTGGACTAATATTAAATAGGTGTCACTCAAAGCAAAAGTTCTCTTTTCACGTGAAGATAATCATAAAGACATTCTCTTCAAGGCTCTCCACTTCCTATGTTTTTTCTCTGGCTTATGCCGATGCTATACACATGCTGGGATTATAAGTATAAATAGTGATCTTTCAGGAGCCAAGAAGCCATTCTACAGCAAAATCCCTCTCTCTCTCTCTTTCAGCTTAGAGTTTTACCTTATCTTCTATAATGGATCATGGAAAGTACTTCAGCGGCAGTGGAATCAACAAGAATGAAAGTAAAGATAGGAAGAAGTTATTGATGAGCAGACAAATAGTTTTGGAGAATGAGAAAGAAGACATCAACAAAATGGCTGATGCGTTCATCAACAACTTCCGCAAACAGTTGAAGATTGAGAGAGAAAATTCGTTCAAACGTTTTCAGGATATGATACACAGAGGCGCATGAATGACTTGAGTCGGATGGAATTGCTGCAGTGGCTAAATAATAGTGTGATTGTTACTTCACACAGGAAAAAAAAATGAAGTGTGATTATTTCTTAAAATGGAGATTCAATAGTGAAGGATATAATTTTGGATTTATGAAAAATTCTTCAGTAGTTCAAAAAGTTCACAGTTTCTCTAAATGTTTGTGTTCCTCTCAATGCCACCAAACATTCAGGGAAAAGACAAGTTGTGCATCTGCCGTATATTTTTCTTAATTTACTTTTTATAAATTTGTCTCACAAGTAAAGAAGTATGTTTGCTCAAATTATAGTTAAACACTAATTGCATGCGTCTCTTCCAACAATAATCTCGAACTATAGTTTCAATTTCGTAGAACTCCTAGACTTGATTCACGCTGGTATTAGAAATCTGCATTTGACACTATGGCTTTTGGAAAAATCTTATCCAAGAATAGCTTACACTTCAAAAACATGCAACTGATTTTCAAACCATATATTGGAATGACTTTTGCCATAACATGGGATCTGATATGCACTCCCCCCTGCTTACTGAATAAATCAACTCGACCAAAGATACAAAAGTTTTTTTGATGTTTTCTAATAAATCATATACACCGGAAATGCATGTCTTACAAACCTAATATACTGTAAAGAAAGGAAAAGGCACAGCCTTAGAGTGAAACAACATTTACAATATCCCCCTATTCATAATTGTAAAGGAATGACCTCATTCTATAGCCAAAATCAAACAATTAACCTCTTCTTTACAATGAAGCACAATCTCTTTCCCCACACAGAAAAGTGGATAAACCTGTTTTAATTTGATTTTCCCAAAATACCAACAATTTCCCTAACTGTATAGCCAAGATTATCATCAGAGGAGTTTGGATCTCAGGCTTGAAGAACCTGACAGTGAACAATATGACTCTTCAAACTACCACGTCCCGCAATAGTCGACCATAAATTTCTTACTAAAGACCTGACATGACCTTTCCCAGCAATATTTTCCCAAAGTTGAGGATTGCTCTCCACACGTCTGTTTGGACTCGAAACATCAACTAGACTGATGCTCATATTGTTGCGTATAATGCAAAGCTTTCCATTAAGGGGAACAAGAGCAGCAGCATCAAGAGCACGGGAACTACCTAAATGGAGTTTGCTATCAATGAACTTTTTCCATGAGTCTGATGCTCTGTCATATACTTTGAGCTTGCACCCGTCCTGGCAATCAAGTGCATAGAGTTGTCCGTTCAGTGAGATACTAGGATTACGCCAACCATTGACCATTCCATTACTCACTGGGGTCCAGGTATCAGTTTCCTGGGAATAGGATTCGCATATGACACTTCGATTAGATCCAAGTCCTTTCAAAAACCATGTTCCGTTATGAACAACACCAATAAAGGGCACCATTGCTGTGGTCATCTCTGAGATAAAACTCCACCTGTTCCGGTTGGGGTCATAAACTTCAGCAGATCGAAGAGTTCTTTGAATTCCTTCACACTCCCCACCAGCAACATAGAGACAATTATTTATTACACAAGAACCAAACAGATGACGTTTCCGCAGCATATCTGGTGCTCTATGCCACTTATTAGTACGGGCATTGTAGAAAATAACACGTCTCATAGATCCCTTCAGTGGATCTCTTCCACCAAATAAGTACAGGTGGCAACCACTGAGAACTGCACAGCCAAATCCCAATGCTTCAGAATATTCCCCGGGAACAGGTGGAAGGGATTGCCACAGTTGGTAGATAGGATCAAAAGCATGCAATGAAATTCTTCCATCACGGTCTCTTTTGATGACATAAACCCATTCTTCTGCCATTCCAAGACTTCTCCTGAGTGAATAGAAGAAATTTCCAGATAGGAGGCGATACCATCTCTTGCAAACCAACCGCAGTTTACTATGCTCAACCCGAGGTACACGAATCAAACATGCAATAGCAAGATCATCCGGAAGCCCAGGCAAGAGAGGAGGCTGAACTCTGGTCCTCTCTCTACGTGAGTTTTTGCTCCTATGTGCATTTGGGTTTATGTCAGGTTGAATACATAACTTCGATCCTGGAACAAATTTCCTTGCCCCAACAACTGTTTTCAGGCCTGAATCTACTTTACAGTAGCAAGAAACAGAGTCAACCTGTGAAATTCTCCATGTTAGTATGTTGAAAGTATCATCAAAATATCAAAAAGATTTCATCAAAAATATGTATAAGCATAATGTCCAAGAGCATATTCACATGCACACAGTAACTTTAGATATTTCTCCTTCCAACTTCAGGTTCCAAAGAATTGAACAGTTCCTACTTTCTAGTTTCTATACTGCTTTTTTTTTCAGCAAGAAAACAATAAAAGGAAGTTCCAGACCAATAACTTCACAATCTATTGACTTGTAAAACAATAAATTATTATTTATTTTATTAATATGAAATTTTTATTTTCTTAGAAAGGTCATATTAAGTTTTAAAATTATAATATATGAATGTAGCCATGGAATTTTCAATGCTGCAGGTGGGGCAGTAAGATCTTAAGACCAAGCAAAAGGTTATATTACATATGTTCATTATGTAATTCTTGATGAAAATATTGAACAAATGCCATAACACTTCAGCTATCCTCAGCTTCTGCTAAAATATGTCTATTCAAACCCTTAGGTCTAATATCCTCAAATTTTAAAAAATAAGAAGGAATAGATATGCATTATTTTGGAATTAAAATACATCCAAATGATGCTCAGAGAAACATGAAAACAGAAAACAAGATCAAGTAAATCACTGGATTTCTGTTTGTGAGGCTTAAATAAAGGTCTTAGGCGTACCATTATCATCCATATAAAATACAATTAAAATACAAATAAGAGAATTTTCAAGAGAAAACAAGGAGCATCTGGGCATCATCAGAGAGATATCTAACTTTTTATAATAATCCCGAGTTAAAAAAATGAAATTGGTGAAAAGTTCCCCTTTGGCCACATAAGAAAGGCCTTTTCAGTAACTACATCCTGCATTTGTAATACCTATCATGTAAGTTACACTTCAGAATGAGGGAAGGCAGTGAGTGACAATCAGTAATTTGAAGGATCATAAAACAATGTGAGAAGGTGGGATGATTCGTTAAACAAGGTTGATGGAGATACTACCCGCAGCTGAATTTTTAAATTGAGACAAAAAAAATGAATATCAGGTATGAGCCATGAGGACCATTTTTTTAGTTTAGATACATAGATAGTACTAATATTAATTAGATCATACAGAGCAGAGATGAGTGAACTACAATAAAGGAGAAATATAGAAAAGCTTGGGAAACTTATGAGGAGGGAAAGTAGATAAGAAGAACTCTATACAAGAGTTATGATAACTGATCATTTTCAAAACCCATTATTATAAGACAAATAAGGTAGAGCTAATGATATTGATGAGCAGAAGAATTTGCAGGAATAGTATGCTCAGGGAAAAGTTTGACATATAAACCAAGATGAATTTAGTTTGTCTTATGCACATACATATAAAACCTGATAGCTTTCAATGGAAAATCGTGGGGAACAAAGTAAAAGGAAAAATGAAAAAATAAATCCCTATGCTATTTGAAGGTGACATAAAAAACCAAGCTCACTCTTTGATCAAATAGCTAAATGAAAACAAAGAACAAAGGCTGGATATTAATGAGCATTGCAGCTATGTACTAAGATTACACTTCTAAATTTACAGCAGCTGGAAAATTCTTATAAAAATATTCCTGAAAAAATTATTATGGCAAGAAATGGAAGTAGATAGAAGAAGGATGAGAATCTAGCTAGCCAAGAAACAAAACAACAGGGGAACATTAGCCCAAAACGGTTCTCCACTTTCTCAGCACATCCATTAGAGAAATTAACTCTAGAGAGAAGTATTCCACCCCCCTCCCTCCTAATTAAAAATGAGGAAATGAATCCTAATTTCCCTTGTTGGTAACATTCTCTGTCAAAGGTGTGGAGTATGGAGGTTAACATTCCCCATAAGTAAAACACTAGCTAAGTACAACTTGTAATTAGCAAGGCCAAATTGCATCAACAAAAATGTTTTGGGTTCATTCCTGCTGATGAACTAGTGATATGCAACCTTTGGAATGGAGCAACCCCCAAACCCTTAACAATTTAGCCTTTTAGGTGCCAAAAAACAAAGAGAACGAACGGTAGCATTCTCAGTCAAAGGTGTGGAGATGGACGATACATAAATGTTAGTTGCGAATAACTCTCTAGTCTAGTCTAGTACATCATGTTTAGGTAGGATTAGAATTTAGGAAAGTCAACACACAATGCATGTTGAGGCAGCAAGAGACTTCTAAGATCTAATTTTGACTTGGTCAGAAATAAGAGCCCTAGAAATAAAAAGAGAGCTTCTTCCCATTTAAGAACTCTAAGGTTCACAGACTACCCAATTGACTCAAGTTACAACTTTCAATCTCAACTTAGTTCTTTGCCTCTCTTCCAAACACAAGCAGAAAATGGTAGGAACTCGAGTTGGCAAATCGAACCTTTTATCAACACACACACACACACACACACACACACAGAGAGAAAAAAAAAAAAAAAAAAAAAAAAAAAAAAAAAAAAAAAAAAAAAAAAAAAAAAAAAAAAAAAAAAAAAAAGCTGCAACTAAAAAATGGAGAAAAAGTTATACGATTCAAAAGAGAGAGAAATAAACTATTATGCTGATAAAAAAATTGGAGTGAATTGGACTTACCAGTGGAGCTTGAACTCTAGAGACCCTTTGAGTATTCGTTGAGCTTTCAACTAACTGGTTCATCTCCGAAGCCAAGTCTCGCAAATGAATGGATTTTTCAACGCAAATTAAGCATCTTGGTGCAGATCAACACAACCCCTTTTGAAACTACCCTTGAATTCCTGGAACCCGATCCAGTAAGCAGAAGAGCAAAGCTTGTATCTTTACCTCAGGAACTGCAAGAGAACGAAAAACAAAGAAATGGGTCATTCGAGTTGTGAAGGAAGAAGAACTGAAGAGCGGTGAGATGAGGAGCACCTACCTTCTCTTCTCTCACTCTCTTCTTTCTTTCACCTTTGGTTGAGAGAATGAGAAAGAAACCACAAGCTTTAGCTTCACAAAAATTGTGTGATTTTTCTTTTTCTCTCTTGGGGATTTGGGAAAAATTAATTAAAGTGGTTTTTTATTATTATTTTAATAACTGAGTTGTGTGAATTTGCGGAATTTTAATATAAATTGTATAACTGTCCTAAGAAGACACATCGCTTGTGGCGATGGTCCTCTTTAATAAATGTGTTGCAGTTCATGGGTCAAACTAACCCAACTTTGAAAGCAAAGGAGAGAGAGAGAGAGAGAGGTCAAGGGTTTTCTTTTTTCGATTTATTGATCGCAGAAGATATCATTCTTTTGTGGGATTGTGAAGATTGGTCATCACATGGCTCCTTCGAACAGCTTTTTTGTCTTTTTCTTTAACACATTTGGGCTTTTAACATTTTCTTTTTCTTTAACTCCCGGCCAGTTTGGTGTTTGCGAGTTCCGATGGTTGAGTTTTGGAGGAAAACGATTAGAATTACTCTCTCACTTTTTAATTATAAGATTTTTTTAATTAATTTACACCTCTTAAAAATAATTATTGTATTAAATTTATCAATTATTTATATTATAATTTTAAAATTATCTCTTTTTCTCTATTTACTTATTTGTTTCTCATTAATGTTTAAAAAGAGAATAATTAAAAAATAAAAAAATAATCAATATATTTAGAAATTAGAAAAGGGTCTAATAAAAAAGATTAAAAAATTAAAAAATGATCTTATAATTAATTACGGAAATAATTAATGTATTTAGAGAGAATAATTAAGTAACTATTTATATCATTATTCTAAAATTACTCTTTTATTCTCTTTTTATATCCACTTATTTTTCATCAATAGAGAGAATAATTAAGTAATGATATGTAGGGAGGAAATAATTAATGTATTTAGAAATTAAAAAAAAAATCTTATAAAAATTG
>PYAF01002557.1:509581-536842 GCA_007407185.1 Glycine tomentella
TTTTTCGTAAATCTCTTTAACTGTTAATAAAGACAGTTGTCTCATTTGATCTATATATTTCATATTTCTAAATTATCTTTCAATATTTATAACTACTTTTAATTCTTTTGTAGACTTTCAAAATGTAACGGTTGTTGTCACTACATTCTTCAACTACTTTTTCTTTTCTTCTTTTTTATTTTAAAAATATAGATAAAGGAGTGTCCTTTTTTCAACTAGTATATATAAAGGGATTAGGATATTTTAATGTCCACATTTATCTTCCTATTTTACTGGTATGATTACCTTTTAAAATCTTTTGACTTAATTGTAAATTTTATCATTCAAAATTTTAATTTTTGTTTATTTTATCATCATTGACGAAAATGAATTATTTTGACTTTTGACATTAATTGTAATTATAATCGATGTAGAAAAGTGATTTTTTACAAAAATATAGAAAAATAACTTTCTACATCATTTTGTTACCGATGTAAATCTAAAATACACACAAATCAAAAAAATTAATGATTAAATTTACAACATGTTAAAAGTTTGATGCTAAAATTTGGGAGAAAAACTTGAGTGATAAAATTCACAAAATTATAAAAGTTGAGTGACAAAAGTTGTAAAGATAAAACTTGAGTGATAAAAATTTTAAAATAATAAAAATTTGATAATCAAATTTACAATAAGCCAAAAAAATTAATATTCATAACTTTTCTCTTCAGTCAACACACACCATGTTATTCATAAAAACTATCCATTATTATTTTACTTTTTTGCAAAGGCACAAAGTGATGAAATGCCACGATAGAATAAAACTATCTCATTTCTATACTATGTGGGATCTCATCTCATATTTTTACTCCAACAATCCATCTTTGTTGAAAGTGAGACATTTATAACTTTTTTTACTCTTTTGACCCACGGACAACATGTCTTTGAATGACATGAAAGATCTTCGCAATTTGTTGAATTTGAGACATCTTGGTTACATGTTTATTTTAATGAACATGAGAAATTGACTAATGTATAAGTAGATAAATATATAAATGATTTTTTTTTCAAACATGAGTTTTTCGGTAATCTATAAATGGAGTTTGAAACAATTGTTGGACTAGCTTGATGGGATTGTTATTGTGGGGATCGTTGTTGTACATGAATTTTTTGTTTGGTAGAATCGTTATTGTGAGAATGACGAAAAATATTCATGCTATTGACAAATATTGTATCATATATTTTTTAGGAGTATTAACGACACTCTCTAACTCTCTTTTAGATATTTTCTTTGTGATTGGTTAGAATTTGTTGGAAACCACAAATTTTCAATAAATCTAGTAAAGAAACATTATTTGAGAAGTAAAACTTATCAAAATTGGTGATTTTTAATAAATTCTAACTAATCACATAAAGTATCTAAAGAGAGAGTCGCTAACACTCCTTATATTTTTTATATAATTAACACGATTGATGATTGAATGGAAATAAATATATTGTGCTTGTAAATACATTACGGAAAATTAATTTGCTATATAATAGGTTTAGAGTTCTTTGTATGGGATGAGTTTTATCAATAATTTTGAATTTATATAAAAATTCACCTTTAAAATCTTAAAAACCTATAACGTCCTTTCTAATCTTATGAATTTATATTTTATAAATCTATTAAAATCCAAACTACAAAATTCTAATCACAAAAGTCTTTTAAAAAAAACATTAAAAATCATTACATTGTTACAAAGTTTTTTAAAATCCACAAAATTATTTTATGACATAATAGTCTTTTAAAATCTTAATCTAATACAACTCTTAAGGCTAGTGTTATATATTCTATTTCACCATCGTGATGCATTTCTTCACTCTGTGCCTATGTATTTTTTTTAAAATAATAATAAAAGTTAAATAATAGTGGATAGTTTTTATGAATAGTGTGGTGTGGGTTAGTTGAAAAGAGAAGTTAACAAAAATTGTGATTTTAAATGATAAAATTATAAAGCTACTATTATAAAAAAATGACTTTAAATTATAAAGCCACCGTTATAATAAAAATAATAAAATTAGCATAAAAATGAACTTATAAAGCTACCGTTGTAAAAAAAAATACAATTGTAGCTTTATCATTTTTATAACAATAGCTTAAATAAATGTGTCAAATTGTTGGAATGAAGTGTATAAAAATGCATTATCAAAAAAAGAATATATAGAAATGAATATAAGTTTTCATTATCACAAAGTTAATAAAATCAACATAAAAACACAAGCCCTAATTTGTAATATATTTTATAACTTCATTCAAAAAAACCTTTATGTTCTAATTTTATAATGACTAAATGTCACTTTTGTTCAAGAGAAGTAAATTAAGATAAATTTTGACGCATAAATGCAGACATTGATTGGAAAAATAAATTAATGCAACTGAATAGGCACACAATTGGTTGAGCTAACTAATTTTTCCCGGACCAATGCATATTCAATTTGACAAGTTACCCAAACAGGAGCTATTTTGTCCTATCTCGCTCAAGTGAGAAAACTCCCTCACTTAAGTAATATAACTCTGTAAAACTTTGAAAAGGGACGCACGCAATCTTCTCTAATGGCTTTCAAATCAACTCCAATTTTAATCCTCTCAGTTATACATGTTTTCTATATCAATCAACATTGAAACAACACCATAGAAGATTCCAAATACATACAAACAGATAACAATCATAGAGACAAACTTCCTATACCTTCAACATCTCCCAAGCTAGGTTATTGAATAAGAGGACAAAAGAAGACGACATTGAGCTCCATATGAGGTTTTCCTAAATCAGGAACGGATCCACTTGTAAGGTTGTGGCTCTCACTAGATAAATTTTTATACTTAATATATTTAACAATTTTAATTTTTGTCCTCATAAAAAAAATTACCCCACAAGATAACTTTTTTCAATGAATTAATGTCAAAAGTTATAAGAGATAAAAGAGGAAATAAATTGATATTATTAATTTTACCACTTTATCTTAATTTTTTATAATATTGACAATAAAATATCATATATTTAAAAAACATGAAAATATATAAAAGACAATTATAATTGGTAAAAATTTAAGTATTTATATTTTTTTTTCATAATGTTACATATTTTTAAAAAATTCATAATATTTTTCTTTTATAAAAATATTATAATTTTTTTCCCACTAAATAAATTTTGGTGGATCTGTTCCTTTCTCCAATCAATACTACCACGTCATACCCATAGAATATAAACCAAAATAACACTCAATGAAGGGTTCTACATCAAAAGCCCATAATGGGTTAAACCAAAGGAGAGGTAAAATAGGAGGAAGAGAGTTCACCTTCCAATAATGGATTCCCAAGCTCAATAAGATAAAGGAACCACCAACCATCAAGAATTTATATTCTATTAGGATTAACTTTAAATAACATGATAGAGTTAAGATTTTTTTTGATAATCATAACTTCTTTTATAAATCACATATATTTTTATTAGAAATAATTTTGTTTGAGTCAAATACTTAAAGTATTGTTATGAATCATGAAATTATTATTCTATTTAATGTTGTTATATATTTAGGACTCAAATTTAATAATTTGATTAAGCTTAAATAATTATAACTTACAATAGAAATTTAATTCAACTATAATGAATTTCTTAGCCTCTTGCGTCGTGATTAGGAATTGGATCAGGAACTAGATCATGCAATGATAAGATCATTGTCGGATTGCAACCAAATCATGAAATTATAACTTTTCGTTCTATATTACCCAATCTGAAATAAATCATAACCGTGTGTTTGAATGAGTCATTTACATAAGGTAATTCATTTCTAGCGTGGATTTAGAATGTAAATTTTTCAAGTTTGGGTTGACATTTTAAAAAGTAAATAAAATTATGTCATTTTTACAAGGCATTCTAATTTATATTTTCTATATTTTTTATTTATAAAAACTATCACCTAGCACTTTGCCACGTGTTGGCTGCTGGACAATAAATAAATAGTGATTTCTTTTTTCTCACTCACTCTCCCCAACATTCTATCTCTCTCTCTTTTCTTTTTGCTTTTTATGTAACTGTTACGGTACAAAGTACAAACATTAAAAAGCTTTTTTTTTTTTTAAAGAACACTAAAAAGCTTTTTATGTAACTTTATGCAATTTTTTATTTTTATTTTGCATTTATCACTTTTATTTTCATAAAAATTGAATTGTCGAACTAATCTAGTTAACTGAAACGAGAATTTGAAATTCTAAACTCAACCCACGCGCACACACTGCGACCTCACTCTCGCTCGCAACCCTAGCTCCCAGTCTCTTGCTCGCGACCCTCCCTCGACGCTGGTTCCGTTGCAACCCCTGCTAGCGGTTGTTCAGAGCAATATCTCTCGCACGCACGGTGGTTAGAACAGGTTCATCTCTCTTCCCATTACAGAGATCAATAATTTGTGTTTCGTTTTTTCTTTGATTATTGTTTCAATTTTGTATTTATTGATTTATATTTCGTTTTCTATTTCATTGATTTGTTTTCCACTGATTGATTTCTTAGTGGGTGTGGATTTGGGTGGGTTTGGGGTTGATCTAGGTGACGAGCACCATGTGTTTGTGAATATGCATGAAAGGGAAAGAGAGAAATAATTGGTTGATTGGTGCGGAGTATACATGCCACGGTTCTTTCAAGTCAGTATCTTTGATGTATTTGTACTTGGGTATCTAGTTTTTCAGTTTTGGTTTTGAAGACATGCACATAGATGCAGGGTGAGGCTTTATCTCCTTTGCAAAACAGGGAAAATTCCAAATAGGCCAAAGTATGAATAATTAGTAATGCGTGCTAAGGTTTGAGTTGGTTGTTACTTGTTATTGTTACTGTTTTGTTTCGATTGAGGCATTGCATCTTTGTTGTTTTTGTGCCTATCTTTGTCATGTGTTAATTCTAATCTTGTAATGGCTTTAGTTGCTTGAGAAGATTTAGTCCCAAGAAAATTGAGTGAGCCCTCTCATGGAAACTCTAACCAGATGCATGTTGTAAATTGTTCATATCCGGAACATAAAGGACAAATCATTTACAAAATGAAGAAATTCTAATAAGAGCATTTCAAATTCCTTGGAAATTTGAAACTCCTCATCCAAACACAAGGTAAAGGCTTTCGAATTAGGCAATCCATAATAGGCTAGAAAGGCTACCGGATTACCTAGTCTGGAAAAGCAAGCATACTTAAGAATCACACGATCCAGAACTCATAACAAAAATAAAGTTAAAACTTAAAAGCTCTAGACGGGGTATTTTTGGAAATGGGTAAATTTTAAAATCTAAGGGGGTGCAGGAAGCAACAGTCGATTTTGCGAGTTGGGTTTTCCGGATCGGGTTGCGTGACCCAGTTTGGCCCAAAAGTGACTAAATCCAATTTTTTTGCCTTAACGCGATTACGCGAGTCATTTTCTGATTCTCCTACATCCTCACAAAGACACGAACCGAGCACTTTTTCTCTCGTTTCTCAGCTGCTCACTTATTGCGATTTGAGTGCTCTGTATCTGTATCTGTAACTGTACCATTCTGTTGCTGATAAGAATATAATATGATAGAACTTGGTATCTGCTAAGTTTTTAGTACTTTGTTCTTTAGTAAACTTGGACTTTTTGGTAATGAATTTGTTATGCTAGTAAAGTCCTAGAAGCTTTCTGTGGCATCAATTTGTGAAATAGAACATTTATTTTTGCTGCATCTTAGGGGGATAAATTTAGAGAGATAGACTTGTGGAGAAATTTTTGGAACAACTCTGATCTCCTGGTTTATAATCACAAGCATCAATTTGCATTCAGTGTGAACATTGCTTTTGTTTTGTTTGTTAAATTTAAACCCCTTTCTAACTTTCATCAGTTCAGAGTAATGTTTTGCCCAAAATTGTTGTTTTCAGTTGATACCCTCCCCTCCAATGTCTTACATTTTTGCTGATTTTTTAATTATTTCCAATTTGTCTTTCCTCAGATTATGTTAAGTCCCAAATAATGTCTTCAAAGAGAGCCTCATCAGTTACAGTTAGTTCTCTTTTGAAGTTGTGCAAAGGATGTTGCTCACACAAAGGCTTTAGTACATTGAGTGCTGTTAGTACTGCTGCTGAAAGGACAGATATACAGTTTTCTGGTGGTTATCAAAATGATGATTCTTCAGGTTACCAGCAAAATCGTGTTGGGTTTTATCAGGAAAGCCGAAATAAGGCTGATTCTTATGAGCTTTTGAATAAGCAAAGACCTGATTATGTTTTCCAAGCAAATGCAGAGCAAAATTCTTATGGAGCTGGTCAGATTGGAGATGGAGGTCATATAAATGTGACCCGAAACGTTCACAATAATTTGGTGGGTCACAATGGAAGTGTCAATTGGACACACAAACCTGGACAAGGGATGCTGTCTCCCAATGGATATAGTTCACCTAGGCCTTTAGAGTCACAGGGAAATCTTAGAGGGGACCTAAATCAAAACATTGATCATTTTCAGCAGCCACAATATGTTGATTACAAAGGGAGTCATGAAATGCGTCCACAATACCCAGGTTCTGGACAGTCTCAGCAGAGTCTAAAAGATGGTCGATATTTGCCAAATTTGAATATTGCACAAAGATCAGTGGTTGGCTCTCATCTATCAAGTAATACAAATCCTGATGGCGAATCAGCTAAAGCATCTAATGATAGTCCATATAGAGGTACACTTGAGGAATTAGATAATTTCTGCATTGAGGGTAACGTGAAGGAAGCAGTTGAAGTTTTGGAATTGCTGGAAAAACTAGATATTCCTGTGGATTTGCCCCGATATTTGCAATTAATGCACCAATGTGGGGAGAATAAATCTCTTGAAGAGGCAAAAATTGTACATAGGCATGCTTTACAACATCTGTCACCTCTCCAAGTCAGCACATATAATAGAATATTGGAGATGTATTTAGAATGTGGTTCTGTAGATGATGCTCTCAACATTTTCAACGATATGCCAGAGCGCAATTTGACTACTTGGGATACTATGATAACACAGCTTGCTAAGAATGGGTTTGCCGAAGATTCAATTGATCTATTTACTCAATTTAAAAACTTGAGACTGAAACCTGATGGGAAGATGTTCATTGGAGTTCTATTTGTATGTAGTATGCTGGGAGATATTGACGAGGGAATGCAGCACTTTGAATCCATGAGCAAGGATTACGGCATTGTACCATCTATGACCCATTTTGTCAGTGTAGTAGACATGATTGGCAGCATTGGGCATCTGGATGAAGCCTTTGAGTTCATTGAAAAGATGCCAATGAAGCCAAGTGCTGATATATGGGAGACTTTGATGAATCTCTGTAGAGTTCATGGGAACACTGGGCTGGGAGATCGTTGTGCTGAACTAGTTGAGCAGCTAGATTCTTCTCGTTTAAATGAGCAATCAAAGGCTGGCCTTGTACCTGTAAAAGCCTCAGACTCGACAAAAGAGAAAGAGAAAAGGAATTTGGCAAGCAAAAATCTTCTTGAAGTAAGGAGTGGAGTCCGTGAATATCGAGCAGGAGATACTTTTCATCCTGAAAGTGATAAGATATATGCCCTGCTTAGAGGTTTAAAGTCACAAATGAAAGAAGCTGGCTATGTTCCGGAGACAAAATTTGTGTTGCATGACATAGATCAGGAAGGCAAAGAAGAAGCTCTTCTTGCCCACAGTGAGAGACTTGCTGTTGCTTATGGTCTCCTTAACAGCCCTGCTCGCGCTCCGATGAGGGTAATTAAGAACCTCCGTGTTTGTGGTGATTGCCATACAGCACTGAAGATTATTTCTAAGCTTGTAGGCAGAGAACTCATTATTCGAGATGCAAAAAGGTTCCACCATTTTAACGATGGACTATGCTCCTGCAGGGATTATTGGTGAACATGAACTTAGGTACTGCCTGCCTCTTAATTTTTTTATATTTCCCTTGTTATTTGATTGGTAGCTAATGAATTTATCGGAACTGAAATGTCTACAATTTGTGTGAGCAAAAGTTTATACTTCAGAAGTAGTTAAGTTCAACTTACATGCAACAAATCATCCACTATCTGCTCCCTACACCCCATGTTTGTTGTTCAATACAGTGTGCTTAGTTTTTAGAGTATGTACCATGTACAAAAACGATGAGTTTTGCCAGTAAAACTCCAGCCTTAAGGTACTTTATTGCAACTATACTTTTTCTAAACTGACTAAATGTTTAGTCATAAGGAAGGCTAGGATTTATTAATACAGAAGAGTGAAATTTGCCAGTAAGACTCCAGCCTAGAGGTACTTTATTGCAACTATACTTTTTCTAAGCTGACTAAATGTTTAGTCATAAGGAAGGCTAGGATTTATTAATACAGAAGAGTGAAAGACTTAAAACTGTCAGTTTGTTAACATTACAAACTCTTAATGCTTTGGTAAAAGCAGAGAGTGCATGACAGATACATCTCCAATTGTTGCTTAATATATCCTTATTATAATGTTGCTTTCTAAAATAGACCAAACTGGGATTTCCATTTTCATTTCTAGGAGTTGCAATTTCATACTTGGGCTTATGAATTTATGATAGAAAATGGAGCAGAGGCCAATGTGAATTCGTTTGAACAAATGTGAAGTATTGCGTCCTGATTCTGGATCCTTTCCTTTCCTTTTTCTTAAGAATAGGGCAGTGTTATGATTTAAGAGAGAAATATACTAACAGTGTCCATGTATGACTGGTGGACTGTTGCATGGGTGATGGTGGGTCCCTTAACCATACAATTTCTGTCTCTCTCATATAGGACACTGTATCTTGGGGAAAATGAAAGAATATAAATCCTTGAATCCCTTGTGCGAAACTGGTCAAAGGGACTGTTCAATTGGCCATAGGACATGGAATAATCATTCAGCCTTGTCCTGACCCAGCATTTGAATCCCGGGCAAATGCTTGATAACTCCATATTGTTTTACCTGGAGTGAAACAAGCCTTTCTGGTGTAATATACTTACAAAGTCTTGTTTGAGGGCATTGAAAACTTTGTTGCAATATTTGCGGCTTTGAGCATATTATCTGTTTGTAATTTTACAACATGAACATGATGGTAATGTGGATTTCTATGATGCTGTTTTTAACCTTTTATCTTATTTGGTATTTTTGTCAATTGTGTCATGAAGCAAAATTAAGGTAAGCCTCACAACAATCTTGTTATGCAGATGTATCCTGATTCCTGACTACCAGATGGATTGAATAGAATGGCTGTAGGTAAGTAACCCCTCAAGCCTGCAGATAGGGAAATTGTTCATATATCTCACGGCCATTAAATTAAAATCAATCTTTATATCCACGAGGAGATTGGAATTTTGTTTAACCAGGCTCTTCCACACTAATAAATCAAGCAGTGGGATGTGCATCCAGGTTGCAGAGGCATTATTCATTGAGTAGTTTTATATAATTGGTTGTTGTAGCTTCCATATAAGATATAAATTATTATTGCCACTCCAGGCAAGGGAAAATCTTATGTAGTTGATAGACAACATTTTTTTTTTGAAAGGCAGTTCATAGACAACATTGACATTCAATGGTATAATTTCAGACAACTTTTTTGGCTGTCAGAACCTCGTCATTTACCACAATCCCAAAAGCAAATCATCTGAGTTATACTCTAAACTTGTTTGCCTTGCATTCTTGCTTGCCTCTTCTCTGTCAAAGTTCTTGCTCGTGTTCATAATTGGACGTTTCCTACTTGCATATATGTGTGTTGGCAGTTTGAGTTTTGACATGGCTTGCCAAGTGGGAGATAGCTGTTTAGGCATGGCAGCGGGGCGGGGCCGGATTTTGCATTCCCCATCCCCGATCCCGCCCCCGATCCCCGTCGGGTTTCAGAAACCATTCCCCATCCCCGTTCCCGCTGGGGGTCGGGTTTTACCCGTCCCGCTCCCGCTATTTGATTTGAAAAAAAAAAAAAGTTAACAGTATCTATAAGCTAAGCAACCATGAATCCCCTGTAACCCAAAAGTGACCACCTTCCAACACGAACTACACCTCCCCTAAACAAAAACACGAACCAAAACTTGAATTTCAACCACATACCAGTGCAAGAGGTCAACATTATAAATCTGACTAAAAATTCTCCAAGTTGACCCATAAATTATACTTTAGCCCCACTCATATCACAAACAGAAGAGAGTGACCATAAGTACTTTTGGCAAAAGCAAAGGAAAAAAATGTAAAATAAAAGGCAAACTGCTTCTTAATACTACCATAATAAAATAGCAACTCCAAGCAGTAGCCACAATTTCAGAATAGATCCTTAGAATTGGTTCTCACATCAATTGATTGGATGCAATTTATTATATTCCAATCACAAAAAGAACATCTCATTTTAACATCTCTATGCACAAAGAGTTGGTTCTCATCAATACCATTATGTTTAGTTAGGACCTATAATTAGAACCCCTAATCTTAGCATAACAATTTTCATGTAAAAAAACATCAATGCTTAACCTATTTGAAGAATAATTAACACATGTACCTAAGATTTACATGTATAGGGGCCAATTTAATAAATTTGTGTAGGGACCAAATTGAGAATTCATGACATGTATAGGGACTAAATTTTATGTTTAACCAATAGTTTATTAAGAGCATATGCCACACTGTCAAATTGAAAGGAAATAAAGATTATTGAAGCCAGTAAGAAACACCAACTTCTTTTAAAATGCAAGAGTAACAGTTGCAATATGATAATATGAGAAACAGACCCAAATAGAAAACCAGAATAATTGCATGCCTCCAATTTATGAAGTACAAAATGATATTAGTTGGTGAGCACATATAATTTCTTCTTTTTGACAAATGCTTTTCCTTCCCTCATTTGTCTTAACTAAAATCTTCTATACAATAGATATTATCTATAACATCCACCTTTATTTTTTATTCCAAAATGGAGCTAAATAAGAGTAACATTTGTAGCAGAAACTTTAATATAAAAAAAAAAAGGTGAATACCACATGAATACCAAGCAGGTGCTTGATTTTAGCTGAGATTAGTACCTCCAATGAAACAAGTGAATACCACATCATGCAGTGTTTTTCTTACCAAAAAAAAAATTAAAAACAATTTTCTGAAAATTACAAAATCCAAAGAACCTTCGAACCTGAATCTTCGTTTTCAGCCATTGAATGGTGACAATTAAAAATACAATTATGAATCCACAAAATCTCAAATGCAAAAAAACTTCAATTTTTAAAACAAAAAGGAAATAAAAATTACAACAGCTTTAAACAAAGTTTGAAGTTGATAGATTTGAGATTGGCAATGAACCTTGAACATCCACTACAGATTGATAACAAACCATGCACAGAAAACCCCAAATTATAGCTTCCAGAAGTTTAATGTCCTCTCTTCTTGCTTCGCACGCAGCACTTCCATGTGCAACTCAAACACCTCTGTTTCAAAAAAATCAGAAACAATTAGTTTTTTCGATCACATATGACATATCAGAACTATTCCAAACCTAAATTGCAGCAACAAAAAATGAAAAAAATTGATGATTGTAAAGAAGAAAAGGAAATGATGATGATACTTGTGGTGTTTTCGAGTTCGCCGGTGAGTTGTTGAGCACACGATTCGGCGGATTTCAAAGCGGCCTCGGCCTGACGCTTCTCAAAGCGAGCGTGGGCGGCGACGGTGATGGCAGCGTCGACCTCTCTCTTCAAGGTTTGGACTCGTTGGTGGAGGAGCTTGATGGAGCGGGCTTGGTCGGAGGCGAGGGAGGCTTTGGAGAAGGTGTCATCGTCAACGAAGACGGCTTTGGTGAGGAGAAGCTTCTGGAGAGAGTTGAGAGTGAGAAGTAAGGGGGAGGGACTGAGGGTTAGGGCTTGGCTTTTTCTCCTTTTATATATACAAGGGTATATTTGTAATTTACTTAATGGCGGGGCGGGACAAATATCACCAATACCAAACCCGCCCCTGTCCCCGAATTCATGTTGCGGGGAAAATCCGAATTCGATAAACTCGATTTTTTCCCGTTAAAATCAGAGCGGATTCGGACGGATACTTACGAGTTCGGATTCCATTGCCAATAGCTGTCTTATTGTTTTTGGTTCTTAAAGAACAAAGGATTTGTAGGTCAAAACTAATCTACTTGCTGATTAAAAAAGGGTACTTATCTACTCTTCTTTTTGGTGATAAGCAAGAGATTCAGCTGCCTGCTGAAGCCTGGTTGGAGCATTTAGGATGCTTCGGTGGTGGGGTGCCCCTTTCGTATTAGTTAATCATGAAGGGAATAATGAGGTCTCTCTCCCGTGTGACAGCAAGTTATGTTTGTGATAACGAGTTGAATATGTAATGGGTAAGATGTACTTTAATGAGGACATTGACACAGTCACGTGTGATTGTTGTCTTAGCAACATACAAACTCGTTTTAGGCATGGGAGCAGGGCCAGGAAATTATTTTAGGTCCAATGAAAGGCTTATGTTAGGCTTTTCAAGGGAGAGGGAGCGGGATAACAAGAAAATGAAAAAACAGTGAAGCGCGTATCAAGTGATTGAATTATTGTATTGGCAATTCATGTCTCACAACCCATACTAAGCTTTCCAAAAGTACTTATATAGGAGAAGAAATAAATAAAATTAATTTCTTCAAAAGTTAAAATTAACTTGTGCACAAGTTAATTAATTTGTAAAAACTTTTTCGTATTAGTTCTTTCAAAAACTATCTTTTTACTTATGCATAGGCTGATGGTGATGCGGAACACCTGATGGAAACCCATTTTGAGATCTAAGTTGGCAGAGATGACAATTTTTTAGTGCTTTTTAAAAATAAAATATAGTGATGTTTTCTACTCATTATTATTTTGAATTATTTTAAAATTTAAAATTTTGACAATATTAACAAAACACTAATGTTGTTGATAGAAAACAAAAGAAATAATCAAAACGATGCTTTTCAAAAACACAAGATGTAAATAAGATTTTTAAAATTTAATCATTTAGCTTTAAAAAAAAACAATGTAAATATTACGAGTTCACTTTTGATTTTTTATATCCCCATCTTATTTAAATAACTTAAAAATAGTAAAAATTCCTTTTTACTTTTACAAATATCTTGTGTGACCTAAGTTTTCGATATAAATTTACAATTCATTTTTCATTTTTAAAATATAAATTTTAGTTACATTTTTAACTGTTCTCGGTGATTATTTTCAATTAAAACAAAAATGATTTAATAATATACTTTTATATTATAAATTATAATATAAACTCAGAATATTTCTTATTAGTTTCACTCTCAATTAGATATTTTTAATATTTCTTTATATGTTTTCCATATGCTAACTACATAATTAGCCAAAATAATTCTTTCTCAAATTTCAACTATTTTAAGTTATCCTCGTGTCATCTTTCTATTTATATTTGATCTTTTGGTTGTCTATTTCAATTTATCTTTCATAAAAAAATTATTAAAATTTTTAATAGTAAAATATTAACTTATATCATAATTTAAATTACTTATTATACATCTAAAATATAATTCATATATTTAAAAATATTTATTAATATAAATTTTAATTAGACAAAAAAAGTGTATAAAAAAACCTGCCCCTAAAGTTACATTTTAAAATAACTTTACAATTTTGGATTATTTACATTTTCTATCTTCAATTTTTTATTTTTTGTGAATTTTGTCCCAACAAATTGATTTGACATGTTTTACCTCCAATTTTTAACAAACTTGGAGATTTTATCCTCAATTATTTTGCTCTTAATAAAATTACACTTTTTACCCTTTTTTTGGCAAATTTTACCTTCAATCATTATGTTTATTAATGAAAAAATGAATAATTATAAAATTTACAATTTTTTTAAAATTGGGATAAAACATGTCAAATTAAAAAATTAGAAATAAAATTTATCCAAAATTAAAAAAATGGAGGTTAAAAATGCAAAAGGCTACAATTTTTAAAATCTAAAGCTCAACACATCCACCGAGTCCCAATATTATTCTTGAGCATGAGCGTTAATTATTTGTAATTTCAATTTTACCCCCGAGAAAGGAGTGGTTATCGAACAAATCGAGCATAGCGAAGCCTCCTAAACGCTTTGGTTGCTTCACGACCACCATCCTTCTCTCTCTCTCTCTCTCTCTCTCTCTCTCTCTCTCTCTCAAAACCAGAAACAACAAACACAAACCGAAAAGGTGAAAGGGGTTTTCCGAGTGAGATCTAGGGTTTCCATCGATTCGGAGAGAGGATATTGATCGAACGACCTCAGCGATCAAGGACGGGAGTTGGAGTACTAGAGCATGGATTCGGTGCCTTCGAATTCGCATGGAAACCTCGATGAGCAGATTTCTCAGCTCATGCAGTGCAAACCCTTGTCCGAGCAAGAGGTAACGTTGTTCCCGAAACCGCTTCATCTCGCTCCGTTTTATTACTTTCGTTATTATGAAATGCGATGCGCGGATCGGGAAAATCTCTTGTTATTTGTCATCGGTTTTGTGCTTGTTGCTCCAACTGCTTCTAGCGCATCGATCCGTGGCTTGTTGTAGCTAAAATTGAACCAGTTCCTCTTTTTTGTGAAATCTGGTTTCTCTCGGAATTGGAATGGCGACTGGAGTGCGCGTTTGTTCGAATATTCCGTTAGATTTGCGGAATTCGTGGTAGCGATTCTATTTTTTTTTTTTTTTTTATAATTTATTTTACATTGATTTTGAGTATATCATGTTATTGTGGTTTTTTAGTTTTAGACCTATTTCGATTGGTCGCAATTAATGACGCTTTTTTGCATTTAAGGTGTGGATATTTTAGATTGTTAACATTGACTGAGGATTATTTGAGGAGGAGGAATATGTTTTCTAATCTATGCTTGAGTGTGGTGTGTTGGTAAGGATTTTATGATGAATTATATGATTTGTACGTTAATTTATTATACGATAACTTTTTACCTGCCTTATTAGAGAGGGCAGTAAGTACTATGGAATGGATACTCCCTGTTAAGTCTGCAAGTTAGGAGCTATTGTTTGCTACTTGGGTTCCTAAGAAGTACAAAATGCAAAATTTGTTGCTATTGTTTTCGTCACAAAAAGTTAGGATAGTTGGATTTGTTCTAAGTTTCCTGATCCATGGAGTGTTGTTTATGAGTTATGAGTCTATGCTTATTGCTTAAGGAGGGGTTAGTTTTCTTTTTCGTCCTTAGTTGGTTGGCATTGGTTTTTGAAGTAATTTAGGCAGAGTTTTCGGTCTTGAGTCAGGAATACAGCTCTGACATTACATTTGTTGCATGATGTTTGTCTTATTTTGGTACTTACGAAAAAGTGGTTATTTAATGACACGTTTATTTGTCTCCTTTGAATATGGAAGGAGTCAGCAAAGCTGAAGGGAAATATTAAAAACTGCCGGTTCCTTGAATGCATTTGTTAATAATTAATAATTAATAAGAATTCCGTGCTACTTTCTCCTACTGCCTATCTTTTAAGGCATCTATATTAGTCAAGTTAAACATTTCCAATTAGTTTCACTTTCTTTCTGTTATTTGCACGTGTCATCGTATTTGGTCAGTGGGATTCAAGGAGTTAAAGGAAAGTTCTACCTAGGTTTTTGCGGGTTCAGATCAATTTTCCTTTTTAGCAGAGTAAGTTACTAGCGGCAACCTGCGCTGTTTTGTGGTGATGTGGGGCAGAGGATCCTATGACCACTTTAATGCTGTTGTTTTCTGTTTATTGTTTCGCACAGATCACAACTGAGGTAGCGGTCTTTCACAGAAAAAATCACACCTATAGAAGTCACAACTCTGAACAGGATGAAGCCTTGTTTTTCTCTACCCTTCTAATTATGGCCATTGAATTTTAGGGATTTTTTTTATTTGTTTTTATTTATTTTACAGTTTAAACTCTTTGCTGAATTAGAGGGATTTAGGGTTGAAAACTTTGAATCTCTACATCCTTTAAAATAAAAAAAAAAAACCCAGCATTCCCACCCTCTGTTCACAATTCAGTGTTCTTTTGATGCATTTTCCAGGTTTCTAACTAACACTTAAAAGCCCAAACCATAGTTGTCAATAGTGTGTGATTATTGTGAGACATTGTCTCATGGCACTTGGCCGCTACAGAAAAGAATTAGTCTTCTTTCTGGAAATAGCCTTGCCATTGAGATAGTGTTGTGATTCTTTTTGATTTAGCGATCCAACTCTGATTTCACTTTGCACTTGTGTGTACAGGTAAGGGTCTTGTGTGATAAGGCAAAAGAGATTTTGATGGAAGAGAGCAATGTACAGGTGAGTCTGTGTCTATTTTTTATCATTTATGTTAGCATGTTTATATTTGTGCTTTTCAGTGTAGGGATTTTTTTAAATTGGTTCATATTTCACCAACATTGTTTGCATCAAGCCCCCTTTTCCTCTCAATTTGTGACCTTTATCTATTAAGGAGGTCTTATTATCCACCCTTTATATTGGTTTTTACTTTGTTTAATATGTTTATTTGTAGGGCTTTAACTCATGATGATTTTGAATGACTGAAAAAACTAAATAGATTTCATTTGCCAATAATTGCAGCCTGTGAAAAGTCCTGTTACAATTTGTGGTGATATTCATGGGCAATTCCATGATCTTGCTGAGCTTTTTCGCATTGGAGGGAAGGTATTCTTTATGATTGTTGTTTTTACATTCAACATGTATTTATTAAATTTGTGACACGTTGACTACATAGATTTTATATGTATGAAATATGTAGTACTTGGAAAATCAGGAAATTCCATTCTCCTTAGTGTTGTATTGCAAAATTAGGTTTGGCCTATTTCTTATTTCATAGCAGAAAGTCTAATTTTTAATTGAGAAACAAACTGCAGTGTTTATTGCCAATCAGTTACATACACAGTCTCTCATTGTCTTATTTCGAATTTGAGAATAAATGTGCTATGTGCTTATTTTATTCTTGATTGAACCATTATTTTTTAGCATCTCATCGTTGCATATTTAAATATATTTTTTCGCTTCTAGTTGAAATATGAAACCTCTTTCTTAAATTCTGATTCTTGTTACCTTTTTTTGTTGGTAGTGTCCAGATACAAACTACTTGTTTATGGGAGATTATGTTGATCGAGGCTATTATTCTGTCGAAACTGTTACGGTAAATATTAACTATTTTACTTAATTATTTTTTTGGAATTCAACTTCATTGTGATATATTTTTATTTTGTTATTTATTTTTTATAAGTCGTCATGGGATTATTTGGTTGGGATGTTCTAGTGAAATCTTATAGGTCTTAGACTAATTGACCAAGCTTGAATTGTATATTTTTTTTATCAGTGATTTGATATCTGTTTAGAGGATTAGAAAATTACTTACCTAAAAATTTCTGTTTTCTAACCAAAATTCTAATATTCCTTTCTCTGTGTCATACTCCTACAGTGAGAATGATTCACTACTATTCATGCTATGTGCCATGTGTGTGGGGGTTATTGGAATTATTGGGTGCCACTATTAAACTTTTCATGGTTGTGCACTGTGCTATCCAAAATAAAAGCACCATGATGTTGTATGTGTAAATCATGCATTATGTCTGTAGTATAAGTGGGATACCATTGTAATACACCAACATATAAGTAAACATTGCTGAACAAAAAAATATATATAAATAAAATTAACATGCAGGGATGTGTATGGCATTCAAACTGATTTTGAGGTACAAGCTGATAACGCTATTTTTTAATTGCGTATTTTAGATGGTGTATATTTTGCTTGCATATGGTATTTGTTTTGTAACATTTTTGGTGCTAATTAAGTCATAATGCAGCTTTTGGTTGCCCTTAAAGTGCGTTATCGTCAGCGTATCACTATTTTGAGAGGAAATCATGAAAGTCGCCAGGTTTGTTCTTTTTTAAATCATGTGACCTTCCTGTTAGTAGTGAATTATAGATTAGATTAGATTTAAAATCCTATTTTGGTAATCGGAGGCATGGTCACTTGGTCAGTATCAGTTGAGTTTTGACAGATTTTTTCTTATCAATATACTACCCGTAAGTTCATATTGCTGCAATGTTGCCAATCAAATGCTTTCACACCTCCAGATGAAAGAAATTATGTAGTATTTTTGGGAACCAAATATGCTTGCACTAAAAAATGATACCATTAATTTGATAAAGTAGTTGGACTTGGAACTTCTTACTTTTAAAGCAACTTAAAATAGCACTAATTACAGCATTGACTTAATTGTTTGTTCAGTTGTTTTTGTATGCTTTAGCTTTGAATGATAATGGCTGCTGATCTTACCTATCTGTTGCAGATTACTCAAGTTTATGGGTTTTATGATGAGTGCCTGCGGAAGTAAGTACCTGCTAAGTTCATGGCTGAGGATAAGAAATTATAAATTGCAAAATGATACCAAATTAATTTTTTTTACTGAAAGTTGGTCTAGAATTCATATTATTTTGCTATTTTTTTTTTCATTTTAAATCCTTTATATATATTTTGCTTCTTTTTATAACTTTCATTCTTGAAGTTGTGCAATCCTATATTGGTGAATATTTTTATATCATTTGCAGGTATGGTAGTGCTAATGTTTGGAAGATCTTTACCGATTTGTTTGACTACTTTCCATTGACAGCATTGGTTAGTATACTATTACATAATTTTTTGGAAAGGACTGTGGGATATTTTGTTAGATTGTCATTGTTCTCAGGTCCAAGGTAGTTTTTTTCGGTTCAATGATCCTGGGCACCCTTATTATACTGCCTTGCATTTAAGATTACACCATGGTGGAATTGGCTGGTATCACTGCTGTATTGTGGAATCTGTTGGAGCAGATGACCCCACTGTCCCTCAAAAACCCTATTTCCCCCTGATTGGGAACCATTTCTGATGACCTGGTGGATGAAAAACTGAATGTTGCCAATTGAGATTCTAGGTCTGGTTGACCAATCTTGGAAAGAAAAAAACCTTGAAGCTTCATCTCATGTGACATCAATTCAATCTAATTCTTCTAACTTTTCAATCTTGTTCAAACTCATCTAGTCCTGTCTGTTATTTGATCTCATTTCGAAGTCATGTCTTTGTTATCTGTTTTTGAGCTTTCTTTAGAAGTTCTTTGCTCTGTTCGTGTTCTAGTTGGCTGGAGCATCCTTCTGATCAATTTGTGCTCTGCCTGCTATGTGGAAACCATGGCTGTCTGAAGAAGCTTGCATTTTTTTGTTTCTGAAACCTAAGAAATGAGGATCTTCGGGCTGAAATTTTATGTTCCGTCTCCTTCAGCATCTTATATTTTTATAATTACTATCAATATAAAAGTAGATTGAAACATTAATAATTTTTAATGACAAAAATATGAATTTATATGCTATTATGCTCTCACACATATATTATGAATTTTGTATGATCTTACAATGCTTGCTAAGGTTCCATGATTTATGATCTTTAGCCCTTCCCGATCCTAAGTAGGATCTTGATTTAATGACCTTGTCTAGTTCCATGTGCATTTTGTCCTTGGTACTTCAAATTCAATATGCTTTTTTTGAGCTGTGTCTAGTTTAATTGTGTCTCTTCTTTTTGATTAAGCTTCGTGATATGCTGCTCAATCAAATGCATTTAACTGGATTTCTAGTTTTTCAATAATTGAGTGTTGCTAAAGTGTGATATGTTAACTTTCATAGGTTGAATCTGAAATATTTTGTCTTCATGGTGGGTTGTCACCATCTATTGAAACCCTGGATAACATACGTAATTTTGATCGCGTACAAGAAGTTCCTCACGAGGGACCCATGTGTGATCTTCTATGGTCTGATCCAGATGATCGTTGTGGTTGGGGCATCTCTCCTAGAGGTGCTGGATATACCTTTGGCCAGGTAGTCCTGTTTGTTATGTATCAAGCTTGTATTGTTTTCATCTGTCACAATTATTTTTTGTATTGCTTATGCAACTTGCTTTTGTAGGATATATCTGAGCAATTTAACCATACCAATAACTTGAAGCTGATTGCTAGAGCTCACCAACTGGTTATGGAAGGATATAACTGGGGACATGTAAATACTTGATATCATTTTGTTTGTTCTTATATTCATTCGTTATGGTAAATGGTTTATTTATAGTCCCTTGTTGCAGGATCAAAAGGTGGTTACTATATTTAGTGCACCTAACTATTGTTATCGTTGTGGGAATATGGCATCAATTCTTGAGGTTGATGACTGCAAAGGACACACATTCATTCAGGTTGAGCTTCCTTCTTTTCGTTATCTACTCAAGTAATATGTTGGATCTTAACTCATTTTTAGTCTTCCGTACATATATTAATTTTTTTAATCTCAGTTTGAGCCAGCTCCAAGGAGGGGAGAGCCAGATGTAACCAGGAGAACGCCTGATTACTTCCTATGATACTATTTTGGTTGAGTTGCTGTTACCAGCACAGCAACTAATGCCCTGCAGTAATGTGCAAGCTCATCTACTTGTCCTAATCAGAGCCATGAATCATATTGATACTTATGTTTTCGAAGTTAGGCTTCGCTGGATGTGTTATTTAGTTGAATTATAACTGAATCTTTCCAAGAGGAAGCTGAGCAGCAGGCGATGCAATTGTGGGCATGTGTATCATTCCAGCTTGCAATGTATCAATTTTAATGTTTTTTTCCTTTTTTTTCCTTTTTCTATTTATTTGCAACTCTCTTGACCTTTCTTTTCTCAATTTAGGATTATTGTTAAGGGGGTGGGTTTCTGTAGATGGATAATGCTTTTAACATATCTTTTAATGGTGTTTTATGATTTTTTACCCGTCTTGTGAGAATTATATTCTAATAGGTAGTCTTGTTTTTACATGAAATGTCGTTTAATCTTTCAATTATTTAGAGTGTGATGGAGGCATCTGTGATGAGTTTAAGGTAATATTCATGATTGATAAGGATATTCGTTCTCCGCTAATCTTAGTGAAAATTAAATGAGTTTTTCTAACTACCGAATGGCTTGATAAATTTTATTTTTACGTTAATATGATCTGTTCTTAATTATCTAAATGATCGTATTTTGGCAGATATGTCATACTTTCTACTCAGTCAATGAATAATAATTTGGGCCTTGCAATTTGTAACTGTTCAATTTCAGTATGGATCTCAGATGTATGTTGCTGTAATTTTGCAGATATATCATACTTCCTACACGGTCAATAAATAATTATTTGCTGTCCTCTGCAACATTTTATTGACTTTTTTTGGTACACTGGGAAAAGCTTTGTATTGACTGTTTAATTTCAGAATGGATTTCTCATTAATTGCAAGTCTATTTTCAGAAAGTGAGTGTTGGAGAATGAGGTTGAGATGGGTGGAAGCGCTGTTATTGAATGATGAAATTGAATCCAGACACTAGTCATGTGGGAGATCTAGCATAAGCTAGAGATAACATCAGGTGTTCGTCAAGTTGTCAGAATCGTTGTCTCGTATCGCATAGCACACATGCAAATCCTAAGCAACTAACTATACGATCTTTATTGTTCGTGAAATGATTCATTAATTGGTTTGACAGAATGTAATGGGTAATACTCAATGCTCAGCCCGTTTTTTGGGTGGATGTGTATTAAGAAAAGTGAGAGAAGAAAAACGAAAAGTGGAGAAAAAATAATAAATGGTGTAAAAATAATAAATGTAATAAATCCATTTCGGGATAGAATTGAGATAAGAGAGAGATAGAGATAGGAAAAAAAGAGATGGAAAGTAAGTATATATATTTATAATAATTCCGTTGTTTCCTTCATTTAAGCTCCCATAAATAAAATGCTGAAACAGGATTGATCGTCCGCTAAAGCAGAAGACAGATCCTTAGTAGTATCTAGTGAGCTCACTTGGGTCAATTGCTTGCTGATTTTGGGTTTCATGTCTCCTGCCACATACATTATTGCCTCAAAACCAGCTTTTCATGAGCGAATGAATCCCAGAACTTATTGCCATTTTGTTTGTAAAATTTAGATAGCAGCAGATGTTATCAAATTAGTTCATGTTCATACACCTACACGGTTGATTTTCTAACCAAACCTTTGCCTTTGTTGCTGTTATGAATATGAATCCACGCTGGATCTTCAGAATCTCTTCTCCCCCATCTTGAGGGGGAGTATTAGCATAACTTGTTATATTAGTTGTCAAGCTGCTAGTTGTTAGTATCTTGTATAAGTACTCTTTTTCATCAATAATAAAATTCAGAACTTCTATTTCTCACATTATAATATTGTTTATGTGTGTTGTTTAAACTGTGTACTTACCTGCCAAAGGTTACCCTTTCTAAGCAAAATATATCATCATTAGCCAAGTTTAACTAGAATCTTGCCCTTGTAATTTACTGCTTTGTAAACTCTCCATATTTCAGTGACATTTCAAGCAAAATACAGGATAAATATTATAATACTTGGACAAATAATAGCATTTGTTTATTGTGTTCACAATAATTAGAAACAACTGATAAAACATGTCTTTATTCTAACTTATAACTCATTCCTTTATATTAACATTACAATATTTTATTATATTTTATTAATTTTTAAAATTTGTCTCACCCACATTACTGTAATGTTTGTACCCATATTCATTTGTACTTGTGTTTCCATAATTACTATCGGTATTTAAAACTGAAATTTAACTGATTTTTTTAAGAAAAGAGAAATGGAAGAAATAAAATTCTCCCTCTATTAGAGAAAAACAAAAACTAATGGAAAGAGATTTCAAGACCTTCATTTCTCTTCTCCATCCCTTCAAACTCCTTAACCGAATAAAATAAACAATTTTTATCAAAATCTCATTCCCCTGTAAGTTCCATTCCTTTCCAGCCAAAGAGTACGTAAGAAACACTTAAATAAGCACTATACAACTATAACGGTCATGGTATTGATAATTGTAAGTTACACCTGGTTTAAAAATTAAACCACTTCACAAGCGACAAAAAGTACAATGTTACATATCACTTGGTAATTTTGGACTTAGTGTAATAGGCTTAAATGCAGCTAACACCACAGAAACTTTACATGCAAGAAATCCCATCATTCCAACTATGAGATCTTTTGGTGTTAGCATCACTTCAAGATCTCCAGAGCTATATCTTGATGCAATTACAGCCAAGCCTAGAGCCAATGCCACACTTGCTATTGGACCCTTCACTCCTCTGAAGAGTGCATCAGTTCTTCCCTTGTCATTGGTGATTAATTCTGAAGCTGGCAATTCATCCACAGATCTCTGTAATAGTAGCAGATACAAGAAACCTCCAATGCCACCGATCAAGAAAGCAATCCCAGCATTTTCCCCAGCTGAGAGGGAAGCAACTAATGTACCGAATAGTGTCAGCATAGCATCATAAAATAACAATGAGAACTTCAAATCTGCATATTCCTTCATGCTCTCTTCATTTGAGATCTTAGGACTTGAGAGCAAGGTAGGGTCATTAAGTCCTTTGTTGAAGATGCTTATGGGATCAATCCCTTCCAGCTCAGTCACAAGGCTAGGTCTTAATTCCAACATGGACAGATCAGTTCCTTCACCAAGCAACACATCATCAATCTGAAAGTCATACTGGAAGCCAGTGTAACTTGGTACCCCATATTCTGGTCCTGACGGTTTCCCTTCACAGCTAATAACCATTAAGGATACACTTCCTAGGCGCCACTGACCTGACCTTAGAGACAGAAGAAGGGTGTTGTTAGAAAGCCTAGGTTTAAACAGATAAATATGGGATGAACTCATGATTGTACCAACAATTATTTCTTCATGTTTCACATAGAGCATATGTTGGTTGCATAATGGTTTTAAACACTGGAATTTGAGTCTAAGATGGCAGAAGAAATATTATAGTATACTGGCTTCCTAGCAAAGCATGCAAAAGATATATTTTCCTCTGTACCTAAAAACAAGTTTGTCGGCAGGAGTGTTAGTAACTCATTCTCTAATACACTTTATTCTACTGGTTAAAAATTATTAGAAACTACAAAATCACGAGTAAGACTCATTAAATAAGAAGCGAAACCCACAAATTATATGATTTTTAATAAATTTCAACTAATGATAGTGTATTAAAAAAGCGTGTTAGGGAGTATATTGTTAGCATTTCACTTGTGAGTAGACAAGCTTGTTAATCAAGGCACTTCAAAATTGTAGGCCAGGGATGATGTCTATGAATATTTTAATCACTCGAAAACAAATAAACAATAATAATATACCTGATTCAACACTGACCCAAAGAGCCTCAAGTCGTGCAATTTTGGGACCCTCAAAAATGAATTCATCTACAGAACCTCTTTGGAAATGAAGCATGTCAATATCAGTCATATCCCCTGATTCTGTAGAATGATCCATCATCAAACTCACAGGGATCCTTTGCAATATAGAATTTCCGTTTTCATCTATCATGCATAGTAGAATTCCAGCATTTAAGTCACTAATACTTGAGCCATATGCGTTGCTTGTAACTAACTTGACCCTAAATAAAGATTTTGATCCATCCTCCTTCAAAGATGATGAAATGTTTTCTACTGATGTATTTGTGTACAGTTTCACTTCAGAGGCTGGCAAGAGATGTGAAGGCCTAGCATAGCTCTGAAAATCTGTGACAGGAACATCAGAGATTGATGAATAAACTAAAATATTATGCAACATCGATCACAAGTACTTCTTTGGAACATTAGTGACCAAATTGTCTACCTTAGTGGTCTTCATTGAAATGCTCTACAAGCTACACAGTTAACAAATGATCTTCATTATCGAAAGATGTGTTATTACATCATAACCCTTTCCCTTACCCCCTTTCATCACAAATTAAGAGTAAAAAAATAGAGAAGCATTGCATGTGAAGAAGGGAAAAAAAATTACTCGGGTCTACATTTCAAATAAAGAAGTGTCTAACAAATAACATGTATCAAAGTTAGTTGGCAGATAATCAATGGAACTACCTTTGAGGCTTTGATCAATCCCATAAATTAGAAAAGGCAAGCACTTTTTGGTCCAAAAAATGTGGAAAGCAATCCATGTTAGTTACTACCAGTCATTGGACCCAACAAATACTATACTGATTAGTTTTGCCAATTTAATAGAAGCTGGTTAAACCAAGCTTCCTGAAGCTTCATGTGTCATGACTCAATTTAAAGCTAAAAAAGAAATTAACTACAAAATTTTGAACTTTTACATAAATTACCATGTAGATATAGAAATCGGATGAAGCCAACACACTTAGACAACCAAAATCAACCAATTAGCTACATTGCCATAATCTTTTCCACTAAAATACCTTGCAAGTTGCAATCATAATTGCAGCATTAAAAATGTGAAGGATTTGACTAATAATACTTCACCTACTAAAGCAAATGACGTGACTATATAATAATTGACAGTGAAGTCTGTGATCAAAAAATAATAATTGACTGTGAAGTCTGTGATCAAAAAATAATAATTGACTGTGAAGTCTGTGATCAAAATTAATAATTGATTGTGATCATTGATTCATTTAAAGTAGGGACTACTGGCCAGATAGATGCAAATTCGTATAAAGAGTAAACCGTATCTTAACAACCAGCATGTACTTCATAACTGGAATAAATCCTCTCATTAGATTTTTGTACGACAAAATTATTAAAAAAAAAAAATAATATTCGAGTGCCCTAACTTTAGTGCAACAAGTCAATAGTTACAATCATTAATTGAAAAATTTAAAGATTAGATGATGATAAAATACATTCAAATATATTAATAAACAAGGAAATTATTTTAATCTTAACCGTTGATTTTCTAAGAGAAAATCATTGCTTTTGTCTATGCATGAAGTGAATCCACCATTTTAAAGGAGCAAAATCTTTAAAATTGTATTTACATAAGTATTAAAACGTAAGATGCAATTAAAATTCGTTAAAAATTATATTATGTTATTAACAGAGAGGTCCAGAGAATGTCATCCCTTCCCATCATCTATCAATATCTAACCAAACCAAAATCGAAATTCATTTGGATGAAGCTAAAAGTCAAAAGTTTAGATTTTTAATAAATTTCGACAGAAATTGTTACGTGGGTACCTTGAAAATCAGAAGGAGAGAGTTTGGCTCGTACAGCAAAGCGTAAATTTCTGTTTTGGGTGGGAACCCTTCTTGTTGATGAAGAAGATGATACTTGCATGATTCTTTTCCTTTGGAAATCATGAGAGTGATACGTTGAAGCTGAAGGTATCACAGTCCTCACAGGAATTCCCTCCATGCCTCTATACTCCAATTCAGGAATTGCAATGCAGTTTAGAGACGCAACTACAGACATTTGAATCCATGAAATAATCAAAGACATGGTTATATATTAATTAATAAATAAAGAGTGCTTCTACACAAAATGCGTTTGTAGTCCAACGGTTAGGATAATTGCCTTCCAAGCAATAGATCCGGGTTCGACTCCCGGCAAACGCAATCTTTATACTTGTTTATTTTTTCGTTCTTCGAAACAAGTATGAAATATATCTAACTGCATATTTTTTTTTAAAGTTTTAATGTTATATTGATAAATTCAACAAAGGAACAACAACACCCCTACCCATAATTTGAATTCTCAAATAGCATTTAATCTCTTTACCCTCACTTATGTTCTAGCACCCTTGTGTAAGTGTTTGGGGGTGCATCCACTTAATCACTTACTTATGGAAGTCCTAAACGTTGGGAAAGTGCTGATGTGATGAACTTGGGGTTGGAAATGGGAAGCATGTTACGTGTCTGGAAAGGGTGTTAGGCACCGACTAGAGGCAATTATAGTTCAACAACTCAAATAACCCAAATAAAGGGATGGGGATGAAGTTGTACCTATCAATTAATTTGAGAAATAATAAAACATTAATTGCCTCAAAGATTTATAAACCATTCTTTTTAATTGTTTATGTCCAAATTGTTTCAATTATACTATATTTTATATTAGTATTAAATTTAATGTATAATACCTACAAATAAAATATATAAACTTATATATAGAACACGTCTTGAATTTTCCTTTTTAATTAAAATTATTATCAAAATATTTTTGATGAATTGTTGAACAATTTTAAATGTGAAATTAATCTATTCAATCATACTTTCAAAGTATGTTTGAAATCATTAGTTTTACATTTAGTTGATACATATCATCTTTTTTTTATTGATATTATTGTGAATTATTTTTTTGTGTATTGACAATTGGTATATATTTTTATGTTGTGAATTAATTAAAAAGCATAGTCAATAAGACTTTTAAGTTATTTATTAACAATATTCTTATCAATTTTAATTAAATGTTAATGTATTTTTAATTTATATATTAACATATGGACTATTTATTGTATCATTACTTCTTTT
>PYAF01002559.1:0-2500 GCA_007407185.1 Glycine tomentella
TTTCTCAAAAATATCTTCCTAATGTTATCATTGCTATCTTTCTACTTGGACCAATGGCAATGGCTAGACTCCTTAACTCTCCATGTGTCCATTCTTGAATGTTCCTAAAGCTTTTTCTCCCTTGATATTGTATCATACGGCCAACACTTGATCTTAAATAACCAAATCAACAAATTTTCCGTTTATTACATGTAATAGCAAAATTCTATTTTCTTATTAGTCCATTTTACTTTTAATTATTAAAATTACTAAACTAACTTATTTAGGAAACCAATCCCTCCCATAATTAAGAGAAAACTCTATAGATTATGTCCATTCTCTTCTTATAATTTTCTGACACCTAAGGTAATCTAGATTGAGTTCTTTTCAACATATCTTTTAAAATTCCTAGAAAGTCTAATTTAGGGTTTTCTGCCTCCGACCTTACTGATAATTTGTTATCTAAAAGTATTTTATCCAATACTGAGGTTACCACAAATTTCTGAAGTCATCTGATCATTTTTTACCTAAAGGGCATTTTGGTAATTTTATTATCCTCGGGACATAATGGTAATTATCCAATTTGTTCAAGGACATTTATGTAATTTCTCCTAAAAATATCTTACTAAAATATCTAGGATATGTCGGTCATTTTCAAAAATGTCTAGGGGTATGACCGTCATTTTCTATCCTAGGGTCATAATCGTCATTTTTGAATTTGTCCAGGGACGTTTTTGTCATTTTGTCCTAAATTTTTTCTACTGCCTCTTCATTAACATTTTACCCTAGTAATTGACTGTAATTCCCAAAATTTTGGGGTGTTACACGGTTAGCGCCAGAGGTGGCCCGATCAGCGCCAGACCTCTGGCAGGCCCAGTATAAAAGGCCAGGGTCGCGTTTTCTGGGGGGGAAATCCCTTTCTTCTTCTCCAGAATGACCCAACCTCCATTGCTGAGGTTCCCAAGCTCCCTTGACCTTGTTTCTTCACCCAAATCACTTCCTCAACACATCAAACCTCCTAGAAACCTTTTGAGAGCTTAAATCCTTCCTCCATTTCACCCAAAAGCCCCTTGTTTTGAGAATCCATTTCTCATGGGAAAGTAGAGAACTCGAGTTTGGCAAGGAACGACAGCGACCCATGGACACCCAGGCTTGGAGGAGTGTCCCAGAGGCTTTCTTTATCGCCTTTGAGGTAAGAAACTCGAGATTCCTTGGTTGATTTAAGAGTTGGGGTTTTGAGTGAATAGTGACCCACTTGTGATAGAGCTAGAATTAGCTCTGGGTCCTTTAGAGAGATATGTTTAGAATGATGAGAGGATGAAGGATTAGCTCTTGGTTTGTGTTTTGGTGAATGTTGGTTTTGGCTCTAGGTTGTGCATGTGTGACTTGGACTGAGTCACTTGATATTGAGACATGCAAGAGCCTTGTTGATGGGCTTGATGTGCCTGAGAGGCCATGGAAATGGTGTCTTGTGATATAGACCGTTCAAGCCCTATGTAAACCCCTGAGTAAGTGGGCTGTGAGAGCTTTGAGCTCATTGTGGATGGCTTGTATTGAGTCTGTGGGGACTCTGAGGCCATGGTTGAGTTAAGATAGACCACTGAGGGTCTATGGAAGGGCTTGTGATGGATGAGCCTAATGAACCTTAAGTTAGATGACTTGAACTGATGGAAAGGACTGAGATTCCTTTCTTTGTGGCAGTTGAGGACTGCATGATGAGCTTATGCATGTTTATATGCTTGAATGGTCTGTGATATGCGTTTGTATGCCTTGTTAGGGCTTGACACCGCGGCTGTCAGTGACGCAGGCCATCGCTCAAGGAGTGGAGCTACAGAGTACGACTTTGCTAGGTAAGCTCATCGTTTCTGGGAGTGATTCCCTTGCTCTTGTTTGCCACCCAAGTGGGTGATGGTTGTATGCCATGCAATTGATATTGTACATGGTTACTGATATATATATATATATATATACATATGCTATTGAGAGAAATGCCATTGTGGCTTATTGTTGATGATTATGATAGTTACACACCGGGATGGTGTTAGGATGTGATGATATAAGAATGCATGAATTATAGACACTGAGGTAGTGTTGTGAGAATGATACACCTGTTGGCGTAGGTGTGATGGGCCTTGGGCCTTTTGATGGACGAACATTGTGGTTGTGTTCTGTGGCTATGTATGAGACAGAGACTACGATGGTAGTCTGTGAATAAGGTTATATTAGATACTGGAGTAGTATCGTGCTAGATGAGATTCTCTGGCCAGCAGAATAGGATTTATGGACTCCCTTGGAATGAGTGCCGGGATGGATGATCTTCCTTGGGAGGTGCCATGAAGTCCTGAGGGATGAGTGCCCTGTATGGATGATCTCTCTCAGGCAGTGGTTGAGAATCCTGAGGGATGAGTGCCCCTTAGTGGATGATTTCTCTCAGGTAGTGGATTGGTAGCTCTGAGGAATGAGTGCCTTGTATGGATGATCTTCCTCAGACCATGATTGGAAGTCCTGAGGGATGAGTTCC